>CAJQZJ010009649.1:4856701-4882088 GCA_907164525.1 Lophiomys imhausi | reverse complement strand
CACACACACACACACACACACACACACACACACACAAAGAGCAAAAGTACTTGAACAGATAATTCTCCAAAGAAATTACAAATGCCAATACACACATGAAATAATGACCAATATTAGTACTAATTGGGGAAATAAAAATGAAAAGCACACTGGGCATGGTAGGTGGCACCTATCTTTAATCCCAGCAACTGGGAGGCAGAGGCAGGCATATCTCTGTGAGTTCGAGGCCAGCCTGGGCTACAGAGCAATTCCAGGACAACTAAAGCTCTACCATCCAAGCCTGACGACCTCACAGAACAGCTGGACATGTGTCACACTCACATGTACTCACGCTGCCCCATAGGAAGATAAGGAGTGGTGGGGAAAGCAGAATCCCTGGAAGCTTTCAGACAAACTAGCCTGGTCCACACAGCAGTGAACAAGACAGACTCCATCTCAGACCAGGTGAGGAACACTGGCTGAAGATGCCCTGTGCCTTCAATCCTGCAGGCTGTGGAATGTGCACAACCCACACTCATGGCACACATACACACAGTAAAAACCATAGATATATGGCTAAGGTGTAGCTTACAGATACATCACTTGCTTAGCATACATGAGACCTGTGGTGTTTAATCTCTAGCACCACAGGAAAAAAAAAAAAGAAAATGTTAGCCAGGAGGTGGTGGCCCATGCCTTTAATCCCAGCACTCAGGAGGCAGATACAGGCAGATCTCTGTGAGCTCAAGGCCAGCCTGATCTACAAAGTGAGTCGAGGAAAGCCATGGGTTATTACACAGAGAAACCCTGTCTGGGGGGGGGGGGGGGAAGTAAGTGTTGGCAAGAACATACAGAACCTCTATCCATTGCTAAAGGGATATTAAAATGTTTCATCCACTGTATAAAAGTTTGGCAGCTCCTCAAAACAAACAAAACTAAACAGCCACCACATAACCAAGCAAAGACCCCTGTGTCTACTGGAAAGAAGGGAAAACACATATTTAAACCGGTATTTGCATGCCTGTTTTTACTCTAGCATTATTCACAACAGTCAAAAGGTCTAAGCAAACCCAATGCCCATCAAAGATGGATGGATTTTTAGAATGTGTTTCATACATACAATGAAATATTAGTCAAAAAAGAAAGCTTTGTCATATGCTGTAACATGGATGTGCCTTGGAAACATGCTAAATGTAAAATCCGTAGACATCAAGAACAAATAATATGATCCCACTCATATGTTCCCAGAATAATCAAATTCACAGCAACAAAGAGTAGATGAGAGGTCACCACAGTTTGGGGGAAGAAAAATGAGGAGTTATTACTTCATGGTGAAAGAATTTCTGCTTGACGGGATAAAAATGTTAAGGAAAAAGCAGTAATGATTGCACACATTGTGAATGGAATCAAAGCCGGTGAATTGTACACTTACAAATGATTAAAATGGAGAGCTTTGTGAAAATAAATAAATGAAAGTAAGCTTAAAGGAAAAGAAGAAAGAAAAAGGCAACGTTACTGCCAAAATAATAAAAAGAGACATCATATCAATACCTTGCTATGCATTGAGCTCTGGATAGTGGAGGCTGGCATCTTTGGTTATGAGCTTCTCGGGCAGCAAGTCTAGCTTCCGACAACTGAAACACAAAATACATTCATTTATTTATTTATCACGAGGAGGGCAGAACACGATACCAACACCTCCCAGTCTGGAACTTCCCAGTCTCCAGAACTCTTGAAAAATAAATGATGATTGTTTTATATAACTCTTGTTACAAAATAGAAGTTGCCAGGAGCAATGGTGCATGTCTTTAATACTAGCACTTGGGAGGGAGAGGCAGGCAGATTTCTGTATTTGAGGCCACCTTGGTCTAAATAGTGATCAGGACAGCCAGAGATACACAGTAAAACACCAAAAACTAACAAAAAATAACCGATAATAAATAAATAATAAAATTGAAGTTAAGATATATAAGTTGACTACCCAATACTAACACATCACATTTTATAGGAAACTAATTTTCTTTTGAAATAGTAACACATTTGTATCAAAGTTCAGGGTTAAGTATTAACTACAATAGCCAGAATTTAAAAAAAAAAAAGAGCCGGGCCTGGTGGCACACGCCTTTAATCCCAGTACTCGGGAGGCAGAGGCAGGTGGACCTCTGTGTGTTTTTGAGGCCAGTCCAGTCTACAGAGGGAGTTCCAGGACTGTTACACAGTCAGTACTGTCACACAGAGAGACCCTGTCTCGAGAAAAAAAAAAAAAGTCCATAGCACGGGATTTTCATCCCTCTTAAAGAGGTTATCTTGGGGCTGGAGAGATGGCCCAGCAGTTGAGATTAAATACTATGCTAAAACCTAACTCTTCAAAACACCCACATCAGAAGGCTCACAACTTCCTTTTACCTCCAGTTCCAGGGGATCCCAAGACCTCTTCTGACATTCACAAGCACTTGCACTACTGTATACCTACTCATAAACCCGCACACACATATACACATAATAAAAAACAAGGGCAGTCATGGCATATACCATTAATCCCAGCCCTTGGAAGACAGAGACAGGAGGATCTCTATAAATTTGAGGCCAGCCTGGTCTACAGATCAAATTCCAGGACATCCAAAGCTACAATAAGAAACCCTGTCTCAAAAAACTAAATAAATAAATAAGTCTTAGCTCTGGGTGTCTGTGGGGAAAGCCTTTACTCCCAGCACTTGGGTGAGAGGGGCAGGTAGATCTCAAGACCAGTCTGCTCTACTGAGAGAGTTCTAGAACTCTCGAGTTGACACAGAGGTGACACAGAGAAACCCTATCTCAAAAAATGGAAAAAATAAAAAGGAAAAAGAAAAAAAAACCTTTAAAAATACTAATGTATTAAAATAAAGATAGCATTTTATATAATGTTTAAACTGCATGTTTATTGGTTTGTTCTCAATAAAACTGGCCAAAAATGTTACTGTACCTTTTCATCTTCCCATTGAAAAAAATTACAGTCTTTTCTATCTCTACAGGCTGAGCAGGCATAAAACTTGCGTGTTTCTTCCTTCCCTTGGCTCACTTTTACAAAGAGAAGAGTGGGTCCTAGGTTCGGAATTGAAGGAAAAATTAATGTCAAGGAGTTGTCTCCACCAAGTTATTTTGCTTTCTCTGCCTTAAATAAAACTTATCCAGGCATTATGCATATTTTATAATTCAATGCACTATTCTCTTTGATAAACGTTACTTTCTTCAGTTGGAACATTGATGCATTAGAATATTAGAAATAATTTTAAAAACTGCTCTCTCCAGAAAGAAAATGTTTGCTGTCTACGTTATCAAAGTCACTAGCTTGGGTCCATAATGAAAGTAAGCTTAAAGGAACAGAGTTGGATAAAACAAAGGGAAAGACCCAGAGAACTGCAAGGTTTGCCATTACCAGCGGGGGTTGTCTTCTCAGTGAAAACCTGGGCTTTACTGTTGGACAATTCCCCTTTCTCCAAGAGGGAAATCTAATTAGAATTCCAGGGATTTTTTTCTCATTCTAATGTAAAAACAAACAAATAAACAAAACCCCAGCAAATCAACAAATTAACAGTCCCGGACATTCTTTCTGCTTACTCCCTACCCAGTCCCCTAAAGTAGGGATGTTAACAGCTCTGGAGCCAAAGCTCCAACAGTCAGGACTTCTCTAGGGGTTTCTTAAATACAGTGAAAAGCACTTTCGGAAAACGGGTGGTATTCAAGCATCACACAAGGTGAAGAAGAGGGGCAGAGAAAAGCCTTCCCTTCCAGAGACAAATCCTAAAAGCTTACAGAGCACTCAGCCCAAACCTCGATAGTGGCGCCAGCCGGCCAGGCTCAGCGCAGACGCCGACCCACCGTGTGGGCACAGCGGGGCGGGAGCCGCGGGGTCCGAGGGAAGCGCCACCTCCACCCCGGACTCTCTGCGCCCCGCGTTGCCTTCATCTTCCAGAGATCCAAGACAGCTCGTGGGCGCCGCCATCTTTCCGCCAAGGTCCCGAAACCCTCAGTCCCAATCAGGAAGGCAGAGAAAGAGCGCCGCCGTGGCGCGCTGGAGCCGCAGCGCCCCGCGTGTCTTGGCGGAGCCACTCCATCAGACCCAGAGCGAGAGACTGAGCAGGCCCCCAGGGGTGAGGCTGATAGACCTGTGCCAAGAGGTCCCCAGAAGAGATGAATCTTTAGAACAAAGATCTAATCCTATTAAGATCCAAAAGAGCAACAAAGAGGCTAGATAATAGCCGAACTAGCTAGCCACTCAGCAGCTCTATTGAGTCTTAAAAAGCCACAGTACTGTCTAGACTCTGGGGTGGGGTGGGATTTGGAACAGGGTCTGATATACCTCAGTCTGGCCTCCAGCTACCCAGTAACAGAGCATGACCTTGAACTCCTGATCTTCTGCCTTCGCCTCCAGGCATGCATCACCATTCCTGGAGCCCACCTAACATTTACTCTGTTGTGCACGATTATTGAATTCCCATTGTCGTTTGTACATCATTTGTAAAGGAATGTCCCCCTCTGCTAGTGACAGTTGTCTATGTAGAAAATACCAACGAATGGACACTTTTTATAACTTCTAGTTCAACTACAGTTTGGCAAAGTTGAAGGATATAAGACTAATATATAAAAATCAGTCATATTTCTGTATAATAGCAATGATCATCTAAACATAAAATTTAGGATACTACTTAGAATTCCCAAATAAAAGAAACATGTGTTAGTCTAACGTGCACAGGTCTCATGAGCAGAAAACTAGAAAATGTTGCTGAAAAAATCAAAAAAGATCTAAATAAATATGGAAACATAGTCTGTTCATTATGTGGTGAATGAAGAACAGTAAAGATGTCAGCTCCTTCCAGGTTTAGGGCAAACAGATTTAGTGCAGTTTCTACAAAACCTCAGCCAGATATAAAGTACTATCCTGAATTTTATAGGAAAAGGCAAAGAAATGGCTAAAATAATTTTGAAAGAAAGTAACAAAGTGGGAGAAATCAGTCTATCCCGTTCCAAGCATTGTGGTGGTAGTAATCAAGTCTCATACATACACACATCTGATTATCAATGAAATTGCCAAATGTGTCATTGTAGAATCCCTAATACACTACATGCATGCACACGCAAGAACGTGCACACACACACACACACACACAAAACTTTGATCTGAATAAGGTACATGAGGAGGCACTGCATAACTACGAACATAAAGCAGGCTTCAAAAATAATGCAAGTTTCTCTTTTCAGAGGAAAAACTTTGGTGAGAAAAAACCGCCTCACATTTAGGCACACAATTACTCAGCAGTTGTGCTGAGTCACTAGGGGATGTTGTTACATAAGCATTTGAGCAGGCTCAACACAACTGGGAAGGCTATAACACCATGAAGGTCCTAATTTTCTGGAAACACTGTTGTGTAAATATCCCATCAGTAACTGGAATGTTGTTATGAGGTATGAACTGTGGTTAATAGACTATTTGCTGAGAGGGTTATGATAATCATCACTAAGTTATGGGCGCTTTTATTGCCTAATAGTGTCTTTAGTGCATACTGGAAAATCCTGGGCACAGAGATACCCTAGGATGGACTCTGGCCACATGTCCTATCACTCAGAGCTTGAGCCTAAGGCTAAGACTCAATGAATTCAGAAACTCTCCCCACAGAGGCTCTCGATAAAGCAGTGAACTCCTACAAGTACCAGGAAGTCTATCCTATTGTCCTTAGAGAACTCCAATCCCCAAATCTCCTTCACAGTGTATGAATAAAGCCAAATTACATTGTCTGTATCTTCTGGTAGTTGAAGAAGTTTGGCCCTGTCACTCACAACCAATGATGACCGACACTGCGGTCATTATGGTGGAGGTTGTGTAGCTACTACTGTGGCATCCTTGTCCAGTCAAGGCCCAAACCTTTCCCTGTATTCTCTGCCACAAATAGCTGTGCCTGTCAGTTCCTCCCCCTCCTCAATCTTCCAGGTTCTTAGTAGAATGTGCTCTCAGCAGCCTTTCCTGCTCCAGTCTCAGATCTGGACCCTGATGCCCTGCTGAGCTGGTCAGGAAGTCCCCCAGATGTCCTCTCTCTGCTTTCCCTCCCCAGCTCTGAAAAGTCCCAACCATGGAAACTTGGCTGGAAAGGCATGGGACCGAAAGGAACTATGGGAGACTTCCGGGATCTTTGGAAAACAGTGAGAACACGCAGAGCTGCACACCTGGAACTGCCATCCTCTTATGAGCTATTGAGACTCATTGAGCTTTTTGTTTATTGTTTTGATTTTGTTTTTAGAGACAAGGCTTTGCTGTGTAACACTGGCTGGCCTGGAATTCACTGTGGCCTCAA
Organism: Lophiomys imhausi; assembly: GCA_907164525.1. Taxonomy (NCBI): domain Eukaryota; kingdom Metazoa; phylum Chordata; class Mammalia; order Rodentia; family Muridae; genus Lophiomys; species Lophiomys imhausi. The sequence goes on along the minus strand of CAJQZJ010009649.1, from coordinate 4,875,783 downwards.
ACTTCTGGCCATCTTCTTGCTTCAGCCTCTCAAGCACTGGGATTACAATCTGGCCTTCACCTTAACATGTCTGATGTGCTAGGCAAAGTCCCATGGAGTGAGTCTGTAGAAAGCCAGAACAACCCTGAATGGGAGGATATGGTTCAGTGGCAGAATGATTGCCTGATGTGCAGGAGACCCTTGACTCCCACAAAGCAAAACAAAAACAGCCCTGAAGATATGGAAGTTTCCAAGAGGCCTTCCATCAAATCTGGAAGAGCAGCCCAGGGACCTTCTTGCTGCCAGCAAAGCCTTTCTGGCAAGACAGCTAGGAAGAAGGGTGGGATGAAACGGGATCCATGTATGAAAGTGACTGTCCCCTGTAGAGAATGGAAATCTTGAGAGAAAGAAATCTGCTAAAGGAGAGCTACGTAGATGGTGGGCTAAAAGTGTTTTCCAAGATTGCCATCCACCTGGAACTTGAATTACCTTCCTAGGAGTTAGTCTTTTGAGAAATATCAGGTTGTTCATCAAGCTGAGAATATGGTGGTAGGTTAGTGTATCCCTAAGCCCAGTGATTCTAAGGTTATCTGTGGTGATTTGAATGAGAATGGCTCCCTTAGGGCCATATATTTGCATACTTGGTCCTCAGTTGGAAGAAGTGTTTAGGAAGGATTAGTAGGTGTAGCCTTGGAGAAGATGTGTTACTAGGGATGGGCTTTGTGGTTTGAAAACCTCACACCAATGCTGGGCATAATGGTGCACACCTTTAACCTCAGCACTTGAGAGGCAGAGGCAGATCACTAGGAGTTTGAGCCCAGTTTGATCTTCATGGTAAGTTCAAGGGACTGTGAGTTCCAGGTAGAGGTACCCTGTCTCAAAAAAGCAAAAAAAAAAAAAAAAAAAAAAAAAGAAAGAAAGAAAATCCCACCCCATTCCCCGTGTGTCTTAGCTTGTGGATACGATGTGTAAGCTCTATACTTCTGTTCCAGCACAATGCCTGCCTGCCTGCTGCCATGCTTCCTGCATGACGGTCATGGACTCTACTACCCTCTGGAACCATGAGCCTCAACTGCTTTCTGTTATAAGTTATCTTGGTCAATGTGCTTTGTTAATCCAAAAGAAAAGCACCTAAGACAGTGGTACCCTTAGAAGATGACATTGGGGGGCATCATGGAGATTATAGAGACAAAATCCATGTAGAGACAGAGGTAGGCCGAGCTTGGAGCCTTCTGACTTGAGTCAGGGAACTGTCAGGGAACAGGAGGGACAGATAAAGATACTTTCATATTGTATATTGTACAATATTGTATATTATAGAAATACACTTGTACTTCCATAATGTAAAACTGCATTAGTAAAACGTGTTATTTATTACTAGCATAACATGCCCAGAGTCAATGTTTTGTTTGTTCTGAGTTAACCCTTCCCAGCCCAGATGGCCCCTGAGGAATATGAGGTTGATATTAGCAGAAACTAACTAGAATCAGTGTTTCAAAGTGTGTGACTCCAGACAACCCCAGAATGAGGATGGTAGTGAGAAAATCTTGAGCTTATATTAGAAGTAGTTGTTTTTTTATTCATTTAATTATTTAATTTAAAATTAGGTGTTTAGAGAAATGAAGCTCAGTTAATAGAATTCTTGAATAACATGCACAGAATCCTAAATTCAGCCCCCAATAAACTGGGCATGGCAGTACAACCCTATAATCCCAGCATTTAGGAGGAAGAGGAAGGAGATCAAGAGATTAAGTTCATCTTCTGCTACATATTGAATTCAAAGCTGAGACCTTGCTTAGAAGGAGAAAGCGGAAGGAGAAAAAAGAACTTTGTTGTTTCAAAGTCACTGTCCCACAGTAATTATGGAGTTCATTTCAAAGGAGTCAAGGAGGTTTGCAAAGCATTGTTTTATGAAGAGGTACCCCCAGGACTAGGAACCTCAGAGCCAATCCAGTGTACTTCAGGCAGGAGAAAACAGTGGGGTTGAGTCAGAGGGACCTCATTCTATATCCTGCTTCTCTCATATGTAAATTATGAATTATATAAATTTTAGGCAATTGTTCTAGCTGCTCTGAGCTTTCCTGGGTGTATACTGTATAATAACACATAGCTCTTCTGAGAAAAGTAAGGACCAAATGACATCACACATGTGGCATACAGGATCCTAGCTAGAATCAGAAGACACAGACAAGTCAGGTATTGAGGGAGGTGTCAATGTAGGGCTGTTTTCTAAATTGAGTGGTAAACTGAACCACCAAGGAGTCTGTCTGATTGACCTTGGGAATGGTGACAGTGAGTGCTGTTTCCTTCCCATTCTACAGATGTTAATCTCACCGGAGGAGAATAAGACCACTACCACAATTTTTTAGTCAATTTTAAAGTAACCTTTATTAAATACTATCCAGGACCAGGAATACTGGCCAGGTCCATACCCATGATTTCCAGAGTACAGTGCTGAATTAGATTAGATAGGGACTTATAAAGATAAAACCCACAAGGCTATGTCCTTCCCACCTTCATCCAATCAGGGGCAAGCATACACCCTGATGTGCTTCTTGCCTATGTGTAATCAAGCACACGTCCTGTGCAATTGGTGCAACCATGCGTGTTTACAGACGTGAAAACATGTGGCTTGTTTTCTTATATGAACAGCCCCCAGCAATCCAGGAAGTTATGAGTCCATGGGTAAGGGGGGCTTATAAGTTTGAGGCATTTAGCAAGATCTCTTAAACATAGTAATTTAACCTTAAAACACAAATTAGCTACCACATAGAGACAAAGTGACAACAGTTTCTGGAAACTGTGTCAGGGAATGGCAGTTCAGATTCCTCCATCTTGTATTTTTGTTGAGGCCATTTTAGGTTTGACTAGAATTTGATCTCCTTGATGGAAAGCCACTTGGAAAATTACCCAACTGTATTCTATGAACCCGAGGTCAAGATGCCTCAGCTAACTTATCTTGGCTTCTGTTAAACTGCTTGCTTGTGCAAAACCTCCCCTCTGCAACTGCTAAATGAGATAACAGGATGAGATTTTTGCCTTTAAAACACCCTTATTTGGCCGGGCGGTGGTGGCGCACGCCTTTAATCCCAGCACTTGGGAGGCAGAGGCAGGCGGATCTTTGTGAGTTCGAGGCCAGCCTGGTCTACAAAGCGAGTCCAGGACAGCCAGAGATATTCAGAGAAACCCTGTCTCGAAAAACCAAAAAAAAAAAAAAAAAAAAACACCCTTATTTAAAACACTTAGCACTACACTTGGGTCCCAAATACCTGAGTGAAATCCGATCCGGCTGGAATAAAGACTTTCAATTGGCTATATAAATTGTGTCTCAGTGATCCTCTCTGGTGGGCTCCCTACAACAAAACCACAGAGAAAAATTTATAGCAAGGGAAATCTTACAAGACATGAGATCTTCAATAGGGCTCAGGAAATCATGTCAACCCCTCAGGGAAGAAGATTTGGGTAAAAAACAAATTTATAATGGGGACCCACAGTCGCCTGAATGAGTTTTGTTAAAATGTCTACGCTCTCCAAAGGGGGCTACTGAGGCTGAAGAGTAAAGATTCCAACCCTCCCTCTATGGCCCTCACACCTTTCTTCTGTTGTGTCTGCTATTGGCAGAAAACAGTGGAAACTGAGAAGTATCAGGACTTTCAATGCTGCCATAATGTTCAGCCAACCAGGCACTGAGCAGGGAAGAGGGGATCTACAAGTATAGCACCTGGAGAAACAGAAGAAGTACACCAGGTAGCACTTGGAAGAGGTAAGTGAGTTTGTTCACTTGTACACTCAAAACTCATATACTAATTCATATACTGCAAACCCTAACTCCCTGGCCCCACAGTCTCCACTGTAGTCTTTTTAGCTTCTTTGCTCAGAGTCAGAGGCCTTCTTCCTTGGCAGTCCTCCAGAGCTCACACTAAGTTTCTGCATCAATGTTGACAGCTTAGCCTGCACTGTAGTAGGCTTTTCAGATTTGACAGGGAGGTCATATCTGCTGTGCAGACAAGGGAAGCAGAAACTATCCCAGGAAGATAATGGCATTTTAGCTAGAGATCTGGGCCAGTGTGCACTCCCATCTCCTCAAAGGGAGCAGAGAGCAAGGGTGGCCAGATGCTAAACTGTTTGGTAACTAAGCTCTGCAGTTGGCACTCTGGCCTGAACTAGTGTATGGTTTCAGTGCACCTCCCCATTACTTCAAGTATTAGAGAATGTTCCCTAAACCACATGAAGGTAAAAGGCAGTGTTTTCCACCCTAGTGGTATCAGGCACCTACATCTGGTTAGACCAGTTTCCTAGGCCTCCTTCCCTGGATGTTTATATAACCCTCTCACCAGAGGAAGGAGAAACCGCCTGCTCTTAGCTGCTACTGCCTGGAGCTTCTGAAGCCTTCAGGTGGGACTTCTGCAGATGTCAAAGGAAAAAGAAGTATCTCTCCGCCAACAGGGATTAGCTGCTGCTTACTGAAATCACGAGCTCTCAAATCTAAAAGACCAAAAAGAGGACTTCAAGGAGCCACAGCCACCATGGCAACTGCCAGGCTACTTTTTCACAGACCGGACCCAGGAACCCAAACCAACAACCTTTCAAAATGTCACATCGTTCCTGAAGGAGTCACATCTGGATAATTCTCTTCCCAGGAACCACAGAGGTCTTTTCTTCAAAATCCCGGGGTTAACTCTCCATCGTCTGGTAAGAAAACAAGTTTACAATAGCATTGCTATTTTTTGTCACCACACTCCAAGAAATCTACTTACTCCAAGGGATCTATTTGTACCTATATTCTTTTCTATACAATAACCCAAATTGTAAACACCAATGCATTCCTGTCCTGACATCTTTCAGTGATGAGCTGTGATGTGGCTGTGTAAGACGGAATAGCCTTTTCCTCCCCGAGTTGTTTGGTAATGGTGCTTTATCAACTGTGATAGCCACCCTAACCAAGAGGATCAACATGATCTCCTATTAGCCTCTAGAGCTTTCAGTCCTCTTCCATTGGTGTGAGGGAGTCACAGTATACAGCGCAGGCTGGCCATCAAACCTGTGATCGGCCAGCCTCCGGCTCACAAGTGCTGTGGTTACAGGAACGTTCCTCTGTGCCTGCCGTTTACATACTCTTGTAGAACTATACATGAGGTGAAGGGCACCTTGGGTGTTGACGCTTGTGCCGGTCTGCTATCTGTTTACTACTGTGTATCCTTCGTTGAAAAGGCTCTACTCGGCTCAATTGCCTTAGTATCTTTATTAAAAATCAGTTCACCACACAGTTAAGATTTCCTTCTGAATTCTCTACTGAGAATACAGATCCATCTTTCTATCAGAACCACACTGCCTAGTAATAGCTTTCAGTTTGAGACTCAGTAGAATACTTCCAACAATCCATTCTTTTCCAGTTATTTTGGTCAAAATATTTTCATATGCACTTCAGAACTACCTTTTCAATGTTAACCAAAAATTCACAGTAGTTTGTATTCAACTGACAAATTTTAGAAGTAGTCTTGAAGCCTTCTGTTCATGTGTGTATATCTTATTTTGTGTGATACTGAGAACGGAATGTACAGTCTTGAGTATGTGAGGCAAAGCTCTAGCACGGAGCTATAATCAACCCCTACATCCTTATTTTCAGAGTTCTTTCATAGCCTGGGTAGAAATCCAGTAGATCTTCTGTTGGACTTATTCCCAAGATCTAATGTGTTTTGATACTACTGACAAATAGTGTTCTTTTGAATTATTTTTTTCTAATCCTGCTTATATATAAACCTTTCAAAATTAATTTAAAAAATTAGTTTTTAAACCTAGTAGTTATCTGTGTAGATTCTTGAATTTTCTAAATGCATAATTAAATCATCTGCAAATAGTTGTATTTCCTGTCTGATCTTTACACCTTTTCCTTGGTACCTGATGCCCTTCTCTGCTGGTCAGGCTCTCCAGAACACAAAAAACAAAAACCACCAGAGTAGGTATACCTCCTTCATAACTGACACCATGAGAAAAGCATAAAGGGATAATAGTGCCCACTATGTCTATGGACTAAAGATATAGATGAAATGGAGTCTGTATAACAACAGATTTTAAGATTAGGAGAGGGGGCTCAGTGGTTAAGAGTGCTGGCTCTCCAAAGGACCTGGGTTTCATTGCCATTACCAACATGGTAGTTCTTGACTGTCTGTTCCAAGGGATCCAGTGCTGTCTTCTCTCCACAGGATCTTGCACACAAGTGGGGCACATAAATTCACACAGCACACATACATACACATAAAAATAAAAGACAAATAAAAACTTTAAATAGGAAGAGACTAAGGGAGTAGCTCAGTGGTAGAGTGCATTGACATGTATAAGGAAGACCTGGATTCAATCGCCAATACAAAAGGGAGTGGTGGTGAGTCAGTGGCATGGTGGTATAGCCTAACCCTAACACGCAAAGGGAGACACAGGAGAATACCTGGAGTTAGCCAGCTAACTAGTTTTGCTCAATTGGTGAGCTCCAGTTTCAGTGAGAGGTTCTATGTCAAAAACAAAGGCAGAGAGTAACTGAGGAAGACATCGGTGTCAATCTCTGGCTTCCATATGCACACATGTGCCTGCACACACATGTGAACACACTCATAAAGGACACTATTTATCTATATGGGCCTTATTGTAACCACAGGGATTCTAAGCAAGTGAACTGTGCTGGTTGTAGAGCCATACTCTTACACCCCTGGCTACTCAGACTGAAACAAACAGGATAATAAATTTGAGGCCTGCCTAGGCTATGACAACATGGGCAACTTAGTGAGATCCTGTCAATAAACTAAAATAAAAAGGGTGCTGGAGACGCAGCTCATGGAAAAGAACTTGCCTAGCACAGATGAGGCCCTGGGTTCTAGTCCGAATGCCATAAAAACAGTAAAGGACAGTGACAGACCAAAGCTAAGAAATGAGTGCCCTAAAGGAAAAGGAAATGGATTTTCTGAAACTCCACAAAGGAACATGTAGGGCTAGCTGCTTGTTAATCCACTGACACCTGACAAGACTTGCAGGCTGGAGATGCACAGCTAGTCATTTAGACATTTCAACACTCACTCTGATGTTTTTGTTCTGGTCTTTTGTGTTGTCTACTGGTTTGTGTTCCATTTTACTTAGAAACATGTTTTTATGGCTATCCATGTTCTATTTTATTTCTGAAACATTTTACCTCTGGTATTTCCTTTGAGCTCTGTCAGCTCTTGTGTAATGAGAGCTTGTTCTTGGCATAACCACTTCCTTGAGATCTGATTTTAATGTGATGATGTTCTGTCTTTGCTTCTTATAATTCCTTCAGCATGTTTTTTAAATATTAGGTTGAACTAGGTGTGTTGGCCCTTACACCTATGGACTTATTAGCCACTGGGGAGACTGAAAGGATCATGGAGCATACAAGGTGGAGACCAATCTGGGCAGCATGGTGACACACTCCCAAGACACCAGATCACTGTTTGCTCTGCTTCACGTCAGTCTCTGTGATGTTCTCATCTATAGTATGTTATCAGATTATTACTGTGTGCATTTTGAGACCATGTTGGAAGTTGTAGTCATGTTTAACTGACTACATGTAAATTTTCCAACTGTTTTTTTCCCAAGCTTCCTGTGCAGGGGGTGAGTGTCATGGTTTTGGGCTCTCTCTTCTACTTACTACAGTGTTTCCTTACTGTAGGTGCAATCTGACCAACGCCTCACTCTCCAGCCTCCATGCCTTTCCCACAATGATGGACTGTATCCCCTCAATGAGTCACACAAGCCCTTTCACCCTTAGTTACTTCTTGTTTATAAATGTAACTAGAAATATTTAATACACAGGAGCAATGTAGCTTCAAGAAAATGATTTTTATTCCTTCTGCTTATCAATTTGAAAATATAAATATGCTCATTTAAAAACAACCCACAATATTTAAATAAAAATTAAGTTCATGAATGTTTACAAAATACAGTTAAGTACTTTCACTTATAATCTTTAAGTACCTCGACTATTCTAACATGGTCATACATTTAAAAAATAGTCTTGAACTATTTTAATTTTAGACTACAAAACAGTAATAATTTACTAGGTTGTTATCAAAATTAATATAGCAATTCTCAAAATGTTGAAAAACTGTTTGTGAAAGCTGTGCCCACAGCAGAGGCAACTATGCCATCTCTTGCAGAAGACATCTTTGAAAGCCACATTTCAATGACTAGTATTTAGCAACAGTTAGTGGTATAATTTGATATTCCAGTCAAGTTTCCATTATTCCAAACCCAAGCTAATGGAAGGTCAGAAGAGGTAGGACATAGGTTTCCAGCTGACTCCTGGGGCAGTGGTGTGTTCCTCCATTACATGGACTAAGAATAAGGTAAAGATGTGGGAAAGACTGTGTCTGCCCACACCCTAATTTAACATCCAGGACATAAGAGCTCATTAAAAAATCATATGACAGCAACGCTAAAACCGAATGGTGAGACCAAACACCAACTGCCCACGTGCACTGAGTACTGACTGGTGTCACTGGTCATGAACCTGACGCAGACATCAATGCTTTCGTCTCTGCAGTCACACATTACTTTTGGGCTCACTTCTGTTCACATCCCTTGGTGACTAAATAGTGGTGCAAACTCCAAAGAGCACACAGATGCTCCAGATACACAAAGAAGAAAAGCTTAAAATCTGTGCGGGTGGTCTGAGTGACATTTTCCTTCCTATCCACAGTGCGTCTTCTGTTTCCAAGGCTTTATGACCCAGAGCCGTAAACTGAAATTCAGTATACACTTCAGGGTATGGTTTACTTTCAGTGATGTTTAACACTAACTGCAGTACTAAGCTGATTTGATTAGTATTTTGAAGTACTAACTTTCAATTATTTGAACCCATATGAGAAATGGTAATTTTTAGGGCAGTGTTGTAATTTTAAAATACTGGATATCTACCTTAGTTTTGTATTATTCCATTCAATTCTCGGTTATTTCCTTTAAAAAAAAAAAGGAGGGAAAGGCCAGGCGGTGGTGGTGCACTCCTTTGATCCCAGCACTCAGGAGGCAGAAGCAGGCAGATCTCTGAGAGTTCAAAACCAGCCTGGGCTGCAGAGTAGATTCTAGGACAGCTAAGGCTACACAGAGAAACCCTGTCTTAAAAAAAACAAAAACAAACAAAAAAAGAGGGGAGATGTCTTTAGATTTTTCTCCCTCAGTAAAACAATAATTCATCAACAAATATACTAAAGTACAAAAATTAATACGGTCATCTGTCACTTAGGCAAAAATTACCTTTCAGGTTCCTGGTAATGACCACCTTTGGGCACTTGATTCCAGTTTTAAAACAGCAGCCTTTAAAATGAGGATAAAGTTGCTTTATCCTTACTGTCTGCTCTATCAGTACTGGCTACTCTGTTGAGAGACTACAAGAGCAGTTTCTGTCTTGGCTACCCTTAAAGGTCCTTTGGAATGAATGCAAGAAGATTCTTCTCAAGTTTAAAAAATATATAAAATATTACTACTGTATTGAAAGTCAACCTTTCTCTTCTAGTTGGAATTCTATAGAATTATAGTCATGCTAGCATGTGTAAACCACAAAATTACTTTTTAAAGTAATAACATAAAATACAATTTTTTTATAAAAATATAATATAGGAGATGCATCACTTCTTCCCTGAAACAGAAATTTAATATTTGGACAAAAAAGCATAAACTTTGATTACATTCAAAATACAGTATTATTTTCTATATATTTAAAGACTTGAATTATTTGAGATTTTGGTAACTCGTGCTCTCAGCAGCAGAATTTACATCATTGCAATATTTTATCAGCACAGTAACACCACACAGCTGTTCCCCTTACATCTGCTACCAGGAAGAAAAGAATGGCTTCCTGCAGTGGATCGTCTGGGTGAAGGAGCTGCCGAAGTGTACAGTCCGCCCCTGGCTGCCACTTTTACTGCACTCCACGATTACACACGGCATCTGTGCCAGCTGCACAGGACTCTTCCCATCTCTCAGTGCCTGGGTAAGGTTTAAGATCTGTGGAAAGGAGATGTTCTCATCAATCTGGAGTAAGTGCTATAAATATGTACCATATGTTTATACACTTAAATACATGTGGATATCAAGATTAGAATTAAATGGCCTTTACCGACTGGAATTTTAAACTACTGCAGAACGTGCCAATGTCCAGCCGCAGTGAAGAGACTAGAAGAAACCTGCCTGGCCAAGAATGTGGGGATTGCACTGAGCTTGCCCCAAGGGTGTTGAGTGTGGGAGAGCCAGCCTTGCCTTTTGTCTGCTTTGTGGTGGTGTTATGAGGGAGAGATCCCCTTCACTCTCTTTTGCCATCGACACATGCAGCAAGCAGCAGGAGAGTTGGTCCTGATGAGGTCATGAAAGCAGGAGAGCTGGGCCAGCCGCTTACCTGCTGCAGCCCTTGGACAGCAGGCCCTGTACCTTACCTGGATAGCACAGTGGAACTGGCCCTGGATTAGGGTTGCAGGCCCAGAGCCAGGGCTTTGGGTAGGCTCGCCCCAATATATACCCCATGGATGACTGCTGGAGTGCATGAAAAGGCCAGTACAACAGACCTAAAACTACAGGATCTCCATGACACAGAATAACAGAGACGATCCAGTGAAGTACCAGTATTGACAATGGACAACGTAACAGAACCCAAAGGCCTCATACCAGACCAAGGAGTCATTATAATGAACATTTGCAAAAATTAAAAAAAAAAAAAGTGGACAAAAGAGAATATTGTGGGACACACTGCAGCTTCCAAAATGAGATTTTTTTTTTTCCTGTTGGGAGAGGTTGCAAGGGAGGAAGGCAGGTTTGACAGTAGGTGGAAGATGAGTGGGAACAGAATGCGCGATGTAAAATTCACAAAATAAAAAAACAATAAGGGACTGGAGAGATGGCTCAGAGGTTAAGAGCACGGGCTGCTCTTCAAAGGACCCGGGTTCAAATCCTAGCACACACACAGCAGTTCGAAACTGTGTGTAATTGCCGGAGGTGTGGTGGCACACACCTTTAATCCCAGAAGGCAGAGGCAGTTGGATCTCTGTGAGTTCAAGCTAGCCTGCTGTACAAAGTGAGTCCAGGACAATCAAGGATACACAGAGAAACCCTGTCTTGAAAAACAAAAATCAATATAAAGATTAAAAAAAAGGTAACCCCCAAAATAAAACCCCTATTTTTAAATAGAAAAATCAAAACCAGTAAAAGTAACATATAAATATTTACCAATTTTATTTATTATATACATATTTATTGTAATACACACACACATACTTCGGGGCATGTATGTGTATGAACCTCAATTCATAGCTAACAGCTATTCCACCCTTTGTTCATATATTTGGGGAGAGAGATAGTATGTTAGTGTCTCTAATTCTGTAGGTCTGGCTGACCTAGAAGTTGCTATGCAGATCAGGGTGGCTTCAAACTTGGAAAGATCCCCTTTTCCTCTGACTTCCAAAGGCTAGAATTAAAGGTATTTGTCACTGTGCTATAATTTTTTTAAATCTTTTTTTCATTCTTTACATACTCCTTGCTGTTGTGGAAGACAGCTAGGTAGACAAGCCTGGCCTCAAACTCAGAGATCTACCTGCCTCTGCCTCCTGAGTACTTGGGATTAAAGGCTATTATGTAAAACAACTTACAAAATTTAAGTTTATAAGCACTGTCTATACCATGAACCTAAAATTTGGACAACCATGACTACAGAATATAGAATCCTGACTAGTTTCTTCTAATTAACTTGGGTTTTAAAATTTTTTATTCCGCCAGGCGGTGGTGGCGCACGCCTTTAACCCCAGCACTTGGGAGGCAGAGGCAGGCTGATCTCTGTGAGTTCGAGGCCAGCCTGGTCTACAAAAGCGAGTCCAGAACAGCCAGGGCTATTATACAGAGAAACCTTGTCTCGAAAAACAAAACAAAACAAAACAAAACAAAATTATTCCATTCAATGCAATTCCTATCAAAATAACACCACAATTCTTTATAGACCTGGAAAAAGAAATTCTCAATTTCATATGGAATAACAAAAACCCAGAATAGCTAAATCAATCCCGTACAATAAAAAAAATCTGGAGGTATCACCATTCCAGATTTCAAGCTGTACTACAGAGCAATAGTAATAAAAACAGCATGGTACAGGTATAGAAACAGACCAGTGGATAAATGGGATCTAATTGAAGACCCAGAAATGAACCCACACACCTATCTATGGTCACTTAATTTCTGACAAGGGAAGCCAAAAGCGTACAATGGAAAAACGACAGCATCTTCAACAAATGGTGCTGGTCTAACTGGATGTCCACATGTAAAAGAATGAAATTAGACCCATACTTATTACCTTGGATAAAAATTAAGCCCAAGTGGATCAAAGACCCTGACATAAGGTCTGACACACTAAATCTACTAAAAGAGAAAGTGGGGAAAACCCTCAAACTCATCGGCACAGGTGACAACTTCCTGAACAGAACACCAACAGCTCAGGACCTAAGACCAACAATCAATAAATGGGTCCTCACGAAACTGAAAAGCTTCTGTAAGGCAAAAGACACTGTCATTCGAACAAAATGGCAGCCTACAGATTGGGAAAAAAATCTTCACCAACCCCACATCTGACAGAGGGCTAATATCCAAAATTTACAAAGAACTCAAGAAATTAAATACCAAGAAACCAAATAATCCAATCAAAAAATGGGGAACAGAGCTAAACAGAGAATTCACAAAGGAGGAATCCCTAATGGCTTGAGAGACACTTGAAGAAATGCTCAGCATCCTTAATCATCAGAGAAATGCAACTCAAGATGACTCTAAGATTCTATCTCACAATTGTCAGAATAGCTAAGATCAAAAGCTCAAATGACAGCACATGCTTGCGAGGGTGTGGAGAAAGGGGAACCCTCCTCCATTGCTGGTGAGAGTGCAGGCTTGTGCAACTACTATGGAGGTCAGTCTGGTAATATCTTAGAAAACTTGGAATAGCTCTGCCTCGGGACCTAGCCATACCACTTCTGGGTATACATCCAAATGATTCCTCACCGAATCACAAGTAAATTTCCTCATCTATGTTCATAGCAGCCTTATTTGTAGTAGCTAGAAACTGGAAACAACCCAGATGTCCCTCAACCGAAGAATGGATTAAAAAACTATGGTACATCTATACAATGGAATACTGCTCTGCTATCAGAAACAAGGAAATTATGCAATTTGCAGCCAAATGGATGGAACTAGAGAAGCTCATCCTGAGTGAGCTAACCCAGACTCAGAAGGATGCACATGGCATCTATTCACTTATAGTCGGATTTTAGCTATATAGTACAGGATATCTATACCACAACCAATGGACCAAAGGGAACATGGACATAGACTTCTTCTTTTTCTCTCTGTCAATGAGACACTTTTTACTGGTGGTGCTGCCTTGTAGGCCCCCAGTGTATGAGGAGGCTCTTGGCCCTCATAAGACTGCTGACCTCGGGAGAGAGACTGATATGTAGGGATACTCCACACCAGAGGAGTGAGATGGAAGGGATAGGGAATACGGGGTGGGAGGGCGGGACTGAGAGGGGTAGAAAGAGGGCATTGTGATAGAGATGTAATCTGAAGTAATAAATAAACATAAAAAAAATTATTCCAAAACCAGGTGGTGGTGTGTGCTGTCACCTTAATCCCAGCACTCAGGAAGCAAAGGCAGGTGGATCTCTGTGAGTTCAAGGCTAGCCTGGTCTATAGAGTTCCAGGTCAGCCAGGGCTACACAGAGAAACTATGTCCTAAAAAACAAAAGAACAACAAAAAATTACTCCAAGCATGTTAATCCAAACATAAAATTTTAAGTAATGTATAATATTGCTGAACTCTATAAATACATGATTGTTATAGAATCTGGAAGGCAGAAAGGTACAAGAAAATAGAAATTACATGATACTAATTTTCAGATCATTGTATAGTAGAGAAAGAATGCAATCCTTATCTGTCTTGACTATTAGTATTCTCTGGGAATCCAGAAGACACTTGATAGTCTTGCATTCATTACTAGAGAAGCCTTATTCAGAGCAAACCCCTTCCCCGTGTTGGGAGAGGAACAGAAAGGAAAGCCAAGTGCACCGTACAAGAACGCACAACCTAAAGACAAATGGCCATGTGAACAAACGAGTGCAAGGGAGAGTGGCAAGCACCATCTCCTCCGGGGAACGATGTCCTCCCTACTTTCAACCCTATCTCACCCTGACACACCACCTGCTTTTTTCACTGCTCAGTGGTATGCAAATTTATATTATATGCATAAACCCAAGAAAAACTGTTTAAAAAAACATTATATTGTGTGTGTGTGTGTGTGTGTGTGTGTGTGTGTGTGTGTGTGTGTGTGTATAGTATGTGCCATGGCACACATGTGGAAACCAGAAGATAACTTGAGGGAGTCAGTTCTCTCCTTCCACCACAAAGGTTCCAGGAACTGAACTCAGATCATCAAGCTTGACAGTGAGCACCCTTATTCACTGAACCATCTCACCAGCCTAAGAGTTATACTTTAAAAAAAAAAAAAAAGAAAAGAAAGAAAGAAAAGAAAGGATCAAATGCCACAGACAAGTGGGAAAACTAGACTTCTCCAACTGACAGCAAACCTGGTAATGTTTCAGGAATGGTAAAGGAGGAGCTGCAATGACTGCTGTCTTCACAGATCTTCAAAACTCAGCTAACAAAATTACTATACTGCACACAAGCAGCAAGCATTCTACTTCTGCTTCCTTCACACTGCTCAACATGTTGATTTTAAAACCAAGTTTATTTTTTAATTTCATTTAGTTATCATGTGTGTGCTGCGGCTGGAATGCACTGGAGGTCAGAGTACAACTTGCAGAAATCAGTTCTCTCCTTCCAACATGTGGGGACCAGGGGACTGAACCCAGACAAGAGGCTTGACACCAAGAACTTTACATGCTGAGCCATCTTTCCAGCCCTTTAAACCTGACTTCTAAGAAAAACTGACAGCCAGGAGTGGTGGTGCACGCCTTTAATCCCAGTACTCGGGAAGCAGAGGCAGGCGGTTCTCTGTGAGTTCAAGGCCAGCCAGGTCTACGGAGTGAGTCTAGGACAGCCAGGGCTCTGTTACACAGGGAAACCCTGTCTCAAAAAACAAAAAAACAAAAAAAAAAAAAAAAACAAAACAAAGAAAAGAAAAGAAAAGAAGCTGCCTAAGACTAAGTTGCTCTCTAAGAGAAGAAGAAGAAGCACACATCACAGCATCTCTGGGAAGCAAGAAGAGGGAGGAACACTGAGATTGCTAATGCTCCAGGGAAGCAGTAAGGGAACAAGCAAGTGGACTGGGTAGAGTCAAGCTGCCAGTGGCCTCATTGGCTACACTTGTAGTCTGGGGTTCAGCCATATCAGGGAGTGAACCAAGAATGCTCTTAAGCTATTCAAGTGCACTGTACTCCTTGCCATCATGGAGTTCCACTGTGAGAGACAGAAGGACAAGTAGGGATGTCACTTAGAATATGTCACTTGGGCTGGAGAGATAGCTCAGCGGTTAAGAGCACTGGCTGTTCTTCCAGAGGTCCTGAGTTCAATTCCAACCACATGGTGGCTCCCAACCATCCACAATGTAGTCTTCTGGATGCAGATGTGCATGCAGAGCACTCATATACATAAAAATAAATAAATAAGTCTTTAGAATACGTCATTAAATCTAGTCTCCTCCTGGCTACCTTTGGATCAAGATGTAGAATTCTGGGCTCCTCCAGCACCATGTCTGCCTGCATGCTGCCATATTTCCTGCCATGACGATAATGAACTAAAACTCAGAATCTACAAGCCAACCCCAATTAAACGTTGTCTTTCATAAGAGTTGCTGTGATCATGGTGTCTTGTCCACAGCAATAGAAACCCTAACTAAGACAATTTGTAAACTTCAATTCATAAATGAAAGCTTACAAAATTTTTTATAACTTTTTTTTTTTTATAGCTTTTCTAGACAGGGTTTCTCTGTGTATCCTTGGCTGTCCTGGACTCACTTTGTAGACCAGGCTGGCCTCGAACTCACAGAGATCTGCCTGCCTCTGCCTCCCGAGTGCTGGGATTGAAGGCACGTACTACCATGCCCAGCAGCCTTTTTAATTTAAAATGACATTCCTACGATAAACACACAAAAGTTCCCTCTTATCTATGCGTTTTAGTTACTTATCATAGTCAACCTCAGTTTGAAATTTATGACATAAAAATTTTTAAAAACAAGCAATTATTTTAAGTTTCAGTATATTGTTATAGTTTTTTATTGTCATTGCTAATCAAATTTTGTCATAGATTATTTGTCTACAGTGCTTGGTTGGTTTCAGGTGTCTGCTTGAGAACTTGGGACAGACAGATCTCTAGAGGATAAGAGCAGACTGTTCTACACCCTCAGGGATAAAAGTCTAGAAAATGAACCATACTCATATGCTGAGTTAATTTGTTTTGAGCAAAGAGTCAAATCGGGCCTTAATTCCTTCTCCCTGAACATGTAGTTCAAGCCTATTTGGGGATCGGAGCATTCTGCTATGAAGTGTACCCACTGGTCCCTAGCCCCTTCTACTTACGTAGCAGCCTCCTAGGCTGGGCTCCCTGGCCCTGGCTCATCCGTGAACCCCGCTGGCAAGACTGTCCTGCTGCTTCACCTCTCCACAACTTCTTCACCATTAGGAATCTTGCTGCTGAGACTAAGTCCTTCCTGTCCCTCACTCAATACACACACAAGCACAAAACCTCACACACAACTTCAGAGAACACACAAAAGCAGCACAGGATAAGAGTTTCCCCTCATTTCCTTGCATCCTATCACAACTCTTCTTCAATGCTAAACTCCTAATTCTGCAATCCCTTCCATGTGGAGTTCATACTCTAGATCTTAAGGACCTCTGCCCTTTAGCTCTATTTTACTAGTTATATCTGCAAATATTTAATAAATTAATAGATACCTAATCTCATTATATTTACCGTTATACCACTGTGTATAATACAAGAGTCAGCACAAACCCTAGCCGCATCTTTGACACAACGCAGTATCAAATAGCTATATTATATTAGTACATGCTTTTAAGATGAGGACATTAGTTAGGACTCACTAAAAGCCAGTTTTCATCTTAAATCTTCTTTCTGGAACACAAGCTAAAACAGATGGTATCACTTATAAGTGAGCATGACATTCAGGCCCACGCCAACAGACTTAGGGCCTTTACCTCAGGTCCAAGTGCTAAGGGGGAGAGAGTAAAAACACTGAGCTGAAATTACGTAGTTCTCTCACAGTCAGCACTCAACCTTGCTGATGTAACTGCTCTGGAAAAGTCAAGTGTGTTCCAAGTGGAAAATTACCTATTGGCAAAAGAATTTGGTATGGAAACGTTCGTGCAATGTATCCGATGAACAAAAAGGTAGGATCACGTGGAAAACAATCATCAAACTGGGGATGAATGGGGCTGAGGATGTAGTTCCGTGGAAGAATGCTTGTCTACATGCATTGTGCCACTCGGACTCCATATAGAGCACGTAAAGGGGCAGGAGGCAAGCAGTTACACTGAGCAAAGAACTGGCCAGACAACACATAGGGAAAATAGCGAATTTATAGGGAAGGAGAGGCAAAATACCACCTAAATCAACTTCACGCATGTTGTCTGAGTTATCTGGGTTCAGCATCAGGAGCCACACTTCAGTCACAGTGGGGCAAGGTTAGTAACTGTCTCAAGGAGACATTCTTTGTAACAAACAGTATCAAACAGTGACCTACCTGGCCTCTCATCACAGACATCTGACTTTCAAAAACAGCTCTGTCAAATCCTTTGTCAGTCTGTTACAAAAAGGGGAGAGGAGGTTAATACAGTTCCCAACACCAACACTTTTAAAACAAATACTAAATTTTAAAACAAACAAACCCCTCTATGTAGCAAATAAGGCCATAAGAAAGCTTTGCAGTTGAAAACATAACAAGAAAAGACTGTTTTAATCTAATGTACTTTGTAAAGCCCCAGAACAAGAGAAGTTTTATTTGCTTGTACTGTACCCCAACTTGTTCCAGAAAGGGTTTGATATGAGGCAATGGGTTTAGCCTTTTGTTTGCTTGCTTGTTTGTTTTTCAAGACAGAGTTTCTCTGTGTAGCCCTGGCCACCCTGGAACTCACTCTGGCCTCAAACTCAGAGATTCACCTGCCTCTGCCTCTCCAGTACTGGAATTAAGGTCATAAAACATACATTACAATTTAAAAAGAAAGTTAAAAATCCAACTTAAAAAAACTATTAATTTAACACTTAGTAAATATAATTTTACAAATGTATTAAAAAACAAAATTGCTAATTCTTCTCTGTCATGCCAGCCTGTGCTATAAGCACAGTATATGCAAATGAGGCTTAATGTAACACACACACACCCCTTTTTTCGGTTTTTCGAAACAGGGTTTCTCTGTGTAACAGCCTGGCTGTCCTGGACTCGCTCTGTAGACCAGGCTGGCCTCAAACTCACAGAGATCTGCCTGCTGCTGCCTCCTGAGTGCTGGGATTAAAGCGTGCGACACCATAACCAGCAATGTGGCTTATTTTTAAAAATTGCATTTTCTTTGACAATCAAAACTAAGTATTTTAAAAATTAGCATATAGACAAATGTTTGCTTAATTTTTCCTCCCTAAGAACTATACATGCATCTGTTCATCTGAAATCAAGAGTAAGCTATTGTTCTGTCTGCAGCTATGCCTGCAGGTCAGAAGACGGCACCAAATTTCACTATATATAGATGGTTATGAGCCACCATGTGGTTTCTGGGAATTGAACTCAGGACCTCTAGAAGAGCAGTCAGTGCTCTTAACCTCTGAGCCACAAAATTAGTAGTTTATTTGGCTAAAGTGGTATTGACCATTGTTTATTGTGCAAAAATAAGATTGTATTGGATTACATCGGTATTGATCTTTGTATACTGATACAAAATTAAGATTATAGTTGGCCACAATGGTATTGACCCTTGCATATGGACGTAATATTAAGATTGTATTGGGCTACATAGGCATTGATCTTTGTATATTGATACATAATTAAGAGTATATTTAACCATAATTGAATAGATCTTTGTATATTGATACAAATTTAAAGGTAACGCTT
>CAJQZJ010009649.1:4827569-4851701 GCA_907164525.1 Lophiomys imhausi | reverse complement strand
TTACTGAGATGTAACTTGAAGAAAAAAAAATAAAGTATTTAAAAAAATAAAAAATAAAAAAAAATGGGAAAAAAAAGAGTAAGCTATTGGTACTAAATGAAAAGCATGGTAGGGCTGGAAAGATGACTTAGTAGCTAAAAGCACGGGCTGCACTTCCTAGCACCAACATGGCTGTCCACAGCCATCTGTAACCCCAGTTCCAGGGGACCTGACACCCTCTTCTGGCCTTTTCTGGTCTGCGTGGGCAACGCATACACACACACACATAAGACACAGATTTACATGCAGACCAAATACCCATACATTGAAAAGACAAATAATATTTTTTAAATGCTTATATAAGACAAATCTATGTTTACATTCTAAATCTGGGCAATGAAGGTGACTTTTCTCAATATTAATTTCACCAATAGTTAAGATGATAAAAATACTGTTGCAGGGATGTTATAATAAATTTAAATTTAACTATAAATAAGAAAGCATGGGGTTTATTATGAAAAAAAGCTTATGTGTCCCCAGTGTGATGAACTCTCATCTCTGATATTACAGCACTTGGACATGAGGTCTCTGAGCAGTAATCAAGTCATGAAGGTGGACTTCCCAGGAATGGGGCTGGTTTCTTGGCAGCAGTGGCCCCAGAGCTAGCCTACTGTCTTACAGCATGAGAATGTAATGAATGAGAAGTCAATGGAATGCAAGCTGGAAGAAAGCTGTCCAGAAGCTGACCATGCCCCCACCCTGACCTCAGCCTTCTAGCCCCCAAAACTGTGAGGAAAACGTGGGCATTGCATGAGTGGGGCAGCCTGTGGCCTCTTACAGAAGCTTGACCTGCAGTCCTAACAGTCATTTAAAACAATATGGAGGCTGAGGATATAGCTCAGTGGTCAATCCTTGTACATCATGCCAAAGGCCCTCAGTTCAATCCTTAGCACCACAGAAATAAAAATGAAAAGTAAAATTTAACATGCAAAACAACGAATTTATAACTGTGAAGCTAAAACACCATCCAAATTAAACATGTTTACCTTAAAAAGTTCATAAAGATCTTCACACAAATCTTGTACAAAGTTCATGTCAGAAATAGAAGGTAGAATCAAGTTTCGGATTTCTTCAGAAAAAGGAACTTTTGCTTGAGGAAGCCAAGCCCAGTGAAATGGATCTAGTGGGAAAATAGAGGTTAATGAGTACTAACGGCTTATTCAGACTCATGTTTATCCAGTTCTTTCCTATAATTCCCAGTTTCTCCCAAATAAAGGAAAGGAAAAAGAAATTCTCAGAATACAATCATCCTTTACAATACAAGCTATTCAGACTCCAGGCTCAGATGGCCAGTCAGGATGCCAACCCACAAGAAGGTCTTGTCTGAAGTTGTTCTGTTTCCAAGCTTCAATAGGTAAAAATGTGGGATTTGATAACAACTCCAATTCAAACAGCCATATATCAAAAAACTGTATAGATCACATCACATTTGGGGCTAAGAAATTAGAGGGAACCTGTAATCGTTCACACACCCAGACCAAGTCTCACAGATGAGATCCCCTATCTTTCACAACTACAAGTGATCAGGAATTGAGGAACTTGTACATGGAGGAAGGTCCAAAACTTTAAATAATTAGGAAGTAAATAAATGGCTTTAAATGATTTAAAAAAAAGTCATACATAAACTTAGAAAAAGAAGAAGCTTAGCAATAGACTAGAAAGATTAGTAGACCAGCGGAATCTTCTACAAAGGGAAGAAATATAGGTAGATTCCAGAATCACCAATAGATTACTCTTACTGTTATAGTGTGAATGTGAAATAGCCCTCGAAAAGTCTTGTGTTTGAATGCCTGGTACGCTGCAGTGAGGTTTGGGAAGCCGTAGAACCTTGGGGACATGGAGCCTGAGCAGCAACCATGGAGCTCAGGAATTACAGTCTGGGTTAAATGGTTAAAGTGTGAAGCATCTGCTGCAAGGTTCAGTTTCAACAGCTTCTTACTACAGACCTGTCTAACCTGCAGCATGTTATATAGACAAGGCTGGCCTTGAACTCAGAGAGCTGCTTGCTTCTGCCCTAGAATGCTGGATTACAGGAGCACCACCATGTAGGCACAGACCTGCCTCATTCTTTAAATGTTTCCTCCACTATCCATTCTCTATTATGGATGGACTATATCCCCTTACCCAAGAGACAGAAAAAAATTCTCTTCCCTTAAATTGCTTCAGTAGGGCATCTGATCACAGCAATGAGGAAAGTCAATTGCCCTTAGGTCCACCCCTTATTTCTATTCACTTCTTTGCAGTGTGAGACTTACACTGTGTGTTTTACACGTATGACCCACATTCTGCTAAGCTATTTTTTTCTCTCCATTCTCTTAACAATTGTATTTAAAAATCTCTTATTCTTGCTGGGTGTGGTAGCGCATGCCTTCAATCCCAACACTTGGGAGACAGACCCAGGTAGACCTCTGTGAGTTCGAGGCCAGCTTGATCTACAAAGTGAGTTCTCCGATGGTCAGGGTAGTTTATACAGAGAAACCCTGTCTCAAAAACAAACAAACAAATAAACAAAAACAAAACTAAAAAACCAACAAACAAAAAAATCTCCTATTCTTCTTCTATCTCTGCTTCTAATCCTTGCCCTTCAACTTCTACTATCAACATCCATCACCTCCTGTACCCCCAAGCCTGCTTAAGGACCTCTCACAGGCCAAGTACAGCCAGGCTACTTAACCTCAGAGATGTGCCATGTCTCATCGCTTTATGAAGTTCTTCCACTGTGGCTTTGTGGATACCATTCTCTCAAAGTTTTCTTTGTGTCTTGTAAGGAAAATACTCCCCATCTCTGCTGGCTTTCTCTCCTCTCTTTAGTGTTACTATTCCCCAAGACTCTACTAGTGCTTTTTCCCCTTCAATCATCGGGCGCTCATCAAACTTTTATTGAGCATTTATGTCCCTGGCACTGTATCAGTGTTTGTTCCCCATGATTTCCCTGGATGACAGTAAATAAAGCAGCCATAGCTTTCACTATAAAGACAGCTAAAACATCCCTACACCCCTAATACCAATTCTTCTGTAAGCTTCAGACTCTTGATCCCCAATCGCATGTTTGGTACAACTTCCCAGATGTTTTATAGGAAGTTTACAAACCTACCACTTTAAAACAGCAATTTGCATATAGGTTTCAAATGATAAGTGGGAAAAATAAAATGCAAACACAAGACATTTCAAATCAGTTCCACAAAACACAGGAAAAGAAAAGGAAACAAATTAGAATTTGTGGTAAATTTAAAAAAGACTGATAAGTCCAAATTCACCAAAACTTTAAGTTACCTATTAAAAGACTCAGATTTGGTTAAAAGAAATTAGCTGTTGTTTTATGTCATATACCTAAAACAAAATAGTGAAAGTTAAAAACAAAAGTATAGAATAACACTAAGTAAATGCTAACAAAATGAAAGGTGATGTAACAACATTACAACAGAAAAAAATAAATGCAAAAAACACTGAGAACAATAAAGTGTATTACATTTCACAAAAACGAACCTGGGAATATTAATCACTGGGCCTTTTGCATATGAGACGCAAAGCCAAAAGACAGAAGAAATATTAAAAAGAATCAGTTATGGCCTCTCAAAAGTTAGCCCATTCAATTAAAGACAAGTTGAGGGCATTCTAGGATTTACAACTAACAAATTTTAATGAACAAATATAGGAAACTTTGTGCCCAAACATATTCTTTCAAATACATTATATTTCAAATACATAAATATTCATCATATTTACATTCACAAAAAAATAACTAACAACATGAAAAAAATCCAATAGGTCATATTCATGTATCGTAGCACAGCACAATGGAAAACAATACTAATGGATGCTTTGAAAATGCCAAGAATGGCTGGGTGTGGTCCCCCACACCTTTAATCCCAGCACTCTGGAGGCAGAGGCAGGTAGATTGCTAAATTCAAGGTCAGCCTGGTCTACAGAGTGAGTTCCAGGACACCCAGGGCTACACAGAGAAACCCTGTCTTGAAAAACCAAAAAAGGAAAAGGAGAAAGAAAATGTCAAGAATGGGGACCTTTTAAAAATCAAGAGTATACCCCCAACCTTATATTTGGCCAAAATTAAAACATGTAGCATAATAAGAATTTACAGGGCTTCAGTTTGGATCTTAAACCTCCCTCCCACAAAGAACCTCATGTTAAAGGTACAGTTCCATAGTGCTACTGGGGCTGGTAGAACTTTTAGACAACAGGTCCTACATAGAAGGAAACTGGACTACCAGGGTATACCTTTGAAGGGACACTGAGACCCTGTGCCTCCCCATCTCTCTCCCCAGCACCATTTCCTTTAACACACACCTGCCATGCTGTACTATGCTGCCTCAGACCCAAAGCAATAGGGCCAAGTGATCATTCATTGAAGTCTGGAACTGTGAGCCAAAATACACCTTTACTGATTTTTTTTTTCAAGTAATTGTCACAATGATATAAAACTAACCAACACACACAGAAAAAACACAGAGGTACATAAAGAAGAATGATGAAAAACATTAAGAGGAAAAACAAGCAAACTGAAAATCTGATCAATAATATAATCTAAACAAGCAAGGCAAATGAGAGAACATATATAAATGCCAATGTCTGACAAAAAATAATTCTTTGGCAAGCTTAAACACGAAACCAGCACACCAATAAGCTAAAAGAGGCACAATTACAGATGCTGAGATTTTAAAATGTGCTACATATATTTCAAAGTATGAAAATACAACAAACTAGCACATTCCAAATAATCTACTCGTGTGTGTGTGTGTGTGTGTGTGTGTGTGTATTTCTCCCTGGTATCCACTTCTACAAGTATTCTAAAACAATTTCTAAATATCATTTTATTTACTTTCTAAAACGAATTATAATTATATACAGAAAATAAATTTTAATTATAGGAGAGCCCTACATCAAACTTTAAATTCATAAATTACAAATTCAAGACATGAGCTAGGCAGTGGTGGTGTATCCCAGCACTCAGGAGGCAGAGGCAGGTGGATCTCTATGAGTTCGAGGCCAGCCTGGTCCAGTGGGAGTTCCAGGTCAGCCAGGGCAAAAAAGAGAAACCTTGTCTCAGACACAGACAATTTTAAATACAACATAAATGTACCATAGCCAGGCAGTGGTCGCCCATGCTTTTAATCCCAGCACTCAGGAGGCAGAGATAGGTGGATCTCTGAGTTTCAGGCCAGCCTGGTCTGCAGAGGAAGCTCCAGGCCAGCCAGGGCTACACAGAGAAAAATCTTGTCTAGAAAACCAAAAACCAACCAAACAAAAAGGTCCCAAACTGGCTCCAAATGTATCAAAAACAATCATCTGCAGCAAGAAAGACAGAAAGGACAACTAAAAGATCATGGAAGAGGCATGGGAGGTCTGAATCATGCTAAAGGAATGGAGCCCAAAACATCAGCATACAACTCTACCAAGACATTCTAATAGATCATTTATTTCTATGTTAATACCTTAGAAATTAGAGTTACCAAACCTATTTCCAAGACTAAAACCAAACAATGTCATACAGAAGTATACAAACAATATATAGCAAGACCCAAGTCACTTGTACCTTCAAAGCCCCAAGGGTGATCACATTGTCCAGTTCCCTTTACTATGTCCATCTCTGTCAATTCCAGAGGGAAGGCCCATCTGGAGAACTCTAAATACTTACATGCTCTCCACTCATCGGGATGTTTAAAGGGAAACGCTAGTCCATTATCAATTGCAGCTATTTTAACGAGCAGTTCTTTATCATTAATCCAGCTTGGTTCCTAAAGGGGAGAAAAATGACCTATTGATAACCAATTCTATAAAAATATTTCAAAAAGATCAATTACTCACAATAATTACTGAGGTTTAAATGCATGCTCTCTTGAAAAAAAAATCTATAAAAATTAAAATTAGGTTTCTAGAAAGAATACAAAATCATACAAGAGACAATTTTTATAAACAATAAACATTTACAGTTGCTATTTTTAAAAACTGGAATTATATGGTTACTTAGTAAATTCTTTAACCTTTTTTTTCTCTGCAGAAGAACTTTTGAAAATACTAACTTTAGAGAAAGAGTCTAGATAATCCATTGCTTAAATGTTTGCTCTTTGCCTACTGCTACCTTTCTTTTAAAAATTATTTGATTTCACATATATGGGTGTATTGCCTCCATATACATTTGGCACACGCAAGGACCAGAAAAGGGTGACATATCTCCTGGAACTGGAGCTACAGACGGGGATGGGAGGCACCATGTAGGTGCTGGGAGTGGAGTTCACGTTATCTGGAAAAGCAGCTGATGATCTTAACCACTGACTGAGTCACCTCTCCAGTCCCTATTGCAGCTTCTTTTGCTAAGCATACTTTTAAGTTACTCTATGACTAAAGTTTGTTTTTTGATATTGCTAAGTACTATGCATACCAATTTTCAAATTTCCTGGATCACTACTTAAAGTACAAACATCTCAAAATGATGCAACAGCTTAACTGATAACTTGAGGACACAAATTAAATACTGAAGAAATTATTTTAAACATCCTCAAAGTATATATATAAAACTTAAGATCCTAAAAGAAATCTAGGCGGTGGTGGCACACATCTTTAGTCCTAGCACTCAGGAGGCAGAGGCAGGAGGATCTCTGTGAGTTCGAGGCCAGCCTGGTCTACATAAGAGTTCTAGGATGGCCAAGTCTACACAGAGAAACCTTGTCTTGAAAAACCATAAAAAAAAAAAAACCTAAAACCATATCTTATGTAAATATCTAAAATTTGAATGTGTAAATGAAAAAGGCCCCTATATGCTCATATGTTTGAATACCTAGTCCCCAGTTGGTAGAACTATTTGGAAAATATCAGAAGATGAGCCCTTGTTGGAGGAGGTGTGTCACTGGGGGGTGGCTTTGAGGTTTCAAAAGTCCATGCCACTCCCAGTTAGTTCTCTCTGCCTTGTGCTTGTGGACCAAGATGTGAGCTCCAGCACCATGCCTGCCCATCTGCTGCTGGGCCCCTGCCATGATGGTCACAGACTCTAACCCTCTGGAAGACGCCAATAAACCCTTTCTTTCTATTAGTTGCCTTGGTCATGGTGTCTCTTCACAGCTACAGAAAAGTAACTTGAAACAGATATCCAAAGTTGATAGCAATGAATCTGAAATCTGTAATTCTAATAATGTGGAACATCTATACAGTCTATTATGCAAGTTTAAACCAGTTTGTTATAAGTAGTAGTACGTTTTTAAAAGTTCAGAGGATAGATTCAGAAGTAAAACATGTTTTTCATTTTATTATGTAATGTTGTTACTATTTAACACTAAATCAAAACACTCAGAAGAAATGGAATCAGTAAATACAAGCATGTCCCTAAATATCAGAAGCCTTTATTGCATAAAAGGAAGGTAAAGGTGGTATTTCTAAATATATCAAAAGCTTTATAAAAGTACTGAGCAGATATATTTGGTCTCCAACAAACATAAGAGAGACAGGAAGGAAAGGAGCGAGGGAGAGAGGGAAGGAGGGGATGTGTTCTAGAAGTATAGTACATAGCTGGGGTATGGTTCTGTTGGTAAAATGCTTGCAGCCCAAGCCCGAGATCACACGTTTTATACTCAGGACCCACGTAAGAAGCCAGGTATGGCAGTGCACGCCTGTAATGCTAGTGCCAAGGAGGCAGAGGCAGACATGTCCTAGGAACTCGGGAGCTAGTCAGCCTAGATGATATCCTGTCTCAAAAACAAAGTGCATGGCTTCTGAGGACGGACACCCAAAGCTGATCCCTGGCCTTCACATGTATTTGCACTCAAGTACCCAACTCCAAATACACATATGAAATGCAATGTGAACAAAGTATTAGAAGAAAGATGAGAACAGAGAAAAGGGACTAGCAACCAAGAATCTAGCTGGCAGTGTATACATGTAACCCAGCACTTGGGAGACAGAAGTAGAATTCAAGGTCAGCTATGGCCATAGAGCAAGTTTGAGACTAGCCAGGGCTATGTGAGACCATGAGTTAAAAACCGAACAACAAAAGTAACCCTCCGCCGGGCAGTGGTGGCGCACGCCTTTAATCCCAGCACTTGGGAGGCAGAGGCAGGCGGATCTTTGTGAGTTCAAGGCCAGCCTGGTCTACAAAGTGAGTCCAGGACAGCCAGGGCTACACAGAGAAACCCTGTCTCGAAAAACCAAAAAAAAAAAAAAAAAAAAAAACCTCCACCACCAGCAGCAGCAAAGTGAAGAACAACTTCAAGAAATCTGTTATACAAATTGAACACAGACTTTACTCACTAAATTTTCCTTACCTCACTTTCAATTTTCCTTCCATTTTTCTTTTCATATTTGACTAGCCAATTATCATTTCCCCTGTCTTTCAAAAGAAATGAAAGACTGTTAGTTGATATTTACAGATAGTGTGGCTTCATACTCAGGAGAGAAATCTAATCCCCCAGTTTTTAAGATTTTCATTGATTTTCTGTAACAGACTCACCATAGATATGTTGACTGTTTTATGTCAAGTTGACACACAAACTAGAGTTATTTGAAAGGAGAGAACCTCAAATGAGAAAAATGCGTCCATAACATCTGGTTGTAAGGCATTTTTTAAATTAGTGATTGTTAGGGGAGAGCCCAGTCCATTGTTGGTGGTTCCATCCCTGCGCTGGTGGTCCTGGATTCTATAAGAAAGCAGGCTGAGCAGCCACAGGAAGCAAGAAACCAGTAACCGCCACCCCTCTATGGCCTCTATATCAGCTCTTGCCTCCAGGTTCCTGCCCTGTTTGAGTTCCTGCCCTGATTTCATTTGATGGTAAACAGCAAAAGTATGAGCCAAATAAACCTTTTCCTCCCCAACTTGCTTTCTGGACATGGAGTTTCATCACATAAGGAAAAAAAAACTAACCATAAAAAAACCCTAAGACAACAGAAAAGTTATGATTTAACACAACTTTAAAAGCACGGTCAGTATGAGCTGACTTTTACTAAACTTTTCTCTGTGCCATATTACTGTTCTAAGTGCTTCACCTATACTAACTGATTCGACACTCAGAAGCACCCTGTAAGGTAAGGGCAATGGGTAGATCAAGGTTAATTAAAATCAAAGATAAGGTCTTTTCACTCACAAAGCACATTCAAAGTAGCCTCACCCAATGTCAACATTTGAGTACTCTGAGCCAGTTTTAATATTAACCTAAGACCATTTAATTAAGAAAGTCAAATTGAGAAAATTATATGATGCTTTTCAGAAGCTAATATAAGTGATGAAAAACAAACTTGAAAGCAGTAGTTCTCAAGATGTAGAATGCATCAGAATCACCAGGAGGCCTTGTGAAGCACAGGCCTGGTCCCAACTTGTAATTTCTGCAGAGGGTGATACCTGAGAAGATGTATGTTGAGTAGGTTCTCATAAAATATTGACCTAAGAGTCTAGGGAATCACAGCTTTGGCATAAACAAAAAGCTTAATATTTCACAAACTACGTAATAGTTATATAATATCAAAATAACAATCTTTTCATATATGTAGACAGCATTTCTAGTCTCTGGCTTTGCCCACCTGAGGGGACAGGAAGTGCTCTATGTGGCCCAGTAAGAATCAGGCCCTCAGCGTTAGGACTACCTTCCCAGGACGGTCAGTGCTTCCTGTTTTTCAAGACTGAAGGGCCCAGGCCTTGGAACTCTCTTGAACCAACATTTATGGCTTTGATTTTAGTAACAAGACTCTGTTTTACAACTGAAGATATTGAACAAACGAGAGAAGTCAATACCTGTGTTTCTGATGATGTAATCCAAAATCACTAATTTTTCAAACTGTGACTGAAACTGTTTTCTAATATTTTCAGGCAGAGGGTCGGCTTCAAACTTCCTAAGCCAATACTCAGCCTCCTTGTAATCTTTCACAAACAGCTGGAAGGAACCAACCTATAGTTTCAAGAACTATAGTTAGAAAAGAAAGTACAAGTACAAAGGCATTATTTTTTAAAATTTCTCAGCAATACTATCATGTTACATAAGCACAGTAAGAAAAAGAGCACTTAACACTAATCCAGATAAGATCACTGAACACACTAGCTTCAATAGTCACAAGAACACACAGCTAAAACAGGCTCAATCCAAGACTTTTATGGAGCTATTTTTTTTAGGAAATTAAAAAAGAAAATAAACATATGTCCTAGAGGTGACACCCTTAAGAACGCTATTTTCTAAAAATAGGCATCAAAGCGACAAACTGAGAAGCCAAACTGTACACTGTCTAGGCTATTTCATGATAGTTCAATTTTTCTAACTGAAGCTGCGTTTCTGTATTCTTTTCATAGCATCAAGTAAAAATATAAAATAAAATTTAAAATACAGTGGATTCTTTAAGCAGATCAAAGATCGTGTCATAAATTTTAAAGATTTAATCAACTGATTGTAGCTTTTTAAATGGCTTTTAAAAGTCTTTTCCTCAAAGATATGCTCATTTGAAAATCCATTTTTATGCCAGATGTGGTGGCACACACCTTTAATCCCAGCACTTGGGAGGCAGAGGCAGGCGGATCTCTGTGAGTTCGAGGCCAGCCTGGTCTACAAAGTGAGTCCAGGACAGCCAGAGCTGTTATACAGAGAAACCCTGTCTCAAAAAAAAAAAAAAAAAAAAAAGGAAAGAAAGAAAGAAAAGAAAATGATAAATAATAAATCTGGCAAGTAGTGAACGCACACCCAACTACCATTTGCTGAGTCTTTGCTATGTGCCAACTCCTTGACGTGAATGTCCTCAGTTTATATTAGTAACCCAAAAGGCAGTCACGGTTTTCATCTCATTTTTTAAAAACTGGGACTGTTTTCAGAAAGGCTGAGATTTGAACCTCACTCTGAGTCTAGACCTGTGCTTTTCACAGTAACTTTACAAAGCCTTTCAAAGCACAACTTGACTATTCCCAATTCAGTAAGCTCCTCCCCATGAAAGGACTGGAGACAGAACCTTGCACACGCACACCAGGCAAGTGCTCTACCATTGAACCACAACCCTATTCTAGGCATCTTTTTTTTCTATTCCCTCGGAGCTCCTTCTAAACAGCTTTAGCACACTGCATTGAAAGTCCTTGTTCCTATGAGCTCAGGAGAAGGAAGCACTTTCTTCTTTTACTGTTTCCACAGCCTACAGTAGGATGTCATACCTCCATACCTCACCTGGGAACTCAATAAATACATGTTCAACTGCCTTGAAAGCAAAGCTTGTTAGAGTAACTTACCTTAGGAGGAAGTCCAATCCGATGGAACCTTCTACCTACTTTAGGCACTTTCTCTAAAGCATACTTTTTGCCTCTTGATTTTGCACGGTCAATTGCACTGTAGTTAAATGTCTCACTGACAAGCCAAACCACCTTAAAAAAAAAAAAGAAGGTTCGAGTTTGTATCAAGGCATTTCTATTCACACAGACCATCAAATTCACTCTAAAGTTATAAATGAGCAAGGTCTATACAACAAAGTTCCTAGAGAATCTGAAACATAAAGGTCAGAGAATTTTAAATGGCATATATTTCTTTCAAAAAAGTATAAAAAACAGCCTAAAATTTCCAGTGGAAAAATTAAGAGCCTTGAAATATAGAACTAGGAATGAATATTTTAAAGAAGGCATCAAATAAAATTACACAAAGACCCCAAAGAAGACAAGGGCAATATTGTGGCCACATTAGTATGCTACCGTCAACAGGATCAAAGGGATCTCTAGATCTACCCTGATCATTTTCTGCTTTCGAAATAATAGTCCTTTCCCCTTTTTGCCAGCATCCTGTGACCTCACAGGAAGAAGACACATTCCGTTGGCTAACTGTATGGATCTATACCAGAGTGCTTGCAACTAACTGCTTCAGACAACTGAATTACCACAAAGGAATTCCACTTTAGGTTCTATCATTGGGAATTATCACTCAAGTGTCCACAAATAAGTGAGTTCTAAGTACAGTACAGCCTGAAAGCAAACTCTCCTTTACCTTCGTTTTAGGTACAATGCCCAGCTGAAGCTTGGAATCCACTAGGTAGGCACCAGCTTCAGAAAGGTACCCCTGGTTAGGAAGCAGGCAGCCTCGGCCAAAGCAGCAGGGACAGCAAACCTTGTGGACATACTTGGTCCACTTTGGGTTCAGCTGGCTGTAAGGTTCCTCTGATTTAGGTTTAAACACACCAATAATGTTCTATGGGGGAAAAAGCAGAAATCCTATTAGACTTTTAAGGATAGGTAGATAACAATCTACAAAACGTATGGCAGTAAGATTTATGCACAACTCCCAAGTACTAAGATGACTGATTTCATTCACATTGTAAGAATTAATTGTAATTTAAAATCAATAATTCCCTGAATCAGTGTTTTTCAAACTTTGCTCTGATAAACCTTAGAAGGCAAGGCTTCATGCCATTTAGGCAGATTAATTTCATGTGTTTTGTATTACTGCACTTACAAAATAACATTGGATTATGCCCGCTCTTACTCACTCTACCTCTCCTGTCCTCCTTGTGGCTAGGTTGTCCAGGCTGATTCAAACTCACAAGCTTAAGGGATTCTCCTGCCTCAGACTCACTTCATGTAAACAAAGAGTGTTGTGTATTACTTATGACCTACTAAATATCCAATTATAAACACACTATCTCCTTTCCTTACTGTGCTAAATATTCTAAAAAGGCAAGGAATCCATTAGAGTTCACCTCTACTACTCAGACAGCATCTAGTATATGATAGGTGGTCAAGCCATTCTCAGAAACGCTAACAAGGAGCATAGACTGAACATCTATGATGTCAGCACCTCTCACCTAAGATTTTTCCGGTTATCTTTTTCATGAACCCATCTTAACTCTCTCCCAGCAAGAAAAACTCTGGCCATGGGTGGTGGCACACACCTGTAATCCCAGCACTTAGTGGATTAGCTAAGTTAGGGGGATAGTGAGTTTTGAGCTAGCCTAAGAATATAACAAAACTTTTTTTGTAAGAGGAAAAAAAAAAAAGAACAAAAAAGATGTTATGGGTGTCCAAAAGTTTCTACAATTGTTAGTACTAATTTAATAAAATATATTCATTAAATTTATATCTCAATTATCAAGAAATAAATATACAATTTTAGGTGGCCATGGTGACACACACCTTTAATCCCAGTGCTTGGGAGGTAGAGAGGCTGGAAGATCTCTGTGAGTTCGAGACCAGCCTGGTCTGTAAGGTAAGTCCAAGACAGTCAAGGCTACACAGAGAAACCCTGTCTCGAAAACAAAACAAGGCAAAACGAAATTAACCATAATTTTTATAATGCAATAAGTTCTTTAAAAAAATTAACTTAAAAAAAAAGATTAAGAACTCAAGCCTGAAAGTCAAGCTTGCAGCTCCACACCTATGACCCCTAGCACTTGGGAGGCTGACACAAGAGAACAGCTGCTACATAATGAGTCTAAGCCAGCAAGAGCTACAGAGGAAGATTGTCTCAAAACCCAAAAACATCAACAGCAACAACAAAACTTGAAATAAAGACACTGCCTACAAATAACAAATAAGTATATTTTTTTTAAGAAATGGGGAGCTGGGCTGGGTATAACCGAGCTGGTAGAGGGCTTGCCTAGCATGCAGGAAGCCTTGGGTTGTATCCTAGAACCACATAAAACCAGGCAATACACACCTGTAAACCCAGCACACATAAGCCAGGCAAAGCATGTGTTCACCAGCCTGGTACACACAAGATTCTGTTTCCTACTCTCCTACAAACGAAATGTGGGTCTGACCATGCATGGCACATACATCTATACCCAAGTATTTCTGTTGTTGTTAACAAATAGTATTATGCTTTTAAAAAATCACTTTTAAGCTGGGCATGATGGCTCACGCCTTTAATCCCAGCACTCGGGAGACAGAGGCAGGTGGATCTCTGTGAGTTCAAGGTCAGCCTAGTCTACAAAGTGAGTCCAGGACAGCCAACGATACACAGAGAAACCCTGTCTCAAAAAAACTAAAATCACCTTAAAAATATAACTTCATTTATTGGGAAGGGGGTTGAAATGATCAATTTTTTCCCTCATGAAGAAAGTACTGTGGGTTATGTACCACACAGAAAGCTTTTAGAAAAGACTTTCACTTTTCACTTCTGAAAAACTATGGACTCAGTGGTAAGGAAACACATATCGACTTCTCTTTTTCACTCCAGAATTGGAGTTCACTTCGAGTTGCTGCACTCCAATGCCTTTAAGCTTCATCATGCCTCTTTACCTTGGCACACTGCCAGGAAAATATTCCCAGGACATTAAAAAAATAAATCAAGCATTTGGAAATGGCAGTAGACAGGTTTTGAAAATTCCAACTTTCACTGTACTTAGTTAATATGATAACAGGGCTATAAAGGAGGGACTATGAATATACATTTAACAAATCCATAAGTAAATATGGGTATAAAATAAATGCTTGAAACCAAAGAGAAAATATCACAGCAGCAAGCTACAAAATGGCAAACTATCAGCTCAATTTCTATAATTATTGAGTGCTTAGTAAAACAACAGAAACCACTGACCTTTATTTTGAAAAAGAGGGAACAAACAGATGTAATATGAAAATATTTTCAGAAACCCAGACAGTTCACATTTAAAGTAGTGTCTTCCAAAATTTTCAATACATGTGAAGTTCTCACCCTTTTAGTATCCTTCACAAAGTAACTTCCACTTGACCCTTGAGGGATTCTTTCTGGTAGAATTCCAATTTCTATTGCTTGTTCTGCTCTCCATACAGTATCAGCGAATTCTGGATCTTCTAAGAATGAATTTATTTCTGAAATAATAGCAATCAGAAATCAAACATCAGATAGTCTGCTTTGATCCTCTTAGCTGACCTCACTCTCCTGTGTGTGTGTGTGTGTGTGTGTGTGTGTGTGTGTGTTCCTGTGGGGATGCATTTGTGTACAGTCGTGTGTACACATGGAGGTCAAAGGTCAACTTTGGGTGTCCCTCAGGAGAGGTGTACATGCCTTTTTAAAATATTTAGATGTTTTTCTTTTCTCTCTTCCTTCCTTTTCCATATATATGAGTATTTTGCCTGCACCTGGTAACCTGGGAGGCTAGAAGAGTACATTAGACTGCCTGTGACTAGAGTTATACAACTCAGGTTTTTTGGAGGGTCAGTCGGTGTTCCTAACTGTCAAGCCATCTCTCTAGCTCCCTCTTCTTAAGCATTGATTGATTGATTGCTTGATGGGTCTGTGTGTATATTCTCATGCATGTAATAAGCCAGAGGACAACTTTGGGAATCTTTTGTTTCCACCACATGGGTCCTGGGGATCAGACTCTGGTGGTCAGGTGTAGCAGCAAGCATCCTTACCTCCCTGAACCACCTCCCCACCCCCAACTTTGTTGGGAGAATGGATAGGGTCTCTCATTGGAAACTGGGGTCTGTCAATTAGCCTATGCTGGCTAGCCAGTGAGCCCCAGGCATCTGCTGTCTTGGCCTCCACGGCACTGGGATTACAAGTGCACTTCTATCAAGCTGCCCCCTTCTCCAGTGCTCCCTCAGCAGATTTTACTCCTTCTCATCTACTGAAGTAACAATGTGTCACCAAGGGCTAGTTCATGTTCCTCTGTTCTCTTTTATCAACACTCACCAATCCCAGCTTCCACCCTGAACTCCCACTACTGTACCCAACGTCTTTTCTTGGCTGCTAAAAGACAGCTTGAGATTTACTATCATCAAAACTTAATACTTCCCCCAAGCACAGCCACGCTGCCCTATCCCAGGTGTTGCCAATTCTATATATCCCAGTTAGCTGCTTAGGCCAAAAACCTTGGATTCAACAATGATCTAACACTCTCAATCTCCACATCTGACCTATCAACATGCCATAAGAATCCAAAACACAAACTTTTTTTTTGGGGGGGGGGGTGGTGTTGAGACAGGGTTTCTCTATATATGAGTACTGGCTGTCTTGGAACTCACTTTGTAGACCAGGCTGGCCTCAAACTCACAGAGATCCGACTGCCTCTGCCTCCCAAATCCTGGGATTAAAGGCGTGCACCACCACACTGGCAATTACGTGGGTGCTGAGATTTGAACCTGGGTCCTTTGGAAGAACAGCCAGTGCTCTTAACCGATGAGCCATCTCTCCAATCCCCAAAACACAAACTCTTATAACCTCTACACCTACAACAAAATCAGCCCTATCAACTCCTTCCTATAGTATATCAAGCCAACTCACAATTATATTACTCCTTTGTACTAAACAGCCTAAGGGTTTCCTACTTCACGCTAAGCAAAAGGCCACGTTCTTATGGCGTCTTACCACTGTGGCTAATCACCACTTTATTTGAGCATATCTCCTGATTTGTTTTGTGAGTTCTGAGCAGATAAGGGTTTCTTTTACTGTTGTGTCTCCTGAACTTGAAGTTTCCAGAATATAATAAGCACTCAATAATCACCAGCTGATGAATTAATAATGAATCATTTAGCATGCAAAGACAAGCCAAAAGCCACTTTCATTTTAATTTGGAAGGTCCTTCAATTCTCTCTGTACATCATGAAAATTTCAAAACATAATCAACTTTAATTCAGGCATAAATAAAAATGTTATTCACTATTTTTTAAAGTCTTTGTTGACAAAAATATTACAAAAGAACTATTTGGACATATTTTATCTACTCGAAAGAATAAGCAAAGTATCTTAATCATGTCTATATAACTGAGATGCTCATTCTAAACAGTCCTTGTTTGTCCTTTGAAAATCCTTAAGAAAGAAGTGAGGAATTCTAATCTTGGTGACTTTGGATAGGGATCAGAAGATAGTGGGCATTTATATTTATTTGAATAACACAGGCACCAGTAACTTATCATTAGTCAAATGGTATCTTTTTACATATCAGAGATTTACAGTTTCCTTTAAAATATATTTATATTTATTGTGCATGAGTGTTGACTGCATGCATGCATGCATGTGCAACACTTGCATGCCTGGTGCCTGAGGGGGCAGAAGACAGTGCTAGATCCTCTGGACTTGGAAATGGAGTTCTAGATGGTTGTGAACAGCCATGTGGGTGCTGGAAACTGAACCCAGGTGCTCTTGTAAGAGCAGAGCCATCTCTCTAGCCCCAGTGGATGGGTTCTTAACAAAAGAACAATGTTGAAAATTTACTTCAACCTTATTCCTAGTGCTGGGGTACCTTCCAAAATATGTCACTGGCAAGTAATCTTGAGAGGCACTGTACACAAAATGATCTCAAAGAGGTATCATTTCATTTCTTTTCCTTACTGTTTTTTGTATGCGTGAAAACAAACTCAAACCTATTTTCCAGAAAGGAAGTTTCTTGCAATTCTATTCAGTATCCTAGACCGGCCATCTGGAGCAAATCCAATGTCTACTTACCCCTTTCTGAGACAGTTCTTCACACAAAC
Organism: Lophiomys imhausi; assembly: GCA_907164525.1. Lineage (NCBI taxonomy): Eukaryota > Metazoa > Chordata > Mammalia > Rodentia > Muridae > Lophiomys > Lophiomys imhausi. Next base: position 4,834,315 of record CAJQZJ010009649.1, on the reverse strand, counting down.
ATTCCCCCAAGTCACACTTCATGTTCTCCCAAGTCTCTCACTCTCCACTTCCTTCCACATCAAAGTGTTCAGGTTTTCCATAGTCTAGTGTCCTGCCTATTCCATGCCTCTATTTTTCTTCTCTTTGAGATTAAAAAAAAAACTTGTATTTATTTTTATTTTACATGTATTGCTTGTATGTATGTATGTGCACCAAGTACCTGGTGCCTGCAGAGGCCCAAAGAGGGCACTGGAGCCCCTGGAACAAGAGTTACAGATGGCAGTGAGTTTGACATGCATGTACTGGTAACCAAACTAAGGTCCTTCAGAAGGGCAGCAAACACTCTTAAACACAGCTGTCTCTCCAGAACCATGCTTTAGTTTTCCGCAGTTTCTCCATAAAACAGGGCTTCCAGAACCAAGAAACCCATTGCAGCACAGAGACATTCTAGTCTTGATACCAATTCAAAAGAAGAACCCTTATAATGCAGCATTAGAGACTTAGGATCCTGCTATACACCACCTGTTTACATTAAAAGGACTCAGCACAACCACTCTCTAAATATTTAGTAATTTGGCTTCAACCAAATAAGATCAAGAGGTATTTCTGTACAGTAAGCCAGGTTGTTCTCTTGAAACAGTATCCTCCCCACTGGAAATGGCCATTCTCTCATTTGAAGATGCCTTGGATTTACTAACACAATCTACAAAGGTACTTATATGCAAAATAAATAAAATAAATAATCCTAATTATCATGAGAGACAAGACTACTACTCTACTATTTTTAAGTCAAAGCAACTGGTTTTCAGCAGCTAATTCTTCATTAACTGTGTCCTTGGCAATGATATTCTGCAATTCCCCACATTCTAGTGATTTAAATACACACTGGTAATGGGTTTACCTTGAAGAACACCCACAGATACCACACTGCTTTGTGCCTAATGTGCTATGGATAATTTAGTTTGAAAGGTTGTTGTTAGCATCTGGTATGAGTTTTAATAGTCGAAGACATAGTTAATTATATTTTCTTTTTGAGAAGGGTCTGCGAGACTGAATTTAGAGTCCCTTGAGTACCGCTGTACCACTCACTACACTACCCTTCATGGCCCTACTTGACTTTTTTTTAATTGAAATTATGTACTTTTAAGGAATAAACTGTTATTTTCATTTGTGTCCAAGTAAGAAAATTCTCAAATTTTTCCTTCTTCTTTTAGAAAAGATTTTTAATTAAGTGTGTATATGCATGGGGATGGGGTTATGTATATGTGGAGGTATGTGAGCGGAGCTGTCTCTGCAGTCCACAAGAGGGCATCAGATCCCTAGTGTTGTGAACTGCCCTATCTGGGTGTCAGGAACTGAACTTGGGTCCCCTACAAGAGCAGTGAGCCTTCTTAACCACTTGGTCATTGCTTCAGTCCTCAAAAAAAAATTTTCTAAGGAGAATCTCAATTTTATCTTTGCAATACTATTTGGGTCACCTCTAAGAAGTGGTGAACTTGCAGTCAAGTTCCAGCCGTATTTAGGTTTCTGATTTTCACAGATGTCCACCCAGCTTACCCTCTGAACTGTCTTTACTATTCCCACAGAAAACCAACCTTCCTTCCCACAACACCCATCACTGTCCACATTTAAAACTGTAACAAAATGACCTTAATTCTAGGAAAGCTCAGAATTTTGTTCTTATTTCTGATGTATCACATGGACAGACCTCAACAAATCCATCTAAAAAGTTTACAAAGTATCCATCTGAGCACACTAAAGGCTATTCTGGGTGCTCTGGAAAGTACAGACTCTAACAATCTATGGTGTCACCTTCTGCAGTTAGATGAATGTAAGCAGGCATGGTTTAAACGACATGGTTTAATTTAATAAACCAACAAGAACTCACCCTCCCCTGAAGATCAGAACTGCATCCTACCCATCTTTCCTACATCTCACCCTAACTAGAATCTCTTCTAGAAAACGTGCTAATGAGTTTGCTGATTAACCATGCCTCGAGGGTTCCAACTGATGCCACTCCCTTGGTCCTCTCATCTAAGACCTGGCTCCTGGACTTCCTAGGAACCCTCAGCTTTTCCCTGTCAGCTCACATACATTGCTCATCAGAACTGTGTTAAGGAACCACTACCTCCATTAGGCTACAATGCTATGTGGGGGATACAGTAGTTAACCACAGGCCACCATTTGACATAGGCTACTATTGTTTCCTCAAGGCCTGCTTTCTACTGGTACCAGTATAAATACCCAGTATTTGTTTCTGTAATAAAAGGATAGGAATAGCTGCAATTGTTTTTGTTTTGTTTTGTAGATAAGAGTCTCACTGAATTAGGCCAGGCTGGGCCTTGAACTCACTATGTAGTGAAGCCTGGCCTTAAACCAATGCTTGATCCTCCTTGCCTCAGCCTTCTACGTGCTAGATTTACAGAACTAAGTCAGCTTGTAATAGCTGTACTTTAAGCACTGGCTGAGTAGTAATTTTTAGTACCACAACTGCTTACTTTCAAAGCTCAGTTATGCTGGAGTGTCAAGATATAGGAAATATGTATTCTTATAAAACTTGTCATAAAATAGTTTAAGATTACTGGTCTCTTGATCCTTGACCAGGCCATGCAGCTACCACCAGTTAACAGAATCCCTTTCACTGAAATAGGCTTTTGGAAGTTAAATTTTGTCTCATTATTTACTTTTTACATTCATTTATTTTATGGGTGTGAATGAATGTTTTGCCTGTGTGTATGTATGTTCATCAGGTGCATGCATGGGACCATGGAGGTCAGAAGACTGCCAAGGAACTTTAATTACAAAAAGCTGTGAACCACCATGTGTATGCTGGGTCCTCTGCTAACTGCTGGGTCAGCTCTCACCTACTGCTTCTTTCCCAAATCCTTTATTTTTACCTTTACCTTTTTTTTTCTTTTTGAGAATGTTATTATGCAACCCTGGCTAGCATGGTACTCAGTACATACAGCCCAGACTAGCCTTGAATTCATGGATGTCCTTCTCCTTTACCTACCTAAATGTTGGTATTACAGGTATGTACCACCAAGCCAAGTTTGCTTTCTTATGTGGGAATCCAAAGTAGTACTCAATTCATAGGGCTAGCTATGATCTATTCATGTGAAGTGCAGAGAACTACACCCAGCATGTACAACTAGCACACTGGTATTAGCTATCATCTTTATTACACTCTGATTTGCCAACTAGGATGACTGAGCACTGACCTAACAACACTATAGTTTATGTGACTTCTGGACTTTGCCAATTACATTATATAAAAAATACATGCATGGCATTCTCCATTGGCTCAAGAACATAAAACTCATTTGTATAAACAAAACAATTAAACACCACAAATGTCAGTATTAAAATAAAACTGAGAATATCTTGAAATTAAAGGTGGTTTCATGACAAGTGAATGGTAGGAAGGTAAAAGGACAAAGGAGTTAATGGACACTTTAAAAAAATTAAACTTAAACATTTTTAATTATTCAATCATAAACCTTTTAGGAGTTTTTAACATTTTAAGTAGTGTTTAATAGTTTGAAACTATTTTAAAATCCAATTAAAAAGAAAAACTTGGGAGGCAGAGGCAGGCAGATCTCTGAGTTTGAGGCCAGCCTGGTCTACAAAGAGAGTCCAGGACAGCCAGGGATGTTACAAAGAGAAGCCCTGTCTGGAAAAACAAAAACAAACAAAAGCGCCGGCCAGGTGGTGGCGCACGCCTTTAATCCCAGCACTTGGGAGGCAGTGATCTCTGTGAGTTCGAGGCCAGCCTGGTCTACAAAAGCGAGTCCAGGACAGCCAGAGCTGTTATACAGAGAAACCCTGTCTCGAAAAACCAAAAAAAAAAAACCAAAAAAACAAAAAACAAAAAAACACAAACAACAACAAAACAAACAACCCCCCCCAAAAAAGAAAAAGAAACACTTACATAATACCCCCAAAATAGCAGTTTTATAACATAGAGTTCTATAGCAAAATGGACAAAGTTCAGGACCTGAAAATAAAAAAAGTAGGCTCCATCTTGGCTTTACCACTTCCTGGATATTTGACTTTGTGCAAACTACTTACTCCTGAAGTTGTAGGAACTATCCAGGCATTATGGTTTTACTAATTTTCAGCTCTCACAACAAGGAGGGTCAGTGACAACTACGTGCTGTGTTGTGTTGCTGTGAGAGCTAATGAAATGTCAAAAATTGTCTTGACTGTAAACTGTGGTATAAATATCACCACTGAGAAGGTAAGAATTCTGATAATCCATTTGCATTCTAACTACCAGTCTCATCCTCTTTTGACTTTTTCTAGCCTTACTAGTGTTTACAACAAACAGGAGTAAAACAAACAAAAAACAAAACAAAACAAAAAACCCTCAATCCAACTCCATCAAATAATAAAGGTACTTTTCAGACCTTAGGCTCTATTTGAATATAACACATAAGGTCACTCTGGGACAGGAAAAGGCAAGTCACAGCCATATGGATCTCAGCTTCCTCATAGACTGAATTCTACATCATATATGGTCAGAGTGTCCAATGCAGCTGGTTGAAAAGAGGTTCATTTGTGGAAGTGGGACACTTCACATTTCCTTTCCTCTATTTGTGCTGTATTGCAAATCCATCCATCAGCGAACATTAGGGTAATGGCAGACATGTACTTACCGCATTTCAGGGACCATTATTACCTTTAGGTCTCTTATTTAGAGTATTTGTGCTTGAATAAAAGTTCAATTAGAATTCCTGGTGTTCTGTCCAAAATCCTTTCAAGGCACAGTATTAGTAGGTCAAATAAAACTTAACGTCTGGGAAAATAAGCACTATTAATAAAAACTACCTTCCCTGTGGCTTTTCCATAAATGTCACATGGAATATGACCAAACAGTGCATATACCATTTCTTTGGATCCATTCTAACATCAAAAAGATTTTTTTGTTGTTGTTGCTTTTGTTTGTTTTTTAAACAAGCTTGTCTAGGGCCTGGCAGTGGTGGCGCACACCTTTAATCCCAGTACTTAAGAAGCAGAGGCAGGTGGATCTCTATGAGTTCGAGGCCAGCCTGGTCTACAGAGTGAGTCCAGGACAGCCAGGGCTACACAGAGAAACCCTGTCTCAAAAAACAAACAAAAAAAAACCACAAAACAAACAAACAAACAAAAAACCCAAAACAAAACAAAAAAAAAACAAGCCTGTCTAAACTCCAAACTCGTACAAATTAACTCCATTCCAGTCAAATTAACCAACCTCCACCGGCCCAAACTCACCACGCAGATATCCAGGCTTGCAATAGCATGCCCTAATTTTAGTTTAAACATTGTTTGCCTCTCCCTCAAAGGTCACTTAAACCGCTTAAAACCTGCCCACTTGATAACAAAAAGTTGTTTTCTTTGGTTTTTTTTTTTTTAACGCACAAATACACTCTGCAGAAACCTGGCTGCAAGATTTCCCCCGTTTCTGCCCCCTCTGGCTAACGTCACAATAGCAACATTTAATAGAAAGTTTTGAAGCGTGTCCCAGCATCAAATGGTCAGTCTTTCTGTACATCTCTCTTCGACTGACATCCACCCGGTAAACTCACGACTCCAAGGCGATCGATCTCAGGATCGTCGCGAGTTCTTAACTCGGAGCTCAAGTCCAAACTTGAACAAACAACTTACGTCACGGCCCTGGGTGAAGTTTCCCGAGTGTTTGCTTCTCACCTGGACTGACTCTTTTGGGGGAACCTACACAGTGAGACTTCAGTGGTCCCTGTCCGCCTGCCAGTGAGTGGGAAAGGCGAGAGGAAACTGAGGCAGGGAGAGGCGGGCGGGGCGCAGGGCTCGGGTTGCGCGCGCACACGAGTCGGACCTGTGTAGGCGACGCGGGTCCGGTTCAGTTCGGAGGACAAGCTCACGACTGTCGAAGAGTCCCCGGACGCCAGCGGCAACTTCGCGGTGTCGAGCTCGCGGCGGACGGCCACGACCTTGTCCGCCTGCAGCCTCACGGCGCTCCCGGGCGCGCCCCTCCTAGGCTGGGCAAAGGCGACGCGAGGCAACAGCGGTTCCCGCTCCTCGTCCTCGTCCTCCGAGGGGTGGATGGTCTCGGAGACCTCCGCCATGGCCTCGGCGGGCCGTTCGGGCGCTCAGAGTTGCGGGCTTCCGGGCCGGGGCCTCAGCATCGCGCCAAAACGCGGCGGACCGCTCACACCGACGCCACCTCACCAGACCGACGGCCCGAGCCCGGCCCCGCCCCGCCGCCGGCCCAATCCAGCCGCCGGCCACGCCCAGCCGCCGGCCACACCCCGCCTCTCGAGCCCCGGGACGCCCGACTCACGCCTGCGCAGAAGGGCCGGGGTGGGGCGCGGCCGGCAGCGGGGCGGGGCGCGGCGGGCCACCTGTATCTTTGTTCGCCTAGGTGTTGTGTGCAGCTGCCTTGGATCCAGCAGAGAGCCAGGACTAGCGTCGTTTCCGCGGAGGTGCATCCCCTTCAACCTAAATATCTTCCCTTATTCCCCTATACATTATATACTTTTATTTCCACTAAGATTCACGAAGGCTGGGGGCGTCTCCTGTTACTCCAGGCCATATGTTATGGATATTATTTGAGTAACAGCTCGCAATTGAAGAAGTCCACGAGATCAGGGACCATCTCTTCAGACATACCTAAGACTTGTTACCATAATAAGTACATTGTATACGTTTATTTGGTACTAACATGGAGCAGGGAGTTCCTGTTTAGACATTCTTTTTTTTTTTAAATACTTTATTTTTTTTTCTTCAAGTTACATCTCAGTAA
>CAJQZJ010009649.1:4774293-4802092 GCA_907164525.1 Lophiomys imhausi | reverse complement strand
CTCTCTCTCTCTCTCTCTCTCTCTCTCTCTCTCTCTCTCTCTCTCTGTGTGTGTGTGTGTGTGTGTGTGTGTGTGTGCGCGTGCGCGGGTGCCCTCTCGTGCATGTTAACACACACACACACATTCATTTTATATGTGGAGGCCAAAGGACAATCTTGGGTGTCTTCCTCACCCCTTCTTTTTTGAGACAAGGTGCCTCACTGAACCTGGAGTTTGGACAACTTGGCTAGCCCTAGGGATTGCTGTCTCCTCCCTCCACTAGGATTATGTGCATTTGCCTCTGCATCAGGCTTTTAAACCAGGTCCTAGAGATTTAACTAGTTCCTTAGACTTGACAAGCAAGAACATTCCTACTGGGCCATCTCCCTGTCCCCAAACTGGCTACCTTTACTGTTAATTGATAATGATAGGAGAGGCCAGGAGACAGGCAGATCACATGCAATAGAACGTGTTTTCTGCATAGAGCCCATAGCAGGGCATTTTTGTTTCTTGTTCTTGGGTGTAAGGTAGATAATATCATTGAGCTATCCAGTCAATACAGTACCGTAGAAAAAGATAGCTGAGCTTTTTGGTAATAGTCATTCTTAGGCCATGTTCCGTTTGTGTAATGGAACAACATAGACCAATTAATGTATGAAGAATAGGGCTTTTTATCTTATGTACTTCTAGAGACTGGGAAAATGAACATTTGGTGATGGCTTTCTTTCTACATTGTAGCATGGTAGATGACATGATATGGCAGTGCAAGTTAGAGTCTCTCTTTCTCCTCTTATCAAGCCACTAATATATTATAGGACCCCATTCTTGTGACCTCATCTAATTCTATCTTCCCCAAACCCCAAATCCACATACCATTAGCATGAAGTTAAGGATTAAATTTCTAACGCATGAGCTTTGGAAGAGACATTCAAACCAAGGTGATGCCCAAAGCAATCTCTTAGACAGACAATAGTAATGTTTTTTAAAGGGTGGAGCTCCAGCCAGGCATGGTGGGGCACTCCTTTAATCTCAGCACTCCAGAGGCATAGAAAGGCAGATTTTTGTGAGTTCAAGGCCAGCCTGGTCTACAAAGTGAGTCCAGGACAGCCAGGGCTCGTTACACAGAGAAACCCTGTCTCAAAAAACAAAAACAAACAAAGGTGGAACTCCCTCATTTCTGGCTTATGGTGGTCCCCAGTTTTCCTCTTCACGGTACAGAGTTTGGGGTAAACCAAGCTTGATGGAATGAAGAAAATAGAAAAGACCTGAAAATGGCAGTGAATCAAACAGCACCAATATTGCAGTCTAATCTGATTTGGACAGTGACAAGTGGCTGGACATGAGGCTGCGTCTCAAGTGAGGTCTATGAAAACAGACAACTAAGTTTTACTTTCTCTCCTTGTTCTTAAAAATATTTTAATCTAATCTTGTAGAGTAGAAGGAAATAACTCAATGTTCTGAAAATAAATTTCCCCAAGGAGGCCATTAAGGCAGCCCCTTTGTTTCCTGTCATACTCTGAATCAGTTACAAGGACAAACTCTGTTTGTTTGGGTACATTAATTTTGCTCAATGGCCTTTCTATAAAATGAGCATCAAATTGATGGGACTAGACCTCAGTAAAGAAGAAGTTCCAATTTTCTCTGGATGGATTGTTCTGGACGTGCAGTTGAAAATTATTATTAATGGCGATGCGTGGTTACTATCCAGTGAGCATGAGAGCAAGATGGAGCTTAGGTATGCCTGTGTTTCACAGTCAGCACAGAGCACCATGAGCAAATCAGAGCAACACTCTGGGAGTCCCCAGGGGCTTTATTTGGTGACTCGTATCTAGTTTTTCTCAGACCGCATTGAGTTAGAGACTTCAGGGAAACAGAAGGTTTTCATTATGAGCCAGTCAGAGTTGTTCTCATACAAGCCTCCTGTGCTTATGAGCTAGCAAGATGCATCTTTGCGTTTATTTCAACCCTTCTATTGGACACACAGCAGTTCAACATATCCCTCCCCTGGTGGAGCTTACGGTTGAGGCCTGGAGAATCTGGCCACTACACGTTCCTGATAATGTATTGAGATTTCAAAAGGTAAACAAAACAGATGCACCTATGTAGAGTCTCCTCATCAGGTTAAAGTGTTGAGCAACATATACTAGAAGAGGGAATGGTGAAGGAAACAGAAGTGGCAAAATAACTTCGTTTTCCTGTGGCTCTAGAACCCTGCAGTTCGGGCTCTGTGGGGCTGCCTTCCTCAGGAGTTCTCTTGCACTTGTATCCTTCCTGTGAATCTCATCCCTTAACCCTTTCTCTTCCTCTTCTGTGGAAATAGACAAGACCAACCAATGAAAATAAAACAGGCTTGTCTAATAACTGCTGCCACAGCAAGGGAGTGTGGCACTGTCACTTAGGCTTGATGGAGACTGGGTGGCTCCCTAGGACTGGAAAGCTTCGTGGCTGTAGAAGGGCAGCAAGAGTAGCCAGGCCAGAAGGTGCTGGCCAGTGGACGCTGGAGTGGTCAAGCAGGGCATCCTGTGTACTTGATTTAGGGAGCACAACTGACTTTCTCTGATTGGGACAAAAATCAAGGAAGATTTCCATTACTAATAAAATACTGGCTTTTTATCTAGAAGGGTTGTTTGGTTTTGAAGGCTGTTTTCTATGGACTGTGGGCCACAGTTCATTTTTTCCTGTGGCCTGGCCATTGCCTGATTGCATACTTAGTTTCTTGCTTGTTTTCCTTGCGTGGTTCCGGAGGTGTTCATTTTGAAGACTTCTATCTGACACACTTCTACTAACAAGCCACTAATTCTGCAACCTTCATGGTACACGATCCCAATCTTTTCATCACAAAATATTGTGCATGCATTAATAAAGAGTTTGTGTGTGGGGTGTGTGAGTGTGGTGTGCATGCATCTTTGCATGTTGACATATATATAGGTGCACGAATATATGTGTATGTATGCATTTGTATGAAGCCCAGTGGTTGATGTCCATGTTTTCCTTGATCATTCTCCACCTTATACATTGAGGCAGAATTATCTCTTGACGAACCCAGAGCTCACCAATTTGGCTAATCCATCTAACCAGCTTGCCCCATAGGGATCCCTTTTCTCTAACTCTCCCATGCTGGGCAATTACATGGCTGCTGGGGATCTGAGCTCTGGTCCTCTCATTTGCATAGCAAGATCTTTACTTATGAAGCCATCTCCCTAACCATTGTTAAATGAAACATATAAAATAGGATTAAGCCAAAGGAAGCAGACTCATAACCTCCCATCAGCAATGACCCTGCTGACAAGTTTTTTCTTATGCATAGATGACAGAATGCTCCCAAAGTGCTTTGTACATTCAGAACACTAATGAACAGTGTCAGTATGGTTTTTTTTCCCCATCAAGGGTTTGCAGAAAGGAAAAACATTTTTCGTCCAATCATTATCTCCCAAAGCTAACAAGGTGTGTTTAGCATATCAGCTTGATTAATCATTAATTGATTATTTTATATTGAATCACAGGACACTACCTTTTATGAAGGTCAGAAATGATAAAATAATGGGCAGTTTGTAAAATTAAACCTAGTGGGGTATGGGAGGAAGGAAGGGGAGGAGAGAGAGACTGCAATGCCTTTAAGTGTTGTCAGTTCCATTCTTTGTAACATAATGATTTAAGCATCAAGGTGTAGAAAATGGCTTTTTAGTATTTCAGTTTTATTAATATTATTGTACTTAATGCCTCTACCTCTCTTCCAAACCTTATTCCTTCCAACCCCCCAACATTAGCTGGGAGAGAAAGAAGGTTAGAAGGGAAACGAATGGAGTTCTCTTTAAGCTACTTCCTGCTGTTTAGGGTCATTGGGTTCCTTTTAGAGGCAATACCAATCTTAGTAGTCACAGTATCCAGAAGTCCAGCATACTAGCAAACCAGGAAACAGAGCAGCAGGATGAACCAGTTGCAGGGAGTATCAGCAGGGAGAGCAGCAACCTCTTCCTTGTTCAGAACGTCTCCCTACTTCTCAGGGCTCTGGCTTCTTTATCCCTCTCTTGAGCCCTCAGAACTAAACTTTCTGCAGCTTGTTAAACCACGACCCTGCTAGCCCACGAGGCACAATTACAGTTTACAGGACAGACTGAAGCAGTCCCACACCTAGGATCAAAACAAAAACATTCTCATATGAACTGGGTTTTAAAAGAAACTCTTACCACATCAAGGCTCTGAGTAAATATATGTGGCTTCTTCATTTATTTTTTATTTTTTGGTGACAGGGTTTCTCTGTGTATCCCCGGCTGTCCTGGAACTCACTTTGTACACAAGGCTGGCCTCAAACTCAGAGATCCGCCTGCCTCTGCCTCCCAAGTTCTGGGGTTAAAGGCGTGCGCCACCATTGGTTGGCCTGGTCTCTTCACTGTAAGGGAGAAAATTCTTCTTCTCTTAACTTATGTCTTCTATTCACTCATAATTTATTTAGCGACTTGCCACATGGCATTGTGGGTCCTTTTCATTAATGTGCCCATTAACTATTTTATAAAACAACAATCTCGGGCTAGAGAGATGGCTCATTGGTTAAGAGCAGTGGCTGCTCTTCCAAAGGACCGAGGTTTAAATCCCAGCACCCACATGACAGTTCACAGCTGTCTGTAATGGCCGGGTGTTGGTGGCACATGCCTTTAATTCCCCCACTTGGGAGGCAGAGGCAGGCTGATCTCTGTGAGTTCAAGGCCAGCCTGGTCTACAGAGTGAGTTCCAAGGCAGCCAGGGCTGTTACACAGAGAAACCCTGTTTCAAAAAAAACTAAAATCAAAACAAAAAAACCAATCTCTGCCATGAGTGGATGGATCATTGTCATTCTTCAATTATGTGAGCTTCAGTTTAGGATTTGGTTAGTGGTTTTGTCAAACACTATAGACATCTTTTCATTCCTGATTAAAAACATGTACGGTATCTTCTACCCAGCTATTTTGTATTTGTAGCTAGTAATTGCTGATCTAAACATGTGACTATGGTGATCTGTCATTCACTGTATCGTGCATATTTTTCAGGAAGAAAAACAGCTTTTTTAAAAAGTCATTTCAGAAGGTTGTGATTAAACTAAGCATTTTTCAAGCAAATCTTGTTAAAAATAAAATATTTTCAATAAACTACATAATAGCAAACCACTTGTGCCACATCCTATCGACATGCCTCCTGTGATAATTTGTGTGTATAATATCAAGAGAGGAGTTGCCACATAAATCATTTCTAAAGATGTGACCTCATGTCTTGCTTTTTAAAAACTATAGCTGGCAGAGCAGGATGCAGGAGAAGAGTACAGTCAACCACGCTGGCTTCACTTGGTTTCCAGGTCTGTCTTTGTAAAGGGACTCAGATGTGTTATCTTTCCTGCCGCTGCCTCAGCTGATCACTCTATAAAGTGGGAATGGCATGATTCTGGATAGTCATTCACTGTTTCATTCAACCTTCTTTCATTCATTCAACATGTACAGATGTTCCCAGGCTCTGCTCTAGGAAGTGCTCACTGCTAGGTGATTCAGACCCATGTACAGAATGTTCCCGTACCCTTGAGGCTCTGTGGTTGCAAGGGGAAAGGCAGCAGACAAGGCTTTGCTGATTCTTCCTTGTGACAACACGGGAGACCCAAAGATATAGGCCTCTTCCTAACACTGATGCTATATGGTTGGAGAAAGAAGCACCTGGGTTTAAGGCTGCGGTAATTTCCTTTGTGGAAACTCTGAACTCTTCTTTCTCAATTACCTCTTAAGGAGAATGCGACTGCATTCATGCATGGATTAAGATGGGGCTAAGTTTATCTGAGGAATGTGGTATTATTGGTGATTTCACTACTGTACAAGCATCATAGGCTGTGACGCTAAGACTACCACACACACAATAGCTTGTTGCTCTTAGACCTCTGTGATAGTCAGTTTTCATTGTCATTGTGACTGGATTGAGAGAAGCCTAGGGCGTATTAGTAATGCAGACCTGTGTGTGGGTGTGTGTGTGTCTGTCTGTCTGTCTCCAGAGATGATTGGATCTGGAGGGTTCTGACTTGATAGCAGGTTGATAGGTTCGTAACATGATAGTGTCATTGGGAGGCAGTCTGGATAAGGATGGGCTTACTCAGAGGAAATTATCACTGAGGACATGTCTCTGGAGCTTGTTTCTCACCCTGGACCCCTTCCTGGTCTCCCCTTTTCTCTCTCTGCTTCTCAGCAGCCATGAGACAGACACTTTGGCTCCTTCAGTCAATCCTCTCCCTGATGGACAACCATCTCTGAAACCACAAATCAACTCTTTCTTTCCCTAAGTAGTTTCTGTGAAATATTTGGTCATACTATACAGCCACTGGTTAGCAGAGGATAAACTATGCAATAAAAAGATATAAGAGACGGCCAGGCATGATGGGGCCAGGAATGGCGGCACACACCTTTAATCCCATCCCTCAGCAAGCAAAGGCAGGCCTGGTCTACATAATGAGTTTCAGTCTATTGCAACATAGTGAGAACCTGTTACCAGTATACATGACCTGCTATTTTTACAGTAATTTTTAGGAAGTAGTAAAACACCTGAAAATACTATTGAAATAAATAACAAATGTCTGGATACCATGCCGATAAGGTCAAAGTCTGACATTACCAGAAAGCTAAATGGCAGACTCCCTTTCTCATCAGGGTTCCCTCTCTGCCTGATCTGGGGAAACCCCACACCCTCTATCTGAGGAATGTCACATAGTCACATAGAGAAATTACAGGTCCAACCCTTTGTCCCAATAAGAAACCAGTTCAATGAACACCTGGGACTCCTGGAAATGCCTCCCCATGCTAATGAGATCTTAATACCTTAACTTTCAGTCAACGACCTTTGCCTATGCACTCCAGGTTATATCTGGAGTGTAACCTTTGACACAGTTCCCAGCTGACATTCTTCTCCCACCCTCAGCTGCCCATAATTAGGTACTGTGTTCTCCTTCTTCTGATAGGACCACGCTGCTGCATGTAAATGAAGCACCCCTGGCACTCCTAGCTCCAGCCAACCAAACGAATTCACCCTTAAAAGCCCTCCTACTGCCCAAGGTTTATATTGTCCCTGTTCATGAAATAAATGATTGTACCATCCACTTCATGAAAGATCATCTAAGACTTGCTGCTCATTTTGGGCTGTAACACCTGGGGAGGAAGAACCAGGTTCCTACTGCCAGCAATCAGAGCTCACTTCAGGGTTCTTGGGGAGTGAGCTCTCACCTCTGCCTCATTGCCATGGCTGCTGCTGGTGAGGCTCTAAAACAAAATATTTTAATTTAAAACATATTTATTAGTACTTAATATCTATAAATACTTATATCCTATAACCTAATACTTAAAATCTAAAACCTAAAACTTATAAACACTTAATATCTAGAATATTTTTAATCAACCCCACTTTAATTTTTTGAAAGGTATTAAAATTCTATAACGTGGCCGGGCATAGTGGCGCATGCCTTTAATCCCAGCACTCAGGAGGCAGAGGCAGGCGGATCTCTGTGAGTTTGAGACCAGCCTGGTCTACAAAGTGAGTCCAGGACAGCCAGAGCTGTTACACAGAGAAACCCTGTCTTGGGGAAAAAAAAATTCTATAACGTAGGTTCGTTCATTCAGGCATGTTGGTTAAAAGTACAGCTCTGGTAATTATGGCAGAATTATTTCCAGCTTAGTTCAGCTCTCTCCGGGCCTAGTTTTGCAGGTTTGTGAGATCGCATTCATCCATGCGTTAATCATAGGTCAGGATTTAAAGTGTATAATAGCAACTTCCTGGCATCTGCCAGTCACAACTTTCTCCTCCATTCAAGCTCACTTCAGGCTTGGCTTATTCGTTAGCGTACCTTATGCAGTCTTGATTCTAATGTTGACTGCTAGCAGTTCTGTGGCTGCGGCTTAGAGTTCCTTTCTTTATTCTTTATTTCTTTATTTCTCCTGGCCTCAGGACATACGGTCTACATTGCTTTGTATCCAGTGTATTCATTTCTTTTTTCTGTCATGTGGCAAGAGTGAGTCATGTGGAACCCCCAAGTTTATATAGGGGATTGTCTCATGGTCTTCTGAAATGGTCCATGGATTCTGGAATTCTCAGAAGAACTTGCAGTTCCATGATTTTGAGGCTTTGAAACCACTCCTCCATTGGGTACCCTTAGCAGGCCTCTGACAAATCTGGACTCCACCCATTTTGTAAAGCTATTAGCAGCTGAAACCAATTGCTAGCCATAAACCCTGTTTTTAGTCCCTATGCTGCCATGCCAGGTGCCCACAAGTACCAGATTGATTCTCATGCCCTTGAAGAATCCTACTCTAATTCTAACCTATTACAAGGTTCGAATCTTGATCACCACCACCAATTGCCATAGCCACCCCAGTAGCTGGCTCTGAAGCTCACCGAGGCCCTCTTCCGGGCTGCCTGCCTCACTGCTCATCTGCAGCAGTGGGTTGCTGGCTGCTCCTGAAGCGGCCACCAGATCTGCCTGAGCCAAGTGGCCCGAGCCAAGTCGGACTCCCGCTGCTGCTTGGCTCGGTTCAGGAGCCTCGAGATCTGCCCAGCTTGGTTCCAGCAGCTTAGCTAAAAGGGCTGTGACCTTACATTGGATGGCAGAGAGGGTCCCTCTCTCTCCTGCATAAGTGCATCTGAGGGCTGTTAACACATTGCAATAGAGAAATCTATTCTCCTGTCACTGTGGCCAGACCAGATATCCTGTTACATGGGCCTTGTTCTGTGTTTTATCCTTTCTGCTCAGAAACCGATGGAGCTCAGACCTTCTGGTGGAGAAGTGTTCACTTCTGGCTTGGCATCCAACAAGGCTGGAACTTCCTGGAAGACACAGAATGACAAGCAAACGTATAAATTAGTACCATCGTAAATTACAATGTGCAGTGTTACGTACCATACAAAAGTGTTCTACTACACTTATACATGATTGGCAGTGCAGTAGATTGGTTTATGCTAACATCAGCATGGACACATGGGACATTATCACAACTACCACATCACTAGGTAGGGAATTTTCAGCTTCATTTTAATTTTCCAGGATATCCATGGGACACAGGGTCCTTGTGATAAAATGTCACAATGTGGTACATGTCCGAAATGCTTCTGTCTAGCTTACTATCCAGAACTATCTAGGCCAGTAGTTCTCAACCTGTGGGACCCCTTTGGGAGTGAAACAACCCTTTTATGGGTGTCCGCTATGACCATCAGAAAACATGTTATTACATTATGATTCATAACAGTACCAAAATTAGTTATGATGTAGCAACAAAAATAATTTTATGGTCAAGGCTCACCACAACATGAAGAGTTGTATTGTAAAGGTTGAGAACTACTGATTAGGCAGTAACACCTGTTCACTGTTCCTATCCATTATCTCAATTAAATGAAACCATCAAAAGACATTATCTCCTGAATCACTTTGGTAAACTATAAATATATCATTGGACATTAAATTTTCTTCCTTCTTTTTTCTTTTTTCTTTCTTTTCTTCTCTCTCTCTCTCTCTCTCTCTCTCTCTCTCTCTCTCTCTCTTTTAAAGACAGGGTCTCTCTATATAGATCTGGTTGTCCTTACCAGGCTGGCTAGGATCTCAGAGATAATCACTTGCCTCTGCCTCATAAGCACCATGCTCTGCAAAATTCTTCTTCTTCTTCTTTTTTTTTTTTTAAGAAAAGAAATAGGCCGGGCGGTGGTGGCGCACGCCTTTAATCCCAGCACTTGGGAGGCAGAGGTAGGCGGATCTCTGTGAGTTCGAGGCCAGCCTGGTCTACAAAGTGAGTCCAGGACAGCCAGGGCTACACAGAGAAACCCTGTCTCGAAAAACCAAAAAAAAAAAAAAAAAAAAAGAAAAGAAATAGGAGGAGAGGAGGAAGCAGCAGCAACAACAACAACAGGCTGATTCAAGGAGTTGTAAAAACAGTATTTCTTGGTTAGGGAGTTAAACTTTCCCAGGGAAGTTCAGTAAGTCTTTTGCACTGGCCTAGAGCATTTACCCACTGCACCCAACCTAAGTCTTTGCTTTCCACCATGCTAAAATATTGGCACTAACCGAGAAGCATTTTAAAAGTACCCATGCATCTCACCTCAGGCAATTGAACTGTAACCTCTGGGGTGGGGCTTTAAAGAATAAAACTCCCCCAGGAATTCTGAAGTACCGCCAAGGTTGAAAAGCAAAGCCTCAAGAAATGCTTTTCCAGCTCAGCGCCTGGAGCTCTGCCAAATATGCATGACAGTTTCCCCATGTGGGTGGTAGCAGTTCACCGGGCTTCCCTCCCACTCTCTGGAAGGTGCTGGTGGCTGGTGAGCTGAGTGTGCTGGCAGGTGGCTAGCGGATATGCCTTCTGCCACTGCGAAATGGCACAGCCAGCCTTTAATATCTTTTACAGTTATAATAAAAACACTTTTATACTTGAGTGCTTCACAGGGTACAGAGTGCCTTCAAGAGCACCCTCTCCTTGAAATAAGTGTATGTTGCAACTGTAGATAAAAAGAGCCATGTGCTTATCATGCAGATAGTAGAAAGAAAACACAGAAAAGCCGAAAAGGGGCATTTTAAGCCCGGCAGTATCCCAGCAGGAGTCTAAGGAGGAAGGATGGCTAAGCCCAGGAGTTCAGGGCCAGCCTGGATGATGTGCCAAGAACCTCATCTCTCTTCTTTTTTATAATTTATTTATCTTTATTTTATGTACATTGGTGTTTTGACTGCGTGTATGTTTGTGTGAAGGTGTCAGATCCCCTGGAACAGGAGTTACAGACAGTTGTGAGCTGCCATATGGGGTGCTGGGAATTGAACCCTGGTCCACTGGAAGAGCAGTGAGTGCTCTTAACCACTGAGCCATCTCTCCAGCTCATTCAGTTTTCAAGGGGTTTGTTGTTGTTTGTTTGTTTTTGAGAGAAGGTTTCTCTGTGTAGCCCTGGCTATCCTGGAACTCACTCTGCAGACAGGGCTAGCCTCAAATTCACAGAGTCCCTCTGCCTCTTGAGTGCTAGGATCAAAGGGATGCACCACCACGCCCAGTAGAACTTCATCTGTCTCTCTCTTTTTTGAGAGAAAAAAAAAACCATTTTTCGAGACAGGGTTTCCTGGCTGTCCTGGACTCATTTTATAGACCAGACTGGCCTGGAACTCACAGAGATCCACCTGCCTCTGCCTCCCAAGTGCTGGGATTAAAGGTGTGCGCCACCACCGCCCAGCGAAACTAATTAAAAAAAATAAATTCTCAAAAATCCTTTTACCCGGCATCGTGCGAGGGACGCTGCCACCACCTCCCACGCAGCAGCCCTGTCCTCCCGCTCAGCCGTGCAGGTTGAATCCACCAAAGCGATGGTAATGGAGAAGCCTAGTCCCCTGCTGGTCGGGCGGGAGTTTGTGCGACACCTTGCTGAACCAGGCCCCGGACATGCTGCACAGATTTTATGGAAAGAACTCTTCCTATGCCCACGGGGGCTTGGATTCCAACGGGAAACCAGCAGATGCAGTCTACGGGCAGAAGGAGATCCACAGGAAAGTGATGTCACAAAACTTCACCAACTGCCACACCAAGATCCGCCACGTGGATGCTCATGCTACTCTGAATGACGGGGTGGTGGTCCAAGTGATGGGGCTGCTGTCCAACAACAACCAGGCTCTGCGGAGGTTCATGCAGACCTTTGTCCTTGCTCCCGAAGGCTCTGTTGCCAACAAATTCTATGTTCACAACGACATCTTCAGATACCAAGATGAAGTCTTTGGTGGCTTTGTCACAGAACCTCAGGAGGAATCTGAGGAAGAAGTAGAAGAACCTGAAGAAAGACAGCAGACACCAGAGGTGGTGCCTGATGATTCTGGAACTTTCTATGATCAGACTGTCAGCAATGACTTGGAGGAGCATTTAGAGGAGTCTGTCGTGGAGCCGGAACCAGAACCAGAGCCAGAACCAGAACCAGAACCTGCGCCCGACATCCAAGAGGACAAGCCTGAGCCTGCATTGGAGGAAGCTGCTCCCAAGGATGTGCAGAAGAGCACTTCCCCAGCTCCAGCGGAGGTGGCCCCAGCACAGGAGGACTTGAGGACATTTTCTTGGGCATCTGTGACTAGTAAGAACCTTCCTCCCAGTGGGGCTGTCCCAGTGACGGGGACACCACCTCATGTGGTCAAAGTACCACCTTCACAGCCCCGCCCAGAATCTAAGCCTGAATCTCAGATTCCCCCGCAAAGGCCTCAGAAAGATCAGAGAGTTCGAGAGCAGCGGAGCAGTATCCCTCCACAGAGAGGACCCCCGGCCAATTCGTGAGGCTGGTGAATCAGGCGATGTGGAACCTCGATGGATGGTGAGGCACCCTGACAGTCACCAGCTCTTCATTGGGAACCTGCCACATGAGGTTGACAAGTCGGAACTGAAGGATTTTTTCCAAAGTTATGGGAACGTGGTGGAGCTGCGCATTAACAGTGGCGGGAAGTTGCCCAACTTCGGTTTTGTTGTGTTTGATGATTCTGAGCCTGTTCAGAAGGTCCTCAGCAATAGGCCCATCACGTTCCGAGGCGCAGTCCGTCTGAATGTGGAAGAGAAGAAAACCCGAGCTGCCAGGGAAGGCTACCGCAGGGACAATCGCCTTCGGGGACCCGGAGGCCCACCGTGGTGGGCCGAGTGGTGGGATGAGAGGCCCTCCCCGTGGAGGCATGGGGCAGAAACCAGGATTTGGCGTGGGCAGGGGAATTACAGCTCCAAGGCAGTGATTTGCTTGCCCAGATCTCCACACGGCACACAGCCCCGGCTCCTGCAGAATGGTGAATTCCTTCAACCAGCCTTTGGTGTCTCGGAGTAGTCTATTATAAACTGCTTGAGTTTGTACAATTTTAATTTCGCTTGTGTTCATGGTGTGTGCTCCCCAACCCCCTTTCCTCCCCTGACCTTTTTAGTCCTTCACTTCAAGTTTTCCGGAATGATACTTTAGGAGGAGTAGATTTTTTTTTTTTTTTTTGGTTTTTCGAGACAGGGTTTCTCTGTGTAACAGCCCTGGCTGTCCTGGACTTGCTTTGTAGACCAGGCTGGCCTCGAACTCACAGAGATCCGCCTGCCTCTGCCTCCCAAGTGCTGGGATTAAAGGCGTGCGCCACCACGCCCGGCTAGGAGGAGTAGATTTTTAAAGATGAGGAAAACGACTGACCTTCCTGCTCACGCTGCATATACCGACTGGAGTTTAAGAGCCATTCTCTAAAGGAGCGTGTCTCGATTTTCACTGACAATGGATGTTTCATTTGTTGAGAGACACAGGATTTGGTAAACATTTTGGAAGCAGGAAAAATCCATATTATCTATCAAGAGTCACGACTCCTTTCTGGTGTGGAAAAATTGCCTTTTGGCAACTGCCCCTGGGTCCCTGCTGGTGTGGCTAACTGAATAAAAGGTGTTTCCAGAACTTTGTTCTTTTGACATGTGATTACCAAACAGTTCTAAACCTCCGTTTTTACCATTGGATTTTAAATTGTGATGTAGCCTGTCAATGTCTAGAACACAGCTAAGGACTTTTGTTGAACTGTTAGTTTTTTTTGAAGTAGAGTTTTTCATGTTTTATTTGTATTTGTAAGAAAAAGAAAAAGGAAAAAAAAGGACAAAAAAATCTCCATAAGAAAACAAACCCCCAAATCTGATAACAAAACCAAGCAAAACTGTGCCTTCTATTTATCTTTGATTCCGGTCCTGGCAGTTGTTTAAAGAAAAGTAATAAAGATTCTAGATTTGTTTTCAGATTAAAAAAAAAATCCTTTTACCCAAAGACAACCATGCTTAATATTTTATACAATTCCAGTTGTTTGTACTGCATTAAAATTTTCCCATAATATCATGTGTTCATAAACATTGTATTGTAAAACAAAATCCAAATACACGTTACTGAAGACACAACATACTAGGGTTACAGCACACAGAGAAATCAAGCTGGAGCTAACATGGAAACTTCCTCCTTGCTTGGCAGCTGGTTCTGGGTGGCGTTATGACCACTTAGGGAGAAAAGTTACCAATGATCTTACCCAGCAGTGGACCCTAAATGCTCCAATACTGTTCTGCCAGGCAAGCTGATCCCCTGTTGCAATATTGTCATGAAAGTTACAGGGGTAACCAACCGCTTCCTAATTAGATTAGAAGCCTATTAAACAGAGAATCCATACCTGGTACTGCAGAAACTGTAAAAGGTACATGGTTAGGGAGATTGTAGGCCCTGGAGGGAAACATATTTCTGTTGTTTTTCTAGGTGGACATGTTGTCAAACTGCCTTAGAAATTAGAATGTGCATCTGTATCCACAGATCTGTATCCACAGATTAGTATGTGCATCTGTATCCACAGATTAGTATGTGCATCTGTATCCACAGGTCAGTGAGGCTTTCAACTTTATTCAGAGAAACTTCTTTTACAGTAGGCAGCAGTCAGTGAAGAGACTCTTAATGGGAAAAGTACTGAGATGAAATGCTTATCCATAAAGGAGACATCTATGTCGAACTCTCAGAACAGGGGACAGAAAGAATGCAACAGGTGGAGGGTGGGGTGGGGGTAGGGCATACTGTGAAACACTCTTTTGGACAAGACATGGCTCTTACTCTCGTGAACTCATAGTAGCTGTTACCTTGATAAAACTACAGGAAATCAAACCAGTCAACATTCTAGCGTAGGTGGGGCAGGGTCTCATGAGGTCTCACCCCTAGCTAAGAAGATATTGGTGGCTACCAGAGAGAGGGTCATTTTTTTTCTTTGAGTCCTTGTCTGCTGGCAGTTTGCCAATGTTGGCTCCATACCCGCGTGCAACTAGGTAACGTAAATTGGATTCACTTGGACTCAGTGGGCTAAAAGCACATGAAGGTAGGATGAAGGAGTTCATGGTAAATATGATCAAGATACATTGTATTCGTCAATTCACCTCTCAAAGAATGGATAAAATATTAAAAAATAAAACAATGAAATAAAAAGAAAATCAAATATGGAGTTTGTAAAGCAAAATAATGGAAGTTTCTGTGCTTTCCTATCTTTGCTCCTACACCAACCCTTCTTTTCACCTGCCAGATTGCCTCCACCAGAGATAAACATTGCTGGAAGGTTTCTTCATGCAGACCTTGAACTTCAGACTTTTCATATCGGTGTATAAGGTTTAAGTGTTATGAGGGGTGTATTCTGTTTTGTTTTGTGTTTGTGTTTGTTTTGTTTTGTTGACAGGGTGTCTTAGAGTTTCTACTGCTGTGATGAAACACCATGACCGATAGCAATTTGGGGAGGAAAGGGTTTATTTCACTTTCATATCACAGCTCATTACTGGAAGCTGTCAGGGCAGGAACTCAAATAGGGCAGGAACCTGGAGGCAGGAACTGATGGAGAGGCCATGGGTGCTACTTACTGACTTATTCCTTATGAATTGCTCATCCTCCTTTCTTTCCTTTGCTTTGCTACTCTCCTTTTCTTCCTTCCTTCCTTCCTTCGTTCTTTCCTTTTTTCTCAGTATCTCTCTATGCATCCCTGGCTGTTGGGGAGCTTGCTATGTATGTAGACCAGGCTCGCCTCATACCTGGCCTGCAAACTGCTTTCTTATAGTACCCAGGACCACTAGCCCGTGGTTGTTCTACCTGCAATGGACTGGACCCTTCAATATCAATCAATAATTAAGAAAATGCCAATCTATGTGGAGGTGGTGCATGCCTTTAACCCTGGCACTTGGAGGCAAAAGCAGGCTGATCTTTGAATTTGAGTTTAGCCTGGTCTACAGAGCGAGTTCCATGACAGCCAGGGCTACACAGAGAAACCCTGTCTCAACAAACAAACAAACAAACAGAAATAAAAATAAAATAAAATAAAGTGCCCTATAGGCTTGCTTATAACCAAACCTTATAGAAGCAATTTCTCAATTGAGTGAGGCTCCTTGCTCTCAGATGACTCTAGAAGTTTATATCAAGTTTACGTAAAAACTCACCATTGCGCAGGGTCTCACTTAAGTCCCAGATGACCTGGAACTGCCTACTGGTATAGAAAAATGACCTCAAACTTCTGAGTCCCTTGACTCAGCCTCTGAGTGTTTGGATTTCAGATATACATCACAAGCTTGGATCTGCTTTTTCACTGATATGAATTCTGCAATTACTATTTTTGCATATCTATTCTTTTCTTGTCTATGTAGGCAAGCTCTGTGCATAAATTCACACTCCAGGAAAGGATGTTCATAAAATTATAAGCTGACTCTGGCTTTTAGTTGCTCTGGACATTGTTGTGCATGTCTCTAGTGGACACTGAATTTACTTAGCTTTGGTACTGTGTCCTTTCTTTTCTAGGAAGACATATTTTGAAAGTCATTGCTATGGTTTGGATGTTAGAAGTTTTTCCCAGTGTGATGGTTTTGGAGGTGGCAGGCCCTTGAAGATGTGTGGCCAAGTAGGAGATAATTAGGCTACTGGAAACATCGCCCTTACGTAGATTAAGGTGTTTATAGTGGGATCCAATGGGGTTCTGAGAGAGTAAGCGCTATAAAAAAACCTGGTCCAGAGTCACTCTGGCTTCCTTTTTCACCATGTGGTCTCACGCATGCTCTCCTTCCAGGTTGTCGTCCACTACCTTGGAACACAGCTTCTGGGACACTTTACCAAAGGCTGAACAGTTGGGCTACTCAACCTTTGACTCTCAGCCTCCAAAACAGTGAAATGAATAAAACTCTTTCCTTTATGAAACACCCAGCCTCTCCTATTTCATAAAAGCAACAGACAATGGAGTAATACAGTAATTTACTTACTCAGTAAGTGCTGGGTCTTGGTGAGGGTTAGTTTCAGCTGTAAAATTGACACCATTTAGAATTACCCGGAAGGGCTTCTCAACAAGGAATTGTCTAGATTGGGTTGTCCTGTAGGCAAGCCAGTGAGGAATGTTCTTGATTGGTTTAATTGAGATGGCTAGATCCGCCCTGAATGGAGAACTCGACATCCCACGGGCTAAGGCCCTGGGGCCAAATGCAAAGGCGAGCTGAGCACTAGCGTGTAAGCGTTCATTTGGCCTTTCCTCTGACTGCAGATGGAAGATGATCAGCTGCTTCAAATTCCTACCAAGTAACTGGAACCTTGAGCCAAATCAACCCTTCTCCCTTTACGTTGTTTTGGTCAGGATGTTTTAGCACAGCAAAAGGCACGAACCTAAGACAGTGCACCAGGCATTCTCTTAAGTCCGAAGGTTGGTTAACTGAGAAGATCAAAGTGTCCTTAAGGTTCATTTCTCATGGTGTTCAGTGGGATATTGACCTTTATCTTTAGGCTTATACCCCTGTGGTCTCAAGATAGCTTCTGTACATCATTACATGACTACATCTGAAAACAAGAAAAAGGAGAGTGTGGAGGTTCTTGTAGTGTGCATGCATTTTATTTTGTTGCTTAAAATGGAAGAAATAATTTCCCAAATTCCCAGCATGCTTACCCTCTGTAAGCACCATTGGCTGGGTGGAGTGATCAGCTCAGGCCCTAGCTACAAGGGTATCTGAGACAGCAGTCCAGTATTTTGAACATCCTCAGTGAGAAACACATGAAGCCTGTAGAGTAAGGAAAATTGTTATCAATCTACAACCACAGAGGTTTCCATAGCTGCTGACAGCAGTGTGAACTTGGGTAAGTAATTTTCTCCTGTTGCGGCTCTCTCATCAGAAAACCAGAGATGGTTAACACTTGCCTTGAAGACTAGAATCAGTATTAAAGGAAATGACTAACATAGGATGTGGTGGCACATAATAGTTATCAGTAAATGATAAAACTATTTCTTGATACTCACTCACCCTATGCCCATGGAGCTCCTTCTTTGTAGAGATTTCATTACGAATCGCTTAAGTAAGAGGCCAGTGGAAAAAAGTGAAGAGAGACAGAGAATGCATATCATGTTACGATACATGTCTGCAGTTTATCGATGATGTGACTGAGGAAATCATAGTTTATTAGTCCAGGATGCCAGAGAGAATGCACAAATTTAACTCAGTTACAGGGAGATGGATTGCAGTTAACCAAATTGTGCTGCTCCACATGTACATGAAAAAATACGATCGGGCAAAGGATATCGGATGCCAAATGGGCTTTATTTTTTAACCGTTTGTTTTAATAGTTCATGAAAATATGGTGCTGCTTTTTATGGCTGTAATGAATTTGAGGCATATGAGACTTCATGGTGGCTTTCTAGTGCTAAATCTTTTTAGTGGAGCAATCGGAGACTTAGTGTGCTGTTGTCTCTGTGTCTCTGCTGGATGCTGATTCCTCCTGCTTCTGAACACTGCAGGGTGTGACTGTGTGTGGAAGGGGTGATTGGTTCAGGATTTAGGGTCTGGGGAATTGGCTGCATCCCTAATGAGTTTAATTTGCCTTCTTTGGATTGAGTCCCATTTCTTCTATACGGACGGATCTTTCCCCTCCCCTGTGTAAGGCACATGGCAGCTATTTTGGTTTTGGAACATTAAAAGGGCAGATGGTATGTGGTTCACAGGGTAGGCGAATATTTAGCACTGGTAGCTAAGTCCTTTATCTTCTAGGAAGATCCAGTTTTGAAAGGTTCCAGTCACTGATGTGGTTTATGGAGTGGAGTTTCATGTGCTGGGAGCTTGGAGGTGATTGGCTGTTTAAGAAGTAAGGCTTGACAGGAGGTAGTTAGATCATTGGCAGCATTGCCTCTTGGGTTTCAATATCAGGAACTCAGCTTAACTTCTTTACGAGGAAAAGAGAATCGATTGGCCCCAGCAACCAAAACGTCTGTCTAGGTCACACTGACATCAGATATGGTTAGATCTAGAGCGGGGATTCTCAAGCTTCCTAATGCTGTGACTCTTTAGTACAGTTCCCTTGACTCCCAACCATAAAATTATTTCATTGCTACTTCATAACTGTAATTTTGCAACTGTTAAGGATCATAATGTAGCCCAACATGGTGGCCCATGCCTTTAATCCCAGCACTTGGGAGGCAGAGTCAGGCAGATCTTTGTGAGTTTGAGGCCAGCCTGGTCTACAAAGTGATTCCAGGAAAGCCAGGGCTCTGCCACACAGAGAAATCCTGTCTCAAAAAAAAAAAAACAAACAAATAAACAAAAAATTGTAATATAACTCAAAGAAACTATGTATCAAGGAGGGCTCAAGGGATGATGCTTAACCCCTCTAAGTAGAGGAGATAAAATAGATGTTGGAAGTGGAGGGAGAGGAATCTGGACAAGAACCCAACATTACTGCCATCCAAGAAGCCTTATCCAGCAGATAATGGAAACAGATGCAGAGACCCACAGCCAAGTATTAGGCAAAACACAGGGAGTCTTGAGGAAAAGTTAGTGGAAGGTTTGAAGAAGCCAGAGGGATCAAGGACACCACAAGAAGACTCACAGAGTCAATTAGCTTGGACACAAGGGGGCCAATTGTAATGTAAATATCTGTGTTTTCTTATGGTCTTATGCAACCCCTATGAAAGGGTCATTTGACCCCCCCCCCACCAAAAGCGCTCAAAACCCACAGGTTGAGAGGCACTGATCTAGAAGGATTAGTTAGCATGTCTCCTGTCTTGCCTGCTTTTCTCTAGTTTGGCCCCATTCTCAGTTAAGCCAATCCTTAGTTCTGACAGGATACCTATCAGAACCTGTTCTTAGCAAATTCAGAAGGAATAAAACAAACATAAGCACAAAGAAACAAAGAAACAAACACCATATTGGAACTTTTTCAGTATTTCCCGGAAAAGGTACCCACTGGTGATGAAAGTAGTGAGGACAAAGCTGATGCTGAGCCAGCCAGTTTCAGTGCAGGAGGACAATGATTGACAGTTGGAATAAGATTGGCAGTGCTACTGTTTTATTCTTGCTAACTATTTGAAGGGAAGAAGTGGCAAGTGACTGATCCTGTCAGCTCTTTTGTAGCGTCTTGTTCCTCCTCATCTTCATTTTTCTTCTTTACCCTTGGAAACTTCCAAGTAGTGGCTGGGTGAGAGGCAGTACTGGTTGGGCGAATGCGGTTGGTAGATCATAGGCAGAAGATAGCCCTGTACTTGAAGTGACAAAGGAGAATGTGTGGTGTTGCGTGCTTTGCCTAGTCTGAGCTCCTTTTCAGAGGCTATGCTGAGTTGCTTGGGTATTTCTACTTGAAAACCGAGAGAACAAAGATGTCCCTGTGTGTCTTAAGTAAGAGAAGAGAATAGTAATCAGGGGGTGATGGAATTCAGTTTCACCCTGGAGGGAAGTCAGTGGAAGAGGTAAGGTGGTTCCTATATTACAAGAAAGGCCAGTCCCCAAGATCTTCTGAAACAGACCTATAGGACACCTGGAGTCTCCCTCCCCTCTCCCAACCCCTGAAGACACTTCCAAATCACTGGGAAACAAAAATCTCTGAATTGAGGCAACGGTCTGGAAATCTTCTGGACTAAAGGCTGTTTTTGTTCTGTTTAGAATTGAGTCTTGTGGGGCTGGAGCGATGACTCAAGGGTTAAGAGCACTGGGTGCTCCTGCAAAGGATCCGAATTCAAATCCCAGCACTCATATGGCAATTCAAAACTGCCTATAATGGCAGGGCGTGGTGGCACACGCCTTGAATCCCAGTACTCGGGAGGCAGAGACAGTCGGATCTCTGTGAGTTCAAGGCCAGCCTCGTCTACAAAGTGAGTTCCAGGATAGCCAGGGCTACACAGAGAAACCCTGTCTTGAAAAACCAAAAAAAAAAAAACCTCTATACAATATAAATCCATTTATATGTAAAACTATAGTAGCTGCGTGTCTGATGCATTTGAGGCAGAGGCAGGAGACTCAGTATTTCAAGGTGATCCTCAGCTATATAGTGATTTTGAGAGCTGCTGGGGCTACATTAAATTAAGGATCTGTGTCAAAATTAAATTAAATTAATTAAATTTAATTAAATTACTTAAGGGGCTGGAGAGATGGCTCAGCAGTTAAGAGCGCTGGTTGCTCTTCCAGAGGTCCTGAGTTCAATTCCCAGCAACCACATGGTGGCTCACAACCATCTATAATGAGATCTGATGTCCTCTTCTGTCACACAGGCATACATATAAACAGAGCACTCATAAATAAATAAACGAACAAACAAATACATAAATAAATAAGTACTTAAATTAAGTTAAGCCCTCAAACAAGCAAACAAAAACCCTGTGGTAGCAAAAAGCAGATCACAGGTTATCCACAGCCAAAGTGAGGGGACTAAATATTTTCTAGTCAACTTTTTGTCACTGTAACATGCTCCTGAAATAAATTAACTTACCAAGAGCAAACACTCGTGGCTCACAGTATTGGAGGGTCCAGTCTATGATCAACCATTGCATCTGGCTGAGAAGCAAGAGAGAACAAAGATGAAGTGACCGGTAGCCCACAAGTCCCTTTGAGAGCATTTCCCCAATGACTTAAAACCTTTCATTCACTAGGCTTCATTTTTGAAAGGTCCTGAAGAAAATAAAGGCCAAAAGTAAGAAGCAAAGCCCCCCTTTCTCTCTTAACCAGAACCTGACTGCTTGGCACCTGACCCAGTGACTTGTGATGCCCTAGATGATCAATTAAACTCTAACTGCCAACTGTCCCTAGTGCCTCACCCCAAACGGCTAGTCTCAGAAAAGACAAATGGTGTCATAAAATTTACTACCTGACAAGATAGACTGTCCAGCCCTTCTCTGTTCATGTAAGAAGCCTGGGAGTCAATGACAGGCAACTGCTGTAAAAAGGACCCGGTTTTCTTCAGGCAGGGGGCCTCTCTCAGTCTTCACCCCTCTTTTTCTCTCTCTTCCTCAGTGTTCTCTTTCATTTCTGTCCACAGTGTCTATTCTTTCTTAAATCTTTTCCATCAGTTCTAGTCTGGTAAATACTCTTATTCCTGTACCTTGAGCTTGTTCCTGGCACAAATTCTAGCATTTTCCAGTAACTGGGGACCCCGTGTTTAATACATGTACCTTGGAAGGACTGTCTAGATTCGTGTGTGTGTGTGTGTGTGTGTATGCAGATGTGAACAAGGTTTTTTTTCAATTTTGATTTTTGCTGAAGTATCATTGCTCAAAAATTGTGAAGAGAGTGTGTGTGTGTGTGTGTGTGTGTGCTTGTAAATATGTGGACATCAGAAGAGTAGGTTCTCTCCTCCTACCATTCCGGTTTTGGAGATTAAACTCAGGGATCAGTCTTGGTGGCAAGTGACTTTACCTGTTTAAGCCATCTTGCTGTCCCTGACATATATTTTTGTATGCAATGTCAGCATTGTCAGAATAGTTTTTGATTCAGTTAGTCCGTGTATGTATAAAAATATTTACAAATTTCAGCAAGTACAGTTTGGTTTTGGGTAGCTAAAATTATGATTTTTTGACAGTTAGAAAGTAATTATGAGTTAGATATATGCCACATCCAATTGCCAGCCTAACTTTTTAGTAAGAACACCAAATTTTTCAAAATTTATGTTTGTATTAGAACCACAAAATTCCTTCATCTTCTTCACTCTTGAACTGATTGTAGTGTAACTGCTGTAATGACTCTACTTGTTAAGAAGTATTTAATCTTCTTTTTAATTATCAAGAAGAAAAATTTCAAAAAGACTTTAATTCTATGGAACGGAAGTGATCAAGGAGAGGTGGTTTTCTATTCGAGGTGAATGACAGAGACACACATCTGACACCAAAGACCTGGCGGGTGGGTTTGCTTATTGCTTTCAGACAGGATCTTGTCATATAGCCTAGGTTGGCTTCGAACTTGTGACCCTCCTGCTCCTGCCCCAAGTGCTGGCGTGTGCCGTCATGTCCACGGGGTTTTGCGTCTTCTCATATGCTCCATCAATTTTTCTATATGCCCAACAGTAAAATGGAGTCAGTTAAGATGTCTATCACAGAATGATAGGCAAGTTCTCCAGCTTCAGCTACCCATTCTGAATGACATATTGGAGGTCTTTACATATTCTGAGTATAAGTCCTTGTTAGATATATGTGTTATAAAAGTTTCTCCCAGGCTATGGGTTCCTGTTCTTTGCCTTAATTAGTTTTTTTTAAGAGTAGAAGTACAGAATAGTGATAAAGGCAAATATATTTGGTTATTTTTACACTAAATATCTTTAGTGTCTTGTTGAAAATGAATTTTCTTTTTTTGCATTTTTTAAAAAATTTAAGGATTATCTTTTTTCCACCAGTGGCTCCCCCTTTTAGTCTAATGAAAAGCTCTTTTTCTTTTTCTTTTTTGTGTTATTCTTCTTGTTTTATTAATTACTAATTTAAAAAAATGTTTATTTATTATTTCGTTACGCCTTCATTGCCACCCCCTCCCTTCACCCCCTGCCAGCCCTTCCCTCCCACCCTCTACTCCCTCTCCTGCCCCTCCCATGCCTCCGGTGTGGGGTGTCTCTGTGTATCAGCCCCCGTCAGTTCGTTAGTCATATGAGGTCTAAGATCTTCCTTTTGCACAGGAGGCATACATGCCAGTTCCACTAGGGTGGTGGGTCCCACTGACAGGTAACCAAGTCCCTGTTCCTGCTTTTTTTGGGCTCTATTGATTGTAGGATCCTATACTATAACGGCTAAAATCCGACCATGTGTATCTTTTTGAGTCTGAGTTATCTCACTCATGATGAGCTTTTCTAGTTCCATCCATTTGGTTGCAAATTGCATGATTTCCTTGTTTCTAATAGCTGAGTAGTATTCCATTGTGTAAATGTACCACAGTTTTTTTTATCCGTTCTTCGGTTGAAGGACATCTGGGTTGTTTCCAGTTTCTAGCTATTACAAATAAAGCCACTATGAACATAGTTGAGGAGATGTCCTTGTGGATGGGTGAGGAATCATTTGGATGTATACCCAGAAGTGGTATGGCTGGGTCTTGAAAATTCTAATTTTCTAAGATATCGCCAGACTGATTTCCATAGTGGTTGTACAAATTTGCGCTCCCACCAGCAATGTGGGAGTGCTCCCCTTTCTCCGCAGCCTCGCCAGCATCTGCTGTCTTTTGAGATTTTGATCTTAGCCATTCTGACAGGAATGAGATAGAATCTTAGAGTCATCTTGAGATGCATTTCTCTGATGATTAAGGATGTTGAGCATTTCTTTAAGTGTCTCTTGGTCATTCATTTTAGAATCCTCTTTTGTGAATTCTCTGTTTAGATCTGTTCCCCATTTTTTATTGGGTTACTTTGTTTGTTGATGTTTAATTTCTTGACTTTATAGATTTTGGATATTAGCCCTCTGTCAGATGTGGGGTTGGTAAAGATTTTTCCCAATCTGTAGGCTGCTGTTTTGTTTTAAAGATAGTGTCAGAAAGGCTCTTTTTCTTATAACAATATATACAATACAAAAAATTAGGCAACAATTATGAAAATTATAAGGTATAATATATATTTCCAATGTCCAGTCCATATGTATTTGGCAACTGATATTAATATTCTATTATCTATCTATCTCAATTAGTTTAAAGTTCTATACCTAACTCAGTTTCCATCCTAACTTGCATTACCAACTTAGAAACATATTTTTAGACCTAGAACATCCTTTTAATTCCTAAACAACTTAAAATTTAACTGTGAAACTATAACTATCTAGTCTTCAACCACATCGAAGACCTGAGAAGGATAAATATATATGAATATATAGGAAGTGCAGAGCAAGCAGCTCCCAAAACTAAGAAATGACAGACAACTGGCTGCCTAGACAGTCCCCAATTTCTCTCAATACATTGGAGCATCTATCTTCAGACTTTTGGCCCAGTATCTCTGACAGATATTAATTGTAAAGCAGGAATTATGAAGGACTTGCCTACTCTGTCTTGGCATGTCTTTTGTGTGTGTGCGCAAGCCATCAGATTCCCCAGAGTTACAGGCGGTTGTATGCCTCATGGCATTAGGAACTGAATCTGGGTCTTCTGGTAAGAGCAGTACTCTTGACCCATTTCTCGAACCCCAAAGTAAGTCATTTTCTTAAAAGCACTTGCTGATAGGAATGTTATTTTTTATGGAGTATAAGATACATTTTTTTCTTTTTTTTCTCTACTTTCTTTTTTTGTTTTTGTTTTGTTTTGAGACAGGGTTTCTCTATGTAACAAGCCTTAGCTGTCCTGGACTCACTTGGTAGACCAGGGTGGTCTCAAACTCACAGAGATTGACTGCCTTTGTCTTCTGGGTGCTGGGATTAAAGGTGTGCACCACCATGCCCAGCCAATTTTTTTTCTTTTAAAGTTAATGTTTTTGTGGTTTTGCTAAGAAATTTTGCCTACCCCAAGGCTAGAAAGCCATTGTTTTATGTTACTTTCCAAAAGTGTTTTAATTCTGTTTGAGTATATGATTAATCTTTGATTATTGCTTGTGAATAATATGAAGAGGAGATTGGAGTGGTTAACTCTAACTGTACCTAGCAGCTCCAAAATGATCCTCCTGCCCGCCTTTCTCATGTCCCAATTACTAGGCAAGACCACCAATTAATTTTAATTCAAACCCTCAAGCTGCCCTCTGAGTGCCACAATGGCACTTGGTACCACGCTTCACCAGCTCTTGGAGGCAGTACAGTCTGTATTGTTAAGATAAGGCTTGATGAGAGTATAGGTCTATCGTGCCTAAGGGGGTGGCCAGCAAGTACTGAGATTTGGTTCCTAATTGGACTGAGTTTAATGCTCACATCCTTTTTTCCTAACTTCATAGTTGGACTCGACATTTAACCTGGACTTTTGGAGTCCTTTGAAGATGCTGTGATCTGTGCCTATCTCTGCCTGGATAGTGACGGTGTTGTGCTGAGCCTCAGACTCTCCTCTGATGCCTTGAGCTCCCCAGGCACATCCTTTCTCACATTCCGCTTTGCTGTCCATTAGTGGTTCATGGCTAGTGAAGGATAGTCCACGGTTTGAAAACGCATAGGTGGACAGGTACAGTACACACCAACTGGGTGGGCAAACTCAGTGAGGTTAAAAGCACTATGCAAGACTCTTGGGATAAATCCTCCAGCCCTGGGTGCCAAGAGTTCTCCCTCCAAAATGTTGGCTGAATCCTGATTTTCTCCAGACCCATTTCAACCCACCTCCACTGCCAGACTTTGTGCCCCAGCCTGGTCACCTCTCTGTAGATGGCACCTGCCTTCCTCCTCTTCTTGTAGAAAAGCCTGTTGAGGAACATTGGAGGGACTCTGGCCTAGGGAAGCAAGTTTGCAGGTGAATTCTATCCAGCACTCCAAGAACACCACACTTCCTTTGTTGAGCCACCCAGTCAAAAACTGATTTTTTTTTAAAAAAGCTTCAATTAGTAGAGCTGTTGGTGTTTATGTAGAGGTTGTAGTGAAGGAGAAATGAACAGTGGTTCTTCTGTTAAAAATTCTGTATGCTACAGATGCTCATGAGAGAGCTGGGAGCAGGGGAAGTAGCATTCAGGATTTCACTGATAGCTGACCCTTGCCTGGTGCTCAGGAGGGGGACAAAGTCAGGAGAGAGAAGAAACAAACCTCCGGCCAGCACTCCATTTTGCCCTGACAATCACTCTGATTCATGAGTCAGGCCATCAATTCAGTAAGAAGTCACTACATGGGCAGACAAACAAAAGCAAGAGGGTCTTTTGAGAGCAGCCAGTCATCTCTCCTGGAACCTTTATATACCTGGAAGTGAAGTATTCCAGGAGTATGTGGGAAAGTACACAGAACCCAGGCCCTAACAGCAACCTGGGAAATTTGATTCAACTGCTAATAAATTGAGGACTTATTTTCTACAAGTGGCTGGACTGGCACAGGGACAAATACAAAAACTGGGGTTGATCTTTCAAGAGTTCAGAAATGGAAAGAAGTCTCCAGTTCTGCTTTTCCTTGCTTTGCTCTCAGCCAGCCCTAAGAAGCAACTCTTAATGCATCCTCCAGACCTTCTCTTCAGCCCCTGGCTGATGTCTCTTTCCTGATATCTGAAGGATAGCTGCACCAGTCTCCCACCCCATTATCTGTTTTTAGTACTGGGGATCCAACCCAGGTCTTTGCACATACAGGGCACATGCTCTACTGCTGGGCTGCACCCCAGGTCTTCCTGTCCCATTCTTATCTAGAAGTGAACACTAGCAGGTTCTCTTTTCCTAAAAGCAATATGATCCTTTCCCAGTAACTAATAGAAAGCGTTCCCCAGCTCCCTCAAGTTTTTTAAAAAATTTTTTTATTTCTTCAAGTTACACCTCAATCACAATCCCCTCCCTACTACCCACTCCAGTCCCACCCTCCCACCCTCTTCCTGATCACACCTCCCCATCCGCTTCCTTTTTTTTTTTAAGTTTAAGGTATGTCTTTTCCCCCACAACAGCTCCCCCTTTCAATCCAACAAACAGCTCTTTCTCTTATAACAACAAATACAATACAAAACAGCAAAAATAGTTAGGCTGCAATTATGAAAATTATAAGGCTTAGCATACATTCCCAATGTCCACTCCACACATATTTGGCAACTGACTTTAACATTCTACTATGCATCCATCTCCATGAGTTTAAAGTTCTATATCCAACTCAGTTTCTGTCCTAACTTGCATCACAATTTTAAAAACATCTTCTTAGATCCAGAACACTATCTTAATTCCTAATTAACTCAAAATTTAACTATGAGACTATAACTATCTAGTCTTCAACCACATCAGAGAACTGAGAAGGATAAGTATATCTGATTATACAAGAAGAGCAGGGCCTGCAGCTTCCAAAACTAAGAAATGACAGACAACTGGCTGCCTGGAAAGTTCCCAATTTCTCTCCATTACAGCATCAATCTTCAGCCGTTTGGCCCCGTTTCTCTGACAGACATTGATTGTAGAGCAGGGGTTATGAAGGACTTGCCTACCCTGTCTTGGCAGAGCTAGGCTGTCGACTTACCTGCTTCCAAGTTTTGTCCTTTTTAGACAGAATGCTGTCCAAAAAGGA
>CAJQZJ010009649.1:4697313-4750210 GCA_907164525.1 Lophiomys imhausi | reverse complement strand
TTCTTAGCCTCTGGGTGGGTAAAGCTAGGGGACTCTGTGACATTCTTAGCCTCTGGGTGGGTAAAGCTAGGGGACTCTGTCCATTCTAGAAGGATTTACCCAATAGTCATGAAGGTGGTAGGTCACACACAGAGAAGATATTTTGGTTCTGAACCTGCAATTTGCCAACTTGCCACAATCATAGAAGTTCAGCCAGCCTTGTAGAATGTTTAATGTGGTTGTGGCTTTTTCTCCTCCTCCTCCTCCTTCTTTTTTTGAATTCTCAGTTAATTTTTATTTATGTACTTATGGTTCCCCCCTCACCAAAAAGACAAGAAGTGATTTCTTATCATTGTATACGATACAAAGTCTAACTTTGGGAAGACATGATTTGGTTTGAATTATTGCACATGTGCGTTCTTTTCCTGTTGCCTTTACCCACTATGGTATTAGAACACAAATTTAGCACTTGGTTTGTTGTTTGCTTGGTTTTTGATATGTGTGGTTTGTGCCGCCTTTTCACTCATGCCGGTTTATTGAAATCCTTAAACAATTTTTTTCTTGTGCTTTCTTTTTTAAACTTCAGTTGACATACATCATAGTTTTTGTGGTGCTTTTTGGTTTTGTTTTGAAGTTTTTAAGACAGTCTCATTGTGTAACTGTGGCTGGCCTGACACTCACTGTGACGCTCATGCTGGCCTTGGATTTACAGAGATTATTTTACCTTTGTCTCCTAAATGGCAGGATTAAAGGAGTTCACCACCACACCCAGCCATGTTTCCTTTTTTTTTTGGTTTTTCGAGACAGGGTTTCTCTGAATATCTCTGGCTGTCCTGGACTCGCTTTGTAGACCAGGCTGGCCTCGAACTCGCAAAGATCCGCCTGCCTCTGCCTCCCAAGTGCTGGGATTAAAGGCGTGCGCCACCACCGCCCGGCTTGCCATGTTTCCTTTTTAACTTACAGATTTTATTGGAGAGTAATGGTTTATCAATTTATCATGGTTTATCTGAATCCCATTTTATAAGCGCTCTTTTTTGTTACAATAGATGGAGGAACAGTTGTATTAGATGAGTAGATTATTTGTATTATTTTGAAAGATTCTTTTTAATCCATTCTGAAAAGTATTTTTTTTGTTTTTGTTTTTGTTTTGTTTTTGGGGTTTTGAGATAGAGACCCGCCTGCCTTTGCCTCCTGAGTGCTGGGACTAAGGGTATGTGCCACCACCACCTGGGAAAAATGATTTAATCACCAATTGATAGTGCTTTTGGATATGACTGCTTATTTCCATCTTCCACCCATTCTGTGAGAAATATGAGCTTTAAAAACTTTTGGTTTTTAAAATAAAGGTGAAGTTTTTGTGACACTAAAATTTTATTTTAATAAAAACATTTGTAGTCGGAACTAATGATAATGAATACAGATGCAGCTTTCCCGTCAAACAGACAGTGCCCCGGCAGCGCGGCTGATACCTAACATATATAGAAGGCTTATACATAAGTTGTGCTAATAAGGAAGTACAGTCCTAGGGCTCTGTGATACTCTCGTTATGCCTGTTTTCTGGTCCAATTGAATGTAAGAGAGTGAGTTTACAGAAGGATTTTTTTCTTTAAATTAGAAATATTCAGGGTTAGCTTCAAGAATATAGAACTATCTAATTTAAGACAAGTGGATTTGTACACTCATTTTCAAGACATAGTTTTAAAAAATTAGGAAAGTTTTTGTTTGGGGGGGTGGCACTGTCTGTAATCTCAGCACTTAGCAGAAACAGTGGGAAGTGTCCAAAGTATAGGATCAGCAAGGGCTACTTAGTGAGATCCCATCTCAAAAGACCACTGTCACCACCACCAAATTTAGAGTTTGTGAAGTATCAGCTCATTCAGTTTTGAATCTAACCCACTGCTCTGGTAGGGGAAGGAAAGGGAATAGAATGCTATTTGTACTGTGGTTTTAAAGAGATCACTCCAAAGACTAATGGCTTAAAAAGATCATTATTCCTCCTAGTTCTGTGTGTTAACAGAGCTCAGCAGCTGAGCATTTTGGGTTTCTGGTGTACTCATCAAATATCAATTAAGAATGTAGTCTCGTTGGAGATTAGAATGGACAGTCTATTGCAGATGACTTGGTTGGCAGCTGGATTTTGGAGGCAGTGCACATTAGCAAACTCTTGGAGAAACCAAGACCACTTTAGTGCTTCTGATGACCACTTAGAACTCAGGGTCTCCAGACAATCACATTTTATGTTCTTCCCAGTCAAACGAGTAGTAAGAATATCCCCCCAGTCGTGATTTAGCTATGGAGAATTAAACTGTATCTCTTGGTGTGGACCAACATGAGAAGAAATTGATAATGGTGGTTTTTGGAGATTAGTGCTACAATGTGATGGAACTGTTTCAGCTTCAGGTATTTCCACATTAGTCTTTTATGAAGTGTACCTACAGTAGCAGAAAACTGCCTCTGCTAGTTGTGGTTATTTATTTGTAAGCCTGCATATTGATTACTTGAACACTGAATGTATTTGTACAGTTTTTGGCCCATTTTTTTGCTTAGGCTCATCCATGGAATTGGACGATCCGGTGATATTTCTGCTGTGCAACCAAAAGCTGCAGGCTCTAGCATCTTGAACAAAATCACCAATTCTTTGGTGCTTGATGTCATAAAGCTGGCTGGTATGTATCATATCAATCATAATGTGATTGATGAATAGACAGCACACTAGTGTTTTGTATTTATGTCTCTTCAAAAACAATGAGGACATCTGTAAACCTGTTTCAGAATAAGACAGAAAATGAGAGCAATAACCCCAGGAATAACTGGTTTTTTTTTGTTTGGTTTTTCGAGGCAGGGTTTCTCTGTGTATCCCTAGCTGTCCTCGGTAGACAATGCTGGCTCTTAACTCAGAAATCTGCCTGCCTCTGCCTCCTGAGCTTTGAGATTAAAGCCATACTATCATCACCTGGCAAATTGCAAATGTTTCTTTCTCCCCCCCCCCCAAGACAGAGTCTCACTATGTAGCTCTGGCTAGACCTCCCAAGTGCTGAGATTAAAGACATACACTACCACCACCCAGCTTCAACAATGAAGTTCATGAAAAGCAAATAAGAAGGAGAAATTGGGTTGCAGTCAGTGTTATTTGATAAAAGAAATATATAATTTCTTTCAGAAGGATGTTGGCTTTTATTTTATTTTTGGCTATTTTATTTTTTAATGGGGTAATAAGTTGTTTTATTTCTCATTTGTAGGAGTTCATTCAGTGACCAGTTGCTTTGTAGTTCCTATGGCAACTGGTATGAGTCTAACCTTGTGCTTCCTAACATTACGCCACCAAAGACCAAAGGCCAAGTATATCATATGGCCACGGATAGACCAGAAGTCCTGCTTTAAATCCATGGTCACTGCAGGTAAAAGAAGACATGCAGCATATGCACTATCTTAAACATCCAGTGGGAAAGTACAGATTTTTATGTAGAGATAGGTAAATGAAAAATTAAATGTACATGCTTTAAAGAAATTGTAGTATTCATAAAATTTAGCACATACTTTGTTTTATGCAACTTTTAAGCTTATGGATACTTACATTTACCATTAAAGTTTATATAATTATTGTAGAGTGCCTTTAGTTATATGCTAGTTAAGTAGAATATTTCAATTAAAAATCTAAAGGACTCTTGGGCCATGAGATGGGTCAGTGATCTCCAGGCTACTGAAATTAATTGCACTTGTGTGTGTATGTGGTAAAACATAAAATTTATGGGTGTGATTTATTTTAGTACTTTAAATTTATTATTATATATATCTATCTCTGAAATACGTGAAACTGAAATGTTCCTAGAGAATTAGCAGGTTTCTGTTTTGTTTTTGACAGAACTTGAACTGGACTGGTAGTCTTCTTGGTTACCAACATCTGAGCAATTAACTTCTGTAGACTTATGGTTAATGTGTGCTTTCGTTACTATATAAAATCCTTTCCTTGTGGCATCATTTCAAAGCAGTAAAATCCAATTCTAGATATCTAGTTGTCTTCAGACCCTTTTGACTTGCTTCTGACTAATGCCAGTTCTGAGCCACTATCTTTATTACTAGAGGAAAAGCTTGTCCATTAAATAAGTATTTAGAGTTCTTGTGTGCAGTTGCATTGCTTCTTACAGTTCTGGGATCAGCTCACATTTAGTTGACACTAATGATTAGATTTCTGGTTGATTGGTTAGGTTTTGAACCTATGGTGATAGAAAATGTGTTGGAAGGTGACGAGCTGCGCACAGACCTGAAAGCAGTGGAGGATAAAGTCCAGGAGCTCGGGCCTGATCGTGTTCTCTGCATCCATTCTACCACGTCCTGTTTTGCTCCAAGGGTGCCCGACAGGTAACTGACTTGTGACTATTGGTCTTCAGGTACTCGTGCACTCACTCTCAAGCATGTTGAGATAACACTGGTACTAAGTAGTGGATATACTGGCCTGAGATCCTAAGTCGATCCCAGGGAGACTTATTGTAGTGGGCCGGAGAAGGAAAGGAAAAACAACTGATGCAGAGGTGGACATCCATTAGTCCAAACCGTAGTACATCTTCCTTGTCTGCTTTCCTGCTCTGGCTCTTTCAAGTCTCTCAGTCTGGCTTTCCTCATTGCTTAAGTTTTCCAGGCAAAATGCTGGGCTTAGTGGCCTTCCCTGTCTCTACTTCTTTGGCCTTGCAGTTCATTTGCTAAGTAGGAGCTGTATTCATTAACAGATTATGCATAAAATGTTTTAGGACTATTTACATTTCTTTGATTGGGAGATTAAACTAGATGTTTACAGTGCTTGTCCACATTTTGAAGATAATATAAATTAGAAAATTAAAGCTATGGGGGTAGCATATGTTCACTTTTCTAAAAGATAGCCATCAATTTTTTTATTTTGAAAATGTCATAAGGCTTAAGCTTATTAACAGAAATTTCTGTTTTTGCCAGAAGCTCTGGTTTGGTTTCATTTCAATATTTCTAAGAGAAGTGCTAATAATTAATAAAAACTGTTGACTTTGGGCCCTTGTCGCTGAGCGCTGATGTCTGTGGACTCCCACTGTTTGCCACTGATGACCACATGTTAGTTTTCATTATCTTACAGGCAAAGTTTAAAAGATCACATTGAAGCCATGCTCTTGAAATTTGCCTTGTGTCATTCGTGAGCCTATGAATTTTGTTTTTAAATTATGTTACAAATACTGTAGTAGTTCATTAATAACCAGCCATTAAAAAGTTCTATCAAAATATTAAGGAAATTATATTTTTCATAATTTTGATATCTAGAAAATTTTAATTGACTAGAAATAAACCTCGTTCCCAGAACAGCTTGTGGGTGTTTGTATTAGTTGTATTACTTCTCTCTGGGAAGTTTTGCTTCACCGTGAACCATGTTTTCAGTGTGTGTGGTGCTGTATCATTTTACACATGGACCTGCTAGAAAAAGAATCAGGAGGTTTAACAGCAGCAAATTGTCGTTTGTTGCTCTTAGTTGTATGATGTAATGAGTGTTTTTGATGAGTGAAGCTTATGAAAATGGAGATATAAAGTTAGCATATTTGAATTTCTAATTTTATACTCTTTCAGTGGTGTAGCCTTTATTTTGTTTTTATTGGGAAGTATTGAATAGGTATTCTATGTAAACGAAATGTTAAAAGAATGTCACTCCTGATGATGGCTATTAAAATTAGCTTCTGATTCAGAATACAATGGGATTCACATAGAAAATCTGTTTTCTTCTTTTCTTTGCCTTTCATTTAATTTATTTGTTATGTCCTATTAAAACATCTGATTAATTTAGATTATTTAAAGATACAAGTTTTGTTTGTTTTTTAAATAAGTTTAATAGTTATGGTATCTTATTTTCAAGGAAGTTATTAGAGAATTCTTTCACTAGAACACACATGTGAAAAAAAGTGCCTTTTATCTTCTGAAGAATATTTAGGTGTGTATTCCAAGTCTGTTTTGTTAGTAGCAGAGGACATCGTGGTATTGATGGTGAGTCAGGTGTGTTGTGTGCATATGTGTGCGTGTACCCCAGCAGTTGATTTTGGGTGTCTTCCTCTGTCACTCTCTACTTTATTATTTTGAGACAGGGTCTCTCACTGGGGCACCCTGTTTCAGTTAGACTGGCTGGCCCTCAAGCCCCAGAGCTTGTCCTGTCTTTGCCTGCCTAGTGCTGGGATTACAGGCACATGGTGCCACATCTGACTTTTTTTTGAGACAAGGTTTCTCCGTGTAACAGCCCTGGCTGTTCTGGACTTGCTTTGTAGACCAGGTTGACCTCAAACTCACAGAGATCTGCCTGCCTCTGCCCCTAAGTGCTGGGATTATAGGTGTGCATCACCATGTCCAGCAGTAATTGAGAGTTCTGCATCCAGATCTGCAGACAGCAGGAAGAGACACTGGGCCTGGCTTGGGCTTTTGACACCTCTAAGCCATCCCTGCTGACATATCTCCAATAAGGCCGCACCTCCTGTTCCTTCTTAAGTGCTGCCACTCCGTGATGACTAAGCATTCAAAATGTTGAACCTTTGTGTACCATTATTATCTAAACCACCATAATTCATAATACCTGAAGGAAAAAAATTAAAGGTTTCTGATAGATGAACATGATCTTATTTATAGTTTTAAAGCATACTTGCTCACATCTAGGAAAAAAGATATGTTATACATAGCTTAGAAATAAAACCATACCACTCATTATTTACTTGAGACAAGGTGTTGCTGTGTATCTCTGACTGGGCTGAAATTTGCTGTGTAAAAATTCCAGGTAGCCTCAAACTCACAGAGATCTGCCTTGTCTCTGCCTCCCTGTGCCATGTATTTTAAATATCTCCTTTTGGAAAGAAATGTTAAAATGCTTTGCTTTCAAATTGTTCTATTTTATGAAACAAAACATTCTTAAAAATTAGTTTAGTTGTATCACAGGACTCAATTATAGTTTTGCAATGTGCTGACATTTTTTACAGGTGACTTTAGTTACAAGTAGTATTGGGTTTTGAGAAGGAACCTGTACTATGTTGTGGTTCATTACCATACTTAATATAAGTTAGACTCTCAGATTGTCTTTATATGGGAGCTGTCAAATGAAAAGAGTGAAGAGGTAGATTTTTTTTATTCTTTTTTTTTTTTTTTTTTGATTTTTCGAGGCAGGTTTCTCTGTGTGTAGCCCTGGCTGTCCTGGACTCTCTTTGTAGA
Organism: Lophiomys imhausi; assembly: GCA_907164525.1. NCBI lineage: Eukaryota > Metazoa > Chordata > Mammalia > Rodentia > Muridae > Lophiomys > Lophiomys imhausi. The sequence continues at coordinate 4,743,037 of CAJQZJ010009649.1, read as the reverse complement.
CCAGGCTGGCCTCAAACTCACAGTGACCCGCCTGCCTCTGCCTTCCCAGTGTTGGGAAGGCGTGCGCCACCACACCCAGCTGAAGAAGTAGATTTTAAGCCAACAGTTTTTTTTTTTTTTAAGACTTATTTATTTCTTTTCTTTTCTATATAGTGTTCTGTCTGCAGGTATGCCTACTGGCCAGAAGAGGGCACCAAATTTCATTATAGATGGTTATGAGCCACCATGTGGTTGCTGGGAATTGAACTCAGGACCTCTGGAAGAGCAGTCAGTGTTCTAAACCTCTGAGCCATCTCTCCAGCCCCAAGCCAACAGTTTTTTAAAGGATGTTTCCAAGTTGTTAGGCAAAGTCAGTGGTCAGTGACGTTTGGTACAGGACTGTTGTAGTTTTCCTTTTTTTTTTTAGGTCTATTTGAAAGTGCATTTTCCTTTTTAATTTTGTGGCTTTCGTAAGGTTTCCTGATATGTTTATTATTTTATCCGTACTAGCTTCAATGTGGTGAGCAAAGCAGTAAGAAAACAATCACAGCACTTTGTGAGATGTCATAATCTCTGTCTTTTATGTAAAACATTTGGAAATTATTTAAAGTTACCATCATAAACTTTTTTTGTTGTTTTTTTTTTTCCTTTGAGACAAGGTCTCACTATATAGCTTGGCTGGCCTGGAACTTGCTGTGTAGACCTGGCTGGTTCAAACTCGTGGAGATCCTCTTGCCTCTGCTTCCTAAGTCATAAGCTTTTATGTTTTCCTCACTTATATGTAACATCAAAAGGTTTTGTGTGTTTTTCTAAAGTACTTACTATGAATTTCCAGGCTGCTGAATTACGTGTAAACATACTACAGAGGGAAATCAGTTTGTCATCCCCTCTCCCTTTTCCTGATATACCTTAAGACTGACATTAATAGAAACTTTCCGTAATTGTTTATAAAGCACAGTACATCTTTCTGTAAATGTTTATGTTTATAGATTAGAAGAACTGGCTGTGATTTGTGCTAATTATGACATTCCACATGTAGTGAACAACGCTTACGGAGTGCAGTCTTCAAAGTGCATGCATCTCATTCAGCAGGTGAATTGCTATGTTAATATTGTATGCTATAGGACTATGACTTTTCCTACAACCCAATACAGTAACAGTAATTTAGCCCTCTCTCCTCCAGGGAGCTTTAGAGACTTGTTCCAGTATTCTCTTAGTACAGAGTCATTATTCCTAGGTAGTATGATGGTAATTGGGTAGTAGCTTTTCAAGATTTATTTGTTTATGCATATATTGTGTGTGTGCATGTGTCTGTGTGCACATGTGCTTGTTTGTGCACTTGGGGGACAGAAGAGGGTGTCGAGGGTCCTTCTGTTGTTCCCTTCCTATTCTACTGAGGGCGTTCTCTCCTGAACCTGTGGATTGAGTTTCTTAGCTAGGTTGGAAGGTAGCAAGCCTGGCGGCCCGCCTGTCTTCACCTTCCTTGGAACTAGCATTCTAGGTGTGTGAGACATCTGAACTGTTATGTGGGCTCTAGGAGCCAAACTCTGATCCTCATGGTTGCACAGTAAGTGTTCTTAACAGTTGAGACATTGCTCCAGCCCCTTGAAAATAGCTCTGATGGTCCTGAGTCAACACAGAAATACTTCAGTGGTGTTCTCAACTTCCTCAGAGTTCCCTGTCCAGATGTTCATTTTTCTAATGCATTGAATTTCAGTATTTCAAAAACTATATTGATGATTATATTTTATATATAGAGAAAAGAAAACAGGAAGAGTAATAGTGAACCATGTGAATACATAGAAATACATTTTCAAATCTTAAAAAAAAACATTTAAGCATTTTTCAATACCTAAAAATTCTCTTAGTAGCTGCTGCTACTAAGAGATCTTCACTTACTTATTCTTTTCTTTGGTGTCTTCATCAGTCCTTCACTTTTCAAGGCTGCCTCACAGGTCTAGGCTGGATCATGTGTGAGCATGCGGAGCAGAAGAAAGGTGTACAGTGTTCTGTGGTGGAACTTGTGAAAACAGTTTACACCGGTGAATCACTTTTATGCCCTTCTTTTCCTCGTGTTCTTTTTTATTTTTAATACTTAAAAGATTACATTTATTTGTGTGTGTGTGCGTGCGTGCGTGCACACACACGTGGCATAGCATGCATAATGAGAACAATTTTCAGGGGTTAATTCTTTGCTCCCACTATATGGGTTCTGGAGATTGAACTTGGGCTGTCAGGTTCGGTGGCAGGTGCTTTTAACCACAGTGGCATCTCACCCCCCCGCCATCCCCCATATCTTTAATGGTTTCCAAAATTCAAATGCATTATCATCTCTAAAAGTTTATGAAAGCAAGGAGCAGGTGATCATTGCTATCTTATGAGCATCTTTAATCATTTATAATGAGCAGTTTCTGTTCCTATGAATATACTATTTCACATAGCTGTAGTCATTTTGTACATTTAACAAAATACTTCAAGCCTTGTTAGTTACACGTTTATACTTTCCACATGCCTATATTCTTTTCACACACATCATTTTAAGGTTTATTTTGATTTATTTAATGTGTGTGAGAGAGAGAGAGAGAGAGAGAGATAGTGGAGACAGGTTGCCTGAGGAGGCCTGAAGAGGCATTACATCCCTTGGAGCTGGAGTTTAAGATGTTTTGTGAGCTGCCAATATGGTGCTAGGATTGGAGTTCTGGTCTTCACACTAAAGTAGCAATTGTTCTACCTGCTGAGGTCCCTCTGCAGCCCCAGACAAATCATTTACTCAGACATTATTCCCTAATTGAGAAGGACTCAGTGTTCGGGTCTCACAACATACCTTTGAATACTAGAAAATGGGGTGGTATGCTTAAGGAGAGCAAGGCTAAGGAAGCTTTGGAGCTGATGTGAAAGATGTCCTTGGGGCCGCTCTTCCTCATGCCCTATATCTTCATCCAGCTGTATGTGTGAGAGATGTTACTCAAATGCACATGGTGTCTTGTAGGTATTATATTACCTTCTAAAATCAGCTTGTCTTTAAGTAGTAAATAAACATTTCTGTAAATTGACCTATATGAGGAGAGGTTATAGCATTTTAATACCACATAAATATATGGTTCTTGTTGAGTTCTGAGTGCTATGTCATGATGTAATAAACAAAGTTAACTTTCACACGTGGCTGTGATGATGCAGGAGGACCCACCATGTATGTTAGACCATTAATGTTTTTACCCTAATCTTAATAACTTAAGATGTACTTTTCTTGTTCTTATGTGAGGGAACAAGCTCAGTGGTTTAAGGGACTGACTTGAGGTCTCATAGCCGCTTGTTTGTATAGCACAGTCTGTCACCAGGGCCCAGATCTCCCCAGAACACAACACACTAAAAATACAATTCTTGCCAGGCTTGGTGGCACACACCTTTAATCCCAGCACTTGGGAGGCAGAGGCAGGCAGATTTCTGTGAGTTCAAGGCTAGCCTGGTTTACAAAGTGAGTCCAGGACAGGCAGACAACCAGATATATATAGAGAAACCCTATCTCAAAAAAACAAAAACAAAACCAAACCAACCAAACAAACAAAAACTTAAAACAAGTCTTTAGAAAACAGTATCACAGTATATGTGATCAGAGAAGAAAACAATCCTATTTGAAATGTAGCATTTTCAAAAGATGCCCCAGAATGACTTTGTTCTGAGGAGGTAGGATAGTGTATGTATAAGAAGACTCAAGAAGTACACTTCTTGTTCTATTTACTAAAATGCCTAATTTGAGCTTTTAGGGCAGATTAATAGGCTCATAGTAGAACTATAAAAATATGTGTGTGGGAGTGACTGTTGAGAATGGAATGTGAGGTTCCAAAGGGTTTGAAGCAGTGACTTCACTTGTTAAGAATTGGAGCAAAGAGTGTTACTGCTACTTCGGCTCCTGCCTGGTTGTCATTTCATTCAGTAGATTTTTCTGAGTTCCTGTTAGTGTGTGAGCTACCAGAACACATGCTGGAGAAACAGCGATGTGCCTATTCCCTGTCATTCTCTGCCTACTGGGTTGGTTGGTTGGCTGGTTTCTTCCTTAGTGGCAGCATTTTGTTAGTCGGGGGTGCAGCCCTTGATCATTTCTGTGAACTGGTGTGGCCTGCTTGTTTTCTTGTGTGCAGTCTTCATGGTGAGGGTGGTGCAGCCATCTGGAGCCCTGACTCCTTCCCTCAGCCCCACCCCAGAGCAAGTTCAGGCTCCTCTCAGAAAGCCTAGGCAGCATTTCCAGCCACTTGACCTGGGACCCCTTGTGATTTCCTGTCACTCACTCTGGTGCTGTTTATCCTGCTCCCTCTTCCTGAGGTGAGGTGGGTTTTCCTGTTCATAGTTTCATAGCCTTTCAAGAAAAAGGCTGAAACGGTCAGGTGATGGTCTCTGAGTAGTCTGCTCCCCTCACTGGCCTCTGCCATCCCTACCTGTTGCCCACATCTGCTCTGTCAGATTAGACCAGCTATCTGAGATTTTTCATCCTCCCTGAGATACAGAAGTGGGAGGAAGGTCAAACAAATGTGGTTATAATATTAATAGGAATGCAGCTTCTGAATACAGATTGAAAATCTGTGGCTGCAGATAAAAAAAAACTATGTGAGTTGAAATTTAGATAGTATCTCCATTTTTAAGAGGAGAAAATTGCAGCACATTAGACAGAAGGTCACCACTGTGTCGGATGGGAAGCAGAACCTGGTTCCACATTTCCAGTAGGTCCATGGTCAGCTCAGTGCCAGGGCATTAGACTTCCATTTGAAGTTCATTTACAGGGGAATGAGACGACTGAGAGCGCATTGTTAAGGATCACAAGATGGAGAAAGCATCATTTTTGGAACTGTCGGGAATATACAGATGAAATTGCCATTCGTTGATGATAAACATAAAATTTGGCTTCTTTTTTTTTGTGGTCAGAGTTTGTTGTTTAAAGGCTAAGCTTGGGGTTGATGGCTTCCCTGGCCTTGGGGTCAGTCTCCAGCACTGAGAAACAAACAAACAAACCAACCTAAAAGAGGAAAAAAGTTAGTAGATTATCCCAAGTATTGGAGAGAGACTTAATTTTCTAGCTGCTTGGCACTTTGGGCAGCTGTAGTTTATCGGGGTTTGATGCTGGTATTTAAACGACTTGATCACCTCAGACCTTATTGTCGAATGAAGGACACAGGTCCAGGGCATGGAGACATGCTCTGTCTGCTTCTCAGTTTTAAGGTAAAAGGCTGCTACAGAGGGACTCCCACTTGCACTTGTAATGAAATCCCACCTGCTTCACAGGGCTTGTGGGTTGGTGATTAATCTGTGGAAGCCGCCATCAGGGCTGTGTGCCAGCCGGTGTTCCTTTTATAATGAGCAGAGCCCAGAGCTGTGCTTTAGTTCTGGAAGCACAGCTTTTAGTTAAAGCCTGGACTCGCACCGATGCAAAGCCAGTTACATCCCTTCACCTCCTTTCAAAAATGTCTATGCACTGCTTTTGGGGTGCTCATTTTTACTTTTTAATTAATGTAAAATTAGTAGCAGCCTTTGCAAATGTGGGAATGAAATTAAATTGTATGTATCATTTTGTACAACGTGATTTTTGTTGCTGTGGCCTTTACTTGTTAATAGCAGTTGTTTGTCCTCCTAGTGACTAATGTGACTCACATGTTGTTTGATTCTAGGGGGCTCGGGTTGGTAGAATTGACGTGTTCGTTCAGAGCTTGGACAAAAATTTTATGGTTCCAGTAGGTGGTGCTATAATTGCTGGCTTTAATGATCTCTTCATTCAGGAAATCAGCAAGATGTATCCAGGTAAATACATAACTTGGTTTTCTGTTTGTTTGTTTGTTTGTTTGTTTGTTTTATAATGGACAGAAATGCTCGAGCATGTAGCTTTCCGATGCATCTTATCTTCCAGACCTCCTGTCGGTCCTCCTTCATGTACCCTGTCCATCTGTTTTCAGGAAGAGCTTCAGCTTCGCCATCCTTAGACGTCCTTATTACCTTGTTGTCACTTGGCTGCAGTGGCTACAAGACTCTGTTAAAGCAAAGAAAGGTGAGGTCTGCTTGTATGCTGCTGCTCTAGCCTGTGTATCACGCGCATTGGGGCCACTCTTGGTGTTTGTCATCTCTGGTTGTTCCTGTAGAAGATAGCCATCCTGTCTGTCCATATGCTGAGGAACAGTTCAGATGCATTACTTTTACTGTTAGTATTGTTATTTAGAAACATCTGTATTGGAATTATTTGTTCATTTGTCACTTAAAGGTAAAGGGACTCCCCTTTTATGTTACTTTTTTATTTTTACTGAATATTTTTCTTTCACATGTATTTGTGTGTGCATGTGCAAATGCCATGGCTTGTGTGGAGGTCAGAGGACGATTTGTGGGAGCAGGAATTGAGTGCAGGTCATTAGGCCTAAAAGACACATTAGAGAAGTGTCTTTTACCTGCTTTTCAGTCTCACCAGCTCTTCTTCTTCTTCTTCTTCTTCTTCTTCTTCTTCTTCTTCTTCTTCATTTTTTATTTTTAAGATAGGGGAGGTCTTTCTGTGTGGCTGTGGCTGGCCTGGAGCTTGCTTATATAGACAAGGCAGGCCTCAAACTTGGCAATCCTCCTGTTTCTGCTTCCTAAGTGCTGGGACTGCAGGTATTTATCACCACTTCTGGCATAAAGACTTTTGACAGACAAATGGAAAAGTTTTCTTTTGAGTGATTTGGAAGCCTGAGGCTTGCTGTGTCAGACTAGTCCCAGGAGGAAGAACCAGTAGGACTTGGCCACCTTCTTATATTAAAATAGTAAATCCCTTATGCGTCATTGCTGAAGCACTGGACTCATTCCTTATATTGGCTGTGGGGGGAAAGTAATAAACTTGGTGGTGTGGGCCTGTAGTACTCCCAGCTACTCAGGCTGAGCTGAGCTGAAGCATTTGTGACCAACATAGTGAGACCCAATCTTTTAAAAAACAAACCAACATAGAAAAGCTTCAGTCAGGAGAATTCCCTAATTGTTGATGGGTCAGGTCAGGTCAGATTAAAGTGTTTATTCATCTGTCTAGGAGTGCTAGAGACTCCTGGCATGGCATTTGTGTCTATACAGCCTTATGGTGCCAACTAGCAATTGGAACCCTTCATATTTTAAAGTGTGCCCATAGCTTTTATCTCATAGATCCTCCAATAGTCTTACTTCTCAAACAGATTTGATGTTAGAAATTTGTATGGCATTGTACTCTAACCTTCCTTTCCCTATTAATTTAATCCATGGGCAAGTAGTTATTTACTTTTTAAATTTTGAGGATATTTCTTAAAATGTACATGGTCATTCATTAGAGATTTATGCAGATTAAAACCACAGTGAGCGGGCTGGAGAGATGGCTCAGCTGTTAAGAGCACTGGCTGCTCTTCCAGAGGTCATGAGTTCAATTCCCAGCAACCACATGGTGGCTCACAACCATCCATAATGAAATCTGGTGCCCTCTTCTGGCCTGCATTTATATCTGCAGACAGAACACTGTATACATAATAAATAAATCTTAAAAAAAAAAGAAAAATACATTTCTAAAAAAAAAAACCACAGTGAGCAACCTTACATCACACACGAACTTACTAAAAATGGCTAGTGTAAAAACAAAAACAACTAAAACAACAAACCTGATCATACTGAATCCTGTCAAAGATCCAAAGCAGGTTGACACTGGTGATGGGAATGTAAAAGCAACGCAGCTTTTTTTAAGAGCATACTGTGGCAACTGCCTAAAAGCTAGGTATAACTCACACAAAGAGAACAAAAGCTTGAGTTGTTAAAAATCTATGGTTGGGTGCTTACAATGATTCAGTTTATAATTGCCCAAACTTGGAAGCAAGTAGCCATCATCTGATGACCACAGGAGCACACTGGTACATCTGTCCTCGGCAGTGGAGAGGGCCACACTGCAGATAGACAACACAGTGATGACTCCCATGCCTTATAATAGATGACACAAGGCCGTCTCACCAGACTTTCATGTGGTTCCGCCTGTGTGCCAGCTTGGAAAGGTAGAAGAGATGGCAGGAACAACAGATGAGTGCTGGAGGCTAGGGTGGGGTGGTGAGATGTCCTACAATTATGTCGTTAGTGGAAGTGGTTTTGTGGCTGTGTTATGTTTTTTCAAAATTCAGAGATGTGAACCTTTGGAAAGTGGGCAGTTGAAGTTTTACCAGGTGTAAATTGCACTTGGCTAAACCAGACAATACACTTTTACACAATAGAAATAAAACTATAGTTTTATGCTCCAACTGTCACTAGTATAGACTTAACAGCTAAGAGAAGATAAGTCTTTTTTTTCTTTTTCTTTTTAGTTTTTTTGAGACAGGGTTTCTCTGTGTATTCTTGAGTGTCCTGGACTCACTCCATAGACCAGGCTGGACTTGAACTCAGAGATCTGCCTGCTTCTGCCTCCTGAGTGCTGGAATTAAAGGCATATGCCAACATGCCCATCAAGAAGACAAGTAAGTCTTTAGAGGAACCTTTTCATATAGCCAGGATCTTCAGCTGATTGGTTTGAACTTGTAGGGGTTAGAGGATAACTTCCGGGAGTTGGTTCTCACCTTCTGCTGTGAGTTCCAGGGATTGAACCTCGGTGGTTAGGCTTCTGCAGTCTGCTAAGCTATGTCACTAGGCCTCTGCTAGGTATTATGTCCATTCTTTGATGTAGTGTTTATCAAGTTCATGGGGTAAGAACTGTCTCCATTTTACATACGAAATTGTGACCTGGGAAGAAGCACTAGCCCCGGGACTGGCTGGCTCTTTGCAGGTCCCAGAATGGTGGTGAAGGCTGCACAGGGCCTGTGTGCTCCGTTACCACCGACTTCTCATTTGCAGTTACTTGTACAGCACTGAGGGAGTGGGCGATTCCATAATGTTAGGCATTTGAGCTATAAAGTTTATGGTTGGTCCTGTGACCCTCTCATTCTATCTAGTGGACTCACTTTGTAAACCAGGCTGGCCTTGAACTCACAGAGATCTGCCTGCCTCTACCTCCTGAGTGCTGGGATTAAAGGCATGCACCACCACGCCTGGTTTAAAATTCTTTGTATAGAATTTACTTAGAACAAAAGCTGTCTAATGTAGTATTTTTCAGAATACTAAAATGTTGGTCTGACATTGCATGTAAATAAAATTGCTCTTTAATGTTTTCACCCAGTAGGTCTTCATGCCAAGAGTGTCGATGTCCTCCATAACCACAATTGCGTATATGTAGCATAAACGGGTTTTTTTTTAATCAGATATGGTACAGAAATGTACCTTTTTTGTTTAAATGGACTTCTCTCTGCTATGAACATTTCATCATGGTAGTTTATTGGTTCAGAAGCTGAGGCAAAGCTATTTTACGCCAGCCAGAGCTATTTATAAACCATCACTGAGAGCGCCTTTTTATGTTATTGCTGTTATGCGAACTAAAAAAAGGAGTGTTAAAGGAAAACTTCAGATTTCTTTTTATTCTCTGTCCTTATTCCCCACAATGGTATTTTTAGAGGTTATTTCTTCCAGCTGTATCTCTTCAGAAAAGGCTTTACCTTTGTCATAGTAGAGGCAGACAAGAACTCAGCTTGAAGCCATTCCCTTTCTCAAGCCTTCCTTTTTGAAGGGTGAAAGGATCAGAGAGAGTAGAACTTTGTGTGTGAATTGAGCCTCTTTGCCCTTAGCACCTTCCTGATCAGTCATCTGCTTCATAGTGGGGAGGACTGACCAGAGTTGAACAGAGGAGGCCTTTAAGAAAAGAGGTTAAAACACAAGAGACTATGTCTCCGAGTTTCTTTATGCAAAGAGAAAGATCAGCCTGAGAAGTCTGTCCTCACTTCTGTTGTGGTTCCGGAGAAGCCCAGTGTTCTGTGCAGCTCTCCTTCGAGAAGAGTGCCTTTTGGAACAGGGTAGCAGATGATCATTTATTGTTGCAAGTATCTGCTGAATTGGACCAATACAGAAGAGGAAAGTAGTAGAATGGCTGTTGTGAGCTAAGCTTAGAGGACAAACAGTATTCTAGGAGAATACCAGACCTGTAACTTCAGTGTCTCGTAACAGAGCCAACTTTAGAAGCAGTGGTACATTTTTACCCTAAAAATGGAATTCTTGAGCCTCTTGCAGATGTCCAATTTTGGGCCTGGATGTGGGACTTTAGCACCTTGAAGGCATTGTTTTTGCCACTGAGGCAATCCTGAGTGTGTAGATCCTTGGTGCCAGCCACAGTATGGACCACAATATTCAGTACCATTTCCTCGCTGTAGCTGTGTGTGGATATGTACTCATGCCATTGCCCATTTGTCTGTGCTTTGGCTCCTTACACACTTTGTGGGACAGATGTGGACCAGCTCATCACATGAAGCAGTATGCTCCACAGACAGAGCCGAGGATCTCCCCTTGGAAGTTTAGTGAACTGTGCATGTCTGCATTCTGTCAAGGGATAGTATGGAGGTTGGGTCTCATGACTGCAGACCATTCTGAAGTCCAAAGGCTGTACAAAAGACGATGCTTAATATAATTCAGCTCCTTTTTCATTAACATCACGAACTATGGTGTAAGGTTTTGTGGTTTTATTCTAGACATATAGCTGACATTAGCATTCGGGTATGTGGTTCAGTTTATCTGTTGAAAGTCTTCTATAATGAAGTTAAATACAGCACAGAGGACATAGAAAATCAATATTATTTCATTTCTTGTAAGTAAGATCTTTCTATACGCATTTGCTTGGGCTGATTATAAATTTCTTCCATTACAGAAGTATTTTATAATAAATGTCAGTTATAGATTTAACTGGAGCAGCAAATAGAGCAAGTTCTATAGCACTTTCATGTATCAGGTAAGAACTGCTTAGCTCAGGGTTAGCGTAGGACAGCCATACGATCTCCTGAACGATATTTTTAAAGGGTGCTGATATTAATAGGACATTTAGCACTCTAATACATGGGCTGATGTATAGTTCAATATATTGCATTTTGAGGTACTAGTTTACCTATTACAACTTCTACACCCAGGAAAGGTACCATAAATATTTGCTGTTGAATGTGAACTTCATTTGAAAATAATTTTTTAAAATTGAGTTACTTTAATACTAATGATACATGAGATTTAGTTGACTTAATAAAATTATCTTTATAACATAAAGATTTCTATCCTGATGTTAGTTACAGTTAAAACTGAATTCTAGCCTGGGATGGAGACATGTACCTGTAATCCCAGCACTCAGAAGGGCAAGGCACTCTAGGCTACATTGTGAGACCAGGTCTCAATGAATCTGAACCTCTGCATTTTGCTGGTGTTAGCAGTGATTGATAGAACTTGTTGGAAGTAATTTATTAATGGATTGGGATTGAACATGTGCAAATTCAGTTTTCTAATAACTATATATACATGGTCATGTTTGCAGGCACCCTCTAGGGGTATTACTGAGGAAATATTTCTTCTTAAAAAAAAAAAAAAACTGGGCTGGAGAGATGGCTCAGTGGTTAAGAGCACTGACTGCTCTTCCAGAGGTCATGAGTTCAATTCCCAGCAACCACATGGTGGCTCACAACCATCTATAATGAGATCTGGTGCCCTCTTCTGGCCTGCAGGCATACATGCAGACAGAACACTGTATACATAATAAATAAAAAAAATCTTAACAAAAAAACAAAAAAACAAAAACTAGCTCAGGTACAAATTAAGTACTCATTAGGTTCCCACTCTACAGACATGACAGCCACACTAGATAGAAGATTAGTTTAAATTGTGCTTCAGCACTGAAGTACATAAGCTGAAGAACTTTGTTTCCTTAATATATACTTAATAATAAGCGAAAGGCGAAGGTAACCTTGCTACTAGGGGGACATAGAGATCTATAAAGAGTATTTCCTGGCTGCCAGGTTTATTCCTGCTAGTGAGCATTCAGAAGGGTTAGACCTACTGATGGAAGTTACAGTTTTAGTAAATAGTACAGACAATGAAACATTAGCATCTCATATCTATGTGGGATAGGGGCTGTTTTTTAAAAAAAGTGAAGAGCATTTGAAATTAGCAACATGTGGACTTTGTAGTAAATGAAAATATACACTTGTATAGGAATTCTACTTTTAGGAACTAACTGATGCAGTAAGAGATTTTGGGTTGTTCTAATTGCCATGAAATTCTTGGTATTTTTACTTCTATTTGGTTCTTACATGTTCTACTTTTTGAAGGAGTATTAGAACATTGGTTTGAGTATGATCCAGGAAAATCTTTAGTTAAAAGGTACAAGAAAAGATACCTTTTCACAAAACTTTTTCCATCCTGTTTCTGAAAATGACCTCAGTTGTCTTAAATATTTCTCCAAAAGTTTTGTATTCAAGTCATGTCTAATTACAGTTTAATGAAGCTGTGCGTTATACAGGAGGAAAGATGTAAGTAGAGACTTAGGTAGAGCGTTCATCCTTCAGTCCTGGGCAGAAGTTTTTGTTGTGTATGACAATTGTTGTTTTCAATATCAAACATGGCTTACACGTAGGGATGTTTTGAGATACAGGCAAGTATTTAATGTTAATAAATGTGCTTAGAAACATGATCTATTAAAGATATTAGTTTCTAAATGAGTTACTGCTCTGCATAGCTCTAAAATGTAGGCGTTGTTGAAAATAAACCTAAAGAATACAAAGACTTGAAAAAAGGGCTCAAAGAGATGCTTTTCCACAACCATCTGTAACTTCAGTTTTAGGGAATCCAATACCCTCTTCTGGCCTCCATGGGCACCAGGCACAGAGACATATATGCAGCCAAAACTCCCATATATACTATTTTTTAAATATTTGAAAATAATTTATATTTTTAGTAATTCATGGTCATGATTATATATATGCATTATATATAAATATATATTTATGACAAGATGAAGTTTTACCACATCTAATATATGTCAGTTGTAATTTTTCTTTACTGTCTGGTTATAAAAAGGACTAATTTAGTGATCTAATATTTCATGATTCTGATATATAATTGCTTTTATAAAATATCTCAAAAAAATTTTTAATCGAAAAAATTTTTATTTTGTGAATTTTACATCATACACTCTATTCTCTCCCATCTCCCACCTCCCCCAAGACCCACCCTCCACCCTTAAAATCTGTCCCAGCATAAAAAATAACAGCTCATTTTGGAAGCTGCAGTATATCTCAGTATGTCCCACAATATTCCCCTTTGTCCACACATTCTGCTTGCAAATGTTCATTATAATGACTCCTTGGTCTGGTACAAGGCCCCTGGTTTCTGCTACTCCATCAGTACTGGAACCTTACTGGAACTTCTCTCAGATATGCCATAACTATCCTGTGTCATGGGGATCCTACAGTCCTGGGTTGTGGAACTGACCTCTTCTTGCACTCCAGAAGTTCCTCCATGGGTTAGATGTTGGGGTGGGTGAACTCAGACCCCTGGTTCTGGACCTGCAATCCCCAGTTGCGTGGCCAATACTACTGTGGAAAGGTGCAGGGCCTGCTCTCCTGAGTGCTGCAACATGTGAGGGGCAGGGACAGCTCTCCTGTTCTTGTGACCCCCATCTGGGCCAGATCTCCTGTCCAATGGTGATGAGGGAAAAAGGGAGGGGAGGGCATCTCTCCCTAGCCAACACCACCACATAACAGACAGAAAGCAGAGCTGGCTCTCCCACACTCACTCCCTCAGGGACGGCTCACCCACAATCCCCACATCCAGGGCCAGGCAGAGTTCTAGTTTCTGGTTTGTTTCCTGTCCTAGGAGCCCATCTGGTACTTGCCTGGTACTGGTCTGGTAATCATCTCAGGTTACCCCATAGCACCAAAGTGGTGTTCGTATCCAGCTTGCTTTTTTCCAGGAATGTTAGGCTACTATTCATTCAGATGTTCATAGTTCAGAACACTGAATGTAGATATAGCCTCTCTCCTCTGTGCCACCTACTGATGCACATGGGACATAGCAGTCACATCTGCAATGCCTCTTGGAGTATGAAATATCTCAAAATTTAAGAATGATTATTAGTTTAACATGTTAGGCATGGGTTGAGGCCTTTGAGGAAACTGGTAATTCATAAAAGTGGACAGCATTCTCCCTCCTCTCTTAGTCTTTTTCTGTTACCAGATAGAGTTGCTCATCTGGACCTGAAAAGCTGCACTAAGTCAGCCCCTTAGGGAGGAAGCAGAAGAGTGTCAATTCCTCTGTTTACCTTGCTGTTTCTTTAGAATTTATTTTGACCATAGTTGGAGGTCAGTGAAAGTAGACTCATATAACTGCAGGAGGACTTGGTCAGATTTTAGTTTTACACCTTTTCAAAGCAGACACAGAAGAAAACAACTTGGGTTTAAATAGCTGCTGACTCAGTTATACTGCCATGTCTATATGTGGGTCATTTGAGTCTTAGAAACATTTACTACATTTTTTGCTATTGGTAAAGTTAGCAAGTTTTAGTTTTACTTATTGTAGTCATTGAATTGAGTTAGAGAATTGTTAGTTTTAGCTGTGTACAATTTAGACAGAATAGATTTGGGGCTGAGGATATAGCTGAGAGGTAGAGCACTTACCTAGCACACACCTCCCCCGCCCCACCCCATTTGACCTGGGAATACAAACATGCATACACATACACGGCGGTACACTTTTAAAACTACCACTTACTTGTAACTTGCATACTAAATGGATCCATCTTTGAAGAGATTCTTTTTTAAGAAGTTATAGGAGGAAGTTACCTGACAAGGACAGGAGCTAATTATGGTGTGGAAGGACCACTGTGGCCTCTGTGTAGAGCAGTGCAGGGGGCAGAGGAGTTGGGAGGAAGTGATCTGTTTTGCTGGTGTTGTGTTCAGAAGTAGTTGGCTGTTCAGGTAGAGTGCTTGCTCTTGCCAGGTGTGTTAGTACATCTGTGCAGTCCCAGCCACGTGGGAAGCTGAGACTGGAGGGTCAAAGTTCATCTCTAGCCTGGGCAATTTAACAACGTGCTGCCCTTCCAATCAAAATAATTCTGAAGAGTTAACTCTGAAAGTTCTCCAGAGATGAGGTGTATTGTAGCCTAACACCAGAGGTGGGCTGAGACTGGCTTTCCCCAAGTTCTGCAGTTCGGTTTACAGTGACTCTGAATCTCACTGCATTGTGGCAAGGAGAGACATGGATGAGATGGTAAATAGCATATATTTCATACCAGTCAGATTTTGTATAAAGATTGAATTGTACGTATTTGACTTTTAAATGTGATATTTTGTTATTTCAGGAAATGTTTGTCTATTTATCCACCCAACTAAAGAAGTTGGCAGAGGCCCACAATGAAAGACTACTGCAGACACCTCACAACCCCATATCCCTAGGTAATTTTCCTTCCTTAATAGAAAAATATTTCTGAGATATTCTTAGGAGGAAGTTGTCATTTGTAGAAACAGTGAACTTATTTTCACTATGCTGATATTTCTAAATCATCCCAGTGTTAATTGGTAACTTGGAGTTTACTTAGCCTTTAGAAATGCTTCAATATTTCTCTAAGGTAAAACCTATCTACTGAGGGAATCAGATCAACACTAAAGATAATGAATATATAGATAGTAATTTAGGGCTTGCTTCTTATAATGACAGTTTACTTGGCTAGTAAAGTACCAACATAGCATTTTTAGTGCCTTTGTTTATTTTTTATAGACTGGTTCAAATTTCTGGAATAGCTGCTCTAACTTTTGACTCTCTACTTTTATTTATTTTATTTTTTTTATTAAATACTTTATTTTTTTTTCTTCAAGTTACATCTCAGTCACAAACCCTTCCCTATTCTCCCTTCCTATCCCACCCTTCCACCCTCTTCCCCCCAACAGCTTCCCCTTTCAGTCCAACAGATGGTTCCTTCTCTTATAACAGTAAATACTATACAAAACAACAGAAATAAATATGCCACATTTATGAGAGTTAAATGGCCCAGTATACATTCCCAATGTCCAGTTTATACATATTTGGCCCCTGACTTTAACATTCTACCATCTAACCATCTCTATGAGTTTAAAGTTCTATAACTGACTCAGCTTTCATACTAACTTGCATCACTATTATAACCATCTTCTTAGATCTAGAACGCCCTCTTGATTCCTAAAAAACTCAAAATTTAACTATGAGACTCTAGCTGTCTATTCTTCAACCACCTCAGAGACCTGAGAGAGATAAATATATCTGCTTATATAGGAAGTGCAGGGCCTGCAGCTTCCATTACTAAGAAATGACATACCAGTGACTGCCTGGACAGTTCCCATTTTCTCTCCATACATTCCTGCATCAGTCTTCAGCCTTTGGGTCCTGTTTCTCTGACAGACATTTGTTGTAGAGCAGGGATTATGAAGGACTTACCTACCCTGTCTTGGCAGAGCTAGGCTGTCGACTTCCCTGCTACCAAGTTTTGTCCTTTTTGGACAGCAGTCTGTCTGCAGTTGGAGCAAGGAGTTTTTTCATGCCAAGAGATAGGCTTGCCACTAATTCAACCATCTCACACTGGAGATTCTGCGATGCTTATCTTCTACTTGGAGTAGAATAGGGGGTGCTGTCAGGAGCTGATATGTCTCGATATAAAAAAAACGAAAATCTTAATTTAAGATAACATCTTTGAATGCCATATTCTGCAGATCTCTTGGGGTTTTTGAAGATGCCCTATCCATCTCTTGTATTTAGATAAGCAAATGTTGCTTGTCTCTTAACAACTTGATTACTGAGTAGTTTAGAGAATATCTGTGATAGACTGTCATAGTAGCTAACAAAGTGACATGTTTGCATGACTAGGAGTTTGTTTTACTTAACTATCCTAAACAGTTTTAGACGGTTGGTATCAAGAGGCCAGAGCTTCACATTTTATTTTTAAGTATCTCTAGGTATGATACCATTAGGAAGTGTTACCTTTAATTTTGTATCATATACAAAGATCTATTCAATTGTGGTTAAATATACTCTTAATTATGTATCAATATACAAAGATCAATGCCTATGTAGCCCAATACAATCTTAATATTACGTCCATATACAAGGGTCAATACCATTGTGGCCAACTATAATCTTCCCAAGAAGAAGGGGCAGATTATTGAATATGCCCTTATACCTTTGTATATTGATACAAAATTAGTAGTATATTTGGCTAAAGGGGTATTGACCATTGTTTATTGTGCAAAAATAATATTGTATTGGACTACATCGGTATTGATCTTTGTATATTGATACTAAATTATTTTTTTTAATTGAAAAAAATTTATTTTGTGAATTTCACATCATGCACCCTATTTCCTCCCATCTCCCACCTCCCCCCAGACCTACCCTCCACCCTTACAATCTGTCCCAGCATAAAATATAACAGCTTATTGTGGAAGCTGCAGTATATCTCAGTATGTCCCACAATATTCCCCTTTGTCCACACATTCTGCTTGCAAATGTGCATTATAATGACTCCTTGGTCTGGTACGAGATCCTCGTTTCCACTGCTCTGTCAGTACTGGAACCTCCCTGGAACTCCTCTCAGATATGCCGTAACTATCCTGTGTCATGGGGATCCTACAGTCCTGGGTTGTGGAACTGACCTCTTCTTAACACTCCAGCAGTTCCTCCAAGGGTTAGATGTTGGGGTAGGCCAACTCAAACCCCTGGTTCTGGAACTGCAACCCCTAGTTGCATGGCCAATTCTACTGTGGAAAGATTCAGGGCCTGCTTTCCTGAGTGCTGCAGTATGGGAGGGGCAGGAACAGCTCTCCTGTTCTTGTGACCCCATCTGGGCCAGATCTCCTGTCGTCCAATAGTGGTGAGGGCAAAAGGGAGGGGAGGGCCTCTCTGCCTACCCAACACCATCCTATAGCAGACTGAAGGCAGGGCTGACTCTCCCACACTCACTCCCTGAGGTCTGGCTCCCCCACAACCCCCATATCCAGGACCAGCTGTAGTGTGCTACCCAGGCAAGGTGCAAGACCTGCTCTCCTGAGTGCTGCAGCATGTGAGAGGCAGGGACAGCCCTCCTGTTCTTGTGACCCCCATCTGGGCCAGATCTCCTGTCTAATGGTGATGAAGGCAAAAGGGATGGGAGGGCATCTCTCCCTAGACTACACCACCACATAGCAGGCAGAGGCAGGGCTGGCTCTCCCACACTCACTCCCTCAGGGATGGCTCACCCACAATCCCCACATCCAGGGCCAGGCAGAGTTCTTCTCATTTCTGGTTTGTTTCCTGTCCTGGGAGCCCATCTGGTACTTGCCTGGTACTGGTCTGGTAGTCATCACAGGTTACCTCATGGTGCCAAAGTGGTGTTGGTGTCCAGCTTGCTTCCCCCCAACCAGGAATGTTAGGCTACTATTCATTCAGATGTTCGTAGTTCAGAACACTGAATGTAGATATAGCCTCTCTCCTCTGTGCCACCTACTGATGCACATGGGACATAGCAGTCACATCTGCAATGTCTCTAGGGGCAGGGCCTTTATTTATTTTATTGTTAGTGCCTTTGCTTATTTTTCTCAGCTTCTGCATGTTAGGAAGAGCTGTATTGTGAATTCATCTGATGATATAAGGACCAATATTTCTGCCATGGAGTTGGGGACTGTTGAAATGAATATAGTAGGATAGAGAGATGTCTGGTGGTTAAGAATGCTTGGTGCTCTTCTAGAGGATGTGAGTTTGGTTCCCCGCTCTGATAAGGTCAGCTCACAGCTGCCTTTAACTCCAGCTCTGGATAACCAACACCCTCTTCTGTCTTCTGAGGCGCCTAAACATAGGCTTGCCCACAAACAAATACATAAATAAAAAGCATTTTTAAAAAGTACATAATTCAGCCAGGTAGTAGTGGCACAGGCCTTTAATCCCAGAGGCAGTCTTTGAGTTCAAGGCCTGGTGCGAGTTTCAGAACACTTAGGGATACGCAGAGAAACCATGTCTCAAAAAACCAAAAAAAAATAAAATAAAAAAAGGGAATAATTGACTATTACATACTTAAATAACTTAAAAGCTTCATAAGTAGCTGTGAATATATAAGGTAGAATATATTTTATATTTCTTATCCAGTTGAGGAAAGTGAATCATTTATAACTGAAGCCTTTTGGAATGGGCATTCATGGAGAACCACATGGACACCAACACCTAATACAAAGCTCTAATTCTTTTATCACATAGCAGGCCATGTTAGGTATTTGGAATGCCACCTCTTCCATGTTTTACTTGCCAATCCCTTTTCCCCATCTCAAAGATAGAGATAATAATCCATCATGCAAAATTGCTTAAGATTGGTCATGATAATGTTTGTAATGTAGTGTGTAGTGTGCCGCACCAGTCTTCAGTAAATGGTGGCTTTGGTGGTGGGGTACCAAGGGTGCAGTTTACCACGTGGTCTCAGAAGGACAGTTTTACGTGTGTGTGCAGAAATTGATCTTGGTCTTACATGGACTGAGATAAAAGACTCCACATTCTCACTGCTCAAGTTCTTTCAACTTGGTTGAATTCAGTTAGCAGCTCCATTATCACATCATTGTTCCATATATTTAGCTGGAAAATTAACTTTCTAAAAGGGAGATGTGGGAATTTTGTTCATGATTGTGAACATGTTTGCTCAAAATTATGTTTGTCTAATGGAAACAGGGTGTGCTATGATTTGTCGAGTATAGTGAAGTGTGGTTGTGCCATGGGCTAGTGAATGAAAGTACTTTCTTTACCCTTATTTGTCTTGAGTGCATTTTGTAATCCAAACACATGTTGATTTTTTTTCTCCTAGCTATGACACTTAAGACACTAGATGGACACCATGACAAAGCTGTCACTCAGCTTGGCTCAATGCTTTTTACCAGACAGGTTTCTGGAGCCAGGTGAGTAGATTTAACAGATGAGTTTATTTGCTTTTGATGTCACCTCTAGGACACTTTATCTGTCCCTTAGCCAGCAGGGACATCTGTAACTTTTGTGACCTGTTTTGTTTTCATCCTATGGTTTTTCTAATAGATTTTTGCAATCCTTTAACTTCTAAGCTCCATTTCCTATACTTTAAGATCTTGAAAGTTCTAACCTAAAGATGCTGTTTATGTGCATGCCACCTAGTGAAAGCCCAATCAGGCGAGTGTCTCTAGGATAATGAAGCTGCGGTTCTGGCCTCAGTACCTCCTGGGTTTTGGTGCTCGGCTTTCTGCTGACTCCAGTTTCTTGGCTTTTACTTCTTCAGTTCTTCTTGCCCTTTGCTGTCCTGTATAGTGATTTGGTGAGGTAAATTAATCTTTTTTTTTTTTGGAAACAGGGTTTCTCTATGTAGTCCTAGCTATCCTGGACTCACTCTGTAGACCAAGCTAGCCTTGGACTCAGAGAGATCTGTCTGCCTCTGCCTCCTGAGTGCTGGGATTAAAGGCGTGTGGCACCACGCTTGGCAGTTATAGGCAGCTGTGAACTGCCATGTGGGTCCTTTGGAAGGGCAGCCAGTGCTCTTAACTGCTGAGCCATCTCTCCAGCCTTTAGATAAATTATTCTTTTTTCTGACTCTTTTACCTCATACCACATAATGAGTTTCAAGTTTTATTACAATAAAAGTGCTTGTGTTGGCTTTTCTTTAAAAAAAAAAAAAAGTTTAATCAAGGACTTGTCATCAGTAGTCCCTCACTGTACCCTGAGCTGCACCTGGAACTCACTGTGGCCGGAGAACAGTAAGGTGATGAGCCTGTGAGGCTGTTGATGCCCCATCTCTAGACTGATCAAATACAGGAAGACAGGAGTCTTATGCTAGTGCCTCTCTGGATGGACTGCTGCTGCTGCTGCTGCTGCTGCAGTCTTGGGATTGAACCTGAGGCCAGGTGGTAAGCCCATGACCACGGATGCATCCCAACTCTTATTTTCAGACTAAGTTAGCCAGACTTTAACTATATGGCCCAGTCAGGCCTAGAACTTGCAAGTCTCCTGTCTCAGCCTTCCACATAAGCCCAGTTTCTGTGTAGATTTTTGTCTAATTTTTCCTTAGATGATCTTCAGTACTGTATGTACAATAACATGATATTATGAAATTATTATGATAGTAGAAATGTCATCTTTAAGCTGGGCGTGGTGGCGCATGCCTTTAATCCCAGCACTCAGGAAGCAGAGGCAGGCAGATCTGTGTGAGTTTGAGGCCAGTCTGGTGGGTCTACAAAGCAAGTCCAGGACAGCCAGGGCTGTTACACAGAGAAACCCTGTCTCGAAAAACCAAAAAAAAAAAAAAAAAAAAAGTCATCTTTACTACCAGTTTCAAGTGGAATTGTTACTAAGGAAATACTGTTTTCTACTTGTTGTAGTTAGATTTGTGTTGCTATGATTAAAACACCCTGACTAAAAACAAATTGGGAAAGGAAAGGTTTCAGCAGGTTACACTCCAGGTCAGAGTCCATCAGTGAGGGACATCAGGGCAGCTGTTCAAGCAGCAACTGAAGTAGAACCATTGAGGAAAAACACTGCTAGTTCATTCACTTTTGTTCAGCTAGCTTTCTTAAACAGTCTGGACCACCTTCCTAGATATAGATACTTCCTACAGTGGACTGGCCCCACCTATATCAATTAGCAGTCATGATAATATCCTGAAGATAAGCCCAGAGGTCAGTGTGATCTGAGGTTCCATCTTCCTGTTGACGTTAGGTTGTGTTACATTGACAATAAAAACAAACCAAGGTACTTAAAGGGAAACCCTTGCTTCCTGTGGTTTTTCAAAGAGGTGGGAGCTGGGGGTGTACTGCCACTTTTATTTAAATAATTTTAGTTAGAGAACTTGGGACTCTCATGGAACCCTGCTCAGCGTCAGCCCGAGGTGGTGGCCGCGCTGGGGAACTGTTCCTCAGTTCTTTCTGCCTTCCTTTGACTGCGAGCCATTCATAATTTCCCTGTAGGTAACAAGCACAATGGTGGTTGGGGGGTTGGGTCTGGGCCCAGTGGAGCCTTCCTGAGCCTGCAAAGTGTGAGCTGGAGAATAGGAATATGGAAAGAAGGCTATGCCCCTGTCCTTGTGGGTACTTTTGACCGTGTTTTCATGGTTGTGTGTTCTACACAAAGGCTTCACAAGATAACTTGTAATATATTTTAAACAGGTATTTTATGGAAAAGAGAAATTGCTGGGTTTTGGTATAGCCTGCAAATATAGACAAAAATCTAAAAAAACAAAACAAAACACTAAACTAGAGATTTATGCTGTTCTTGACCAAGCATTACCTTAGAAGCATACTTCCTGCTCACATGCACGTGGCATCAAAATTGGCTACTTTACATTAGAGGAAAGCGATGTATCTTTCTCTAAATGCTTTTCATCGTATACATCTCTATGAAAGCATTTTACTCTATTTTAGTCTGTGTTCTATTGCTGTGAAGATACTTCATGACCACGGCAACTCTTACAAAGGAAAGCATTTAATTCAAGCTTGCTTATTGTTTCAGAGGTTCAGTCCATTTTCATCTTAGCGAAGAGCATAACAACAGGCAGGTAGACATGATGTTGGAGAAATAGCCAAGAGTTCTACATCAGGATCTGCAGGCAACAGAAAGGGAGAGAGCCACTGGGCCTGGCTTGTGCTTCTGAAACCCCGAAAGCCCTCCACCAGTGACACACATCCTCCAACAAGACCACACCTACTCCATCAAGACTACTCCACCTAATCTTTCTAAGTAGTGCCACTCTCTGATGACTAAGCATTCAAATATATGAGCCTATGGGGGCAATTCTTACCCAACCACCACACTTGCAGAGGATAAAATGCCTGTGTCAGAAGACTTGAGTTTTGTTTGTGCTTTGACTGGATCTGCCTGGTGCTGGAGTCAACGGCAGGTGGGATAGCTGATGTGGGAGCTGGAAATGGAACTGGAATCCTCCGGGTCCTCTACCAGAACAGTCTGAGCTCTTAACCACTGAGCCATCCCTCTGGCCCCATTGTTTTGTGTTTTGTTTTTAGCCAGTGTCTTCCTATGTAGCCTGGATGGCCTTGAGAGCCTCCTGCCCTCTTCCAGTGCTAACCACACCTGGCTAAATGACAGCTGGTTCAAAAAAAAAAATTCTTAGGTCAAGTCAGCTTTTCACTTGAGAAACTGTTTGCTGTTTTGATGCTTTTGTTTTCTTTCCCTTTCTGTCTGTCTTTCTTTCTTTCAAGACAGTTTCTCTGTATAGTAGCACTGTCTGTCCTGGAATTCAATTTGTACACCAGATTGACCTTGGACTCACAGAGATCTGCTTGCATTTGCCTTCCAAGTGTTAGGATTAAAAGTGTGCATCACCAAGCCTAGTCTTTAATTGGTTTCTTAAAAAGTGAAATATAAGAAATGTGCATGTGTCTAAGGATGGCATAGAAGTCAGCCTCAAGTAATGCATATGGTGGTGGCTGTTGCTGGCTGTTGGCCACTGCCCAGTGAAGGGGTTACATAGTTCTAGACCCCGCTGTGAGCCCTTCCATTGCAGTGCTGCCTGCATGACTGAAATTTTCATTTGTTGATGGCAAGCTGATAGAAAACCAAAGCATTTTGGCTTACACACTTGAAGTCAGATTCTAGAGTTGCACAAAACTAAATTTCTTATTACTTATTACTCTTTGAAGATGTGAAGATGAGCTTGTTGCTCTATTATAGAAGCTGAGTAAATATGCTCATCGCTAGGCAGGACTTTGCGATTGTGTTTTGCAGTTTCATTTTAAGCTGACTGTTTGCACAGGCCACACTTTCTGTCTTTTTCTCAGCTCCTTTAATGGGTGGCTGTGTGGCTTAGTGAGACAGGTGTCTTTGTTTCTGGGTGCTATCTATTGTCTTCACCAGACATGTCAGATTGATAAATCTTTTCCTTTCAGGGCCGTGCCTCTTGGGTCTGTGCAAACCGTGAGTGGCCATACTTTCCAAGGCTTCATGTCCCACACAGATAATTACCCCTGTGCTTACCTCAATGCGGCAGCAGCCATTGGGATGAAGACTCAGGATGTGGACTTGTTCATAAAGAGACTTGACAAGTGCTTAAACATTGTCAGAAAAGAACAAAATAAAGCAAGTGTTGCGTCTGGCGTTGAACGTGACAACAGAGCTGAAGACGTGGACGTTGAGGAAATGGCTCGAAATCTAGATAATGTGCTTGGTGACGTGGACCAACACCCTTCTTTATGACAGGGGCTCTTTTTGCTACAGTTCACACAAGCAGTTTAAATGACACATGTAAAGTTTTTGAATTGAGAATTTTATAAACAATATTCTGTCAAAAAAGAGACTGGTCTGGGGTAGCCATTGATGATTTTTTTTTTTAATCCTTAGAATGCTTCAGTCTATGATTCTTAACATGCAGTTGGAGTGAACATTTTCTGATAATTATATTGTTTATTATTCTGATAATTGGTTAAGCAACACAATTCAGATGATTTTTACTAATATAAACTGTGAAATTACATGTGATCCTTATTGAAATACAGAGTACTTCTGAGCTGTTCTCCAGCATCCAAAGATTGCTTTTGTTTCTGATCACACAGAATTGAGAAAGGTCTGTTTGTAAAGCTGCTAAATACTAGATGTTTGGTTAGCCGTCCCTGTGCCTATAGAAGGGACATTTCCCAAGGAAGCAGAGCCAAGACATAAGCCTAAGAGCAGTTTTTCTCAACCGGACTGACTTGGTTATATATAAGCAACACATAAAGACTCAAGGTGGGTGTTAGTGACATTCAGTGGGGAAGCCCTCAGTTCTGCTCAGCATTTTACCTACTGCCCAGTACATGGTTTCCACAGAAGAATTCTCCAGTCCAAAATGTCAGTAGTGACGTGGGATAAGGGAGTGAGCTCCTCAGTAAAGAGGAGTTTCCACATCGCTTTGTATAGCAGCTTGGTCATGGCTGCCTGATGGCATTGCTGTGCATGGTCAGCTGCATGGAAATCAGGGTTCCCACAGTGCTATCGATGTGATGGATCTCTTGGGGGAAATACCTTTGTAAATTTACTCATGGTGCATTAAATGCTGCAAGAGGATTCCTTTAGTAGAGATTGGCCTGCTTTTCCAAAGAGGAGCCAGTTTTCTGACGTGAAACACTGACTTCCCTCGAACATATTCTCCCCACACAGTGGGCCAGATGTGTTGACCTCTTTTCACTGAAGTTGGCAACCAACAACTGAAAAACCACAGCGCTGAAAAGCGATGATGGATTCTATTTCTTGTATTGGTTTGGTACTGACCTGTGTATGAAAAGGAAGGGGGATCTTCCTTTTAAAGGTGAGCTCACCCAGACGCTGTTCAAGTGTGGAAGTTAGAGTGTGTGAGCTGCTGTGCACATGCAAGCCAAGGCTGAAAGGACTGTTCCATATATCTAGGTGACTCCTAAATGTAGTCTACCTTTGGGGACCAGGCACTGAAACAGCTCTTAGGTAGCTACAGTAACTCATTACGTGGGTGTAAATTTTGGATTGAAAAAGCCTGTGCTCTTTTCTGTGCGGATTCTGGACTGTACTGTGGACCAGATGAAGCCATGAGGCTCAGTCTCTGAGGAGCCTACAGGGTCAGATGATGCTGCCAATGGAAATGCTGGCAGTGCAGCTTCCTGCGCATCAGGCAAAAATGATTTTCTAGAACAAGTGATCTATATTGTGTGATCATCATTTTGCTTAAGAAAGGCCAGAGTCCAGAGACTGGAGATGCTTCCTCATCTGCCGACTATCAGCAGTTCTTGGGTTTCAGCTGCTGAATAGATAATAATTCTAATTGAAGATAAATTACATGAACCCACATGTGAATGATAGATATGGTATAACATTTTATTCCTGGTGCATAAAATCCACTGCAGTTTTGGTTATTAACCCTTTCCTTTTTAATCAGCTTTAAATTCCAGCTCTGTTTCTCTTGACTCCAAGCTTGACCCTAAGGTCACAGACTCAGTTTTTTTTTTTTTTTTTTAAGGATAACATGGTTTTTTATCGTCAGGCTTGCCTTCTTCTCCAACCCTGTATAACTTACCTAATTCTCTCGAATGTTCACATATACAACTCTCTGCTGTGAAGTGCTTAACCTGGCTTGGGATGCTTCATGATTTGTCTTTGTGGCCCTCAGACTGTGGCAGTAGAGGACACATTCCAGGCATTCCTAGGACACCACTACTGTCTTTGCGGCCCACCTCCTCTTATTCGTAAGGCCATGAAGTAGAATTTTGGAGATTGGTTTTTAAAGTCACTGCATTGGAATAGTTTGGTTAGAGAAGAAAACTGAATCACAGAATGTTTGCTCACGAATACGTCTTTTTCGCATTGCAGGGAGAGATGTTTTCTACTGAGTCTTAATTTGACCTTATGTCTCTGCTGATGTGTTCTCACTTTCAGGGAAAGGTGACAGCAGCCTTGTAATCCAGTGTTAACTATGAATCTTCCTATTGGCTTTTGGTAATAGTTGAATTAAGTTGTACAAGATGAGTTATGTAATCCAGTTCTGTTCTTCCAGTAGTCTCTTGATATACAAATGGTAAATTCAGATATTTAAGTTGCTTTCCACTATCTTGACCCAGCATATAATTGTTTACTGATTCTCTTTCTTTAACTTCAGCACAATAAGAACTGTCACTGAGGCCCTAGTGCCAATGGCTTCCATAGGTGTTAGTGGAACTTATGCAAATGTACCTGCGTTTTAAACTGGTGATACTATTGAGTACATGACCACGTCCTGACAATTTCAGTTTTGAGTCTTTTCACAGAAGTAGATGACCAATAATTGAAAAATGCACTAATTTCTGCCAAGCATTTTATATACACAGAAGTTGGTTAATTAAGAAATTTCATAGTCTCTGAATAACTTGATAAGAACCTATTGGCCATGCTAGTAGCAGAAGTGCATGTATGTACACATGTGCATGTGTGTCAGGGGATCATCAGACAGGTACTACATGCTTCCCTGTCTGCCTCTTTGCTCTGCCCTTTGGCCAGCCTTAGTCTGCAGATCTGACTTGTTGCCTCCTGTATGCCTTACAGTTTATTTTTATTTTAGCCTCATGGTCTTTGTGACCTAAAATGATGATTTTACAGCTAATGAATATTAACCTGCCAGCTAATATTCTACAGTACAAGCTAAGGCCTTAGACAAAACCAGATTGTGTTTATACCATCTTTTTTTTTTTTTAATAGAGTGGTGCCAACAAGAGCTTTTGGAAAAAGATGAAGAAAGACTAAATATAACTGTAACTGAAGGGGGATTTGATCACGCTGCTGAACTGTATATTACCAAAAGGGAGAAACACTTCAAGAAATATTTTTGGTATAGACTGTTTAAAAATAAAAACAAATTGTATCACATATT
Source organism: Lophiomys imhausi (assembly GCA_907164525.1). Taxonomy (NCBI): domain Eukaryota; kingdom Metazoa; phylum Chordata; class Mammalia; order Rodentia; family Muridae; genus Lophiomys; species Lophiomys imhausi. The sequence goes on along the minus strand of CAJQZJ010009649.1, from coordinate 4,715,865 downwards.
ACATGAAATAAGTTTTTAATAAATCACTGACCGTACCTTATATTATTCCACTGAAACTTACTACAAATAAAACCTGAAAGTACAAATAACCTACAATAAATTCTTACACTTTTCTTATTTTCATCATCAGTATCGGCTTTCCCGGAAGTCAGCAAGAAAATTCTGACTTGGCATGGGAATCACGTACTTGACTGTAGCAGCTTGATACTTAAGAGTATGGAATCTTTTTTTGTTTGTTTGTTTTTTGTGGGTTTTGAAGACAGGGTTTCTCTGTATAACAAATAGCTCTGGCTGTCTTGGACTTGCCTTGTAGACCAGGCTGCTGGCCTTGAACTCACAGAGATCTACCTGCTTCTGCCTCCCGAGTGCTAGGATTAAAGGCGTGGCTCACCACAGCTGGCTGTATTTAATCATTTTCTAAAGGAAACACTCAAGGCCCAACAAGATGGCCCAGTGGGAAAAGGCACTTGCCACCCAGCCTTACATACTTACTTCCCCTCCATACCACACAATGGAGAGAGAGAACTAACTCCTGCAAGTTGTCTTCTGGCCACACACACACACACACACACACACACACACACACACACACCATCGTGCACATACACACACACACACACACACACACAAAGCAAACAACCAACCAACCAAACCTGTCATTTATTTTAAAGAGATTCCTGTCAATTTCACTTTTTATTGTTGACCTGTGCTTTTTTAAATTAGGCACTTGCCATTAATTGGGAATTTGAGTCTCCTCCTTGTTACTTTCCTGTGAACCTCTGTGGGTCCCAGTGGGAAATTCCCAGTGTGGAGCCTGACTGAATCCATCTTCAAAAAAAGATTCCATTTTGTATTAAGTTTGACTCAGAGCTGACCTCCAGTTCCAGAACAACAACAAAATGTACCAAATCTTGCATTCCAGGGGTGTTCCCTCGTCACCAGTCAGCTCACTCTGAGAAAGCACCCAAAAGTCTAAACAAACTTTCTGACGGTCAAACTGACCTCAGCTGGTTAGTCAGTAACAACGAGCCAATCAGAAATGGACATGACCAGCTACCCAAATGTCATCCAATCCTATGGTAAAGAACCTGCTTCTTTGTCTGAGTCTCTATATAAACTCTGTACTTTTGAGTCTGAGGGCTCTCAACTCAAACTGCTATGTCAGTGAGTATTGAGAGTCCAAGCTCTGAGCTTGAATAAACAACCCCCATGTATTTACATCAAATTGGCTCCTGGATGGTCGTTGTGGGGTCTTGAGAACTGGGCAGAACACCAGCCTGATCTGGTATCAGGCCAGAAAAGCACACTCCCTGCTGGAAGGTAGGTCTAAGCCAGTCTGGGCAGAAAGGGTGACTGCTTGGGTGGTGGGGGATCTGCTCCCAGAGCCAGGCTAGGCAGCCAGGCAGGTGGATTGGGAGAGGCTGTGGAAACTCAGCACCTCTCTGCAGGAGCATACAGTCATGTTGGAGAGAGAAAGAGAGTTAGTTTACTTCCAGAATCAGGAGTATTATATAACTTTGGGTAGTGGGGAGGGGTTTGGGAGGTGAATGTGTTTGATTTTCTGGGTATTGTCCAATCAGAAGAAAGAAAATGGAATGCCTGGGCTGGAGAGATGGCTCAGAGGTTAAGAGCATTGACTGTTCTTCCACAGGTCCTGAGTTCAGTTCCCAGCAACCACATGGTGGCTCACAACCATCTATAATGAGATCTGGTGCTCTCTTCTGGCTGCAGGTGTACATGCAGGCAGAACGCTGTACATAATAAATAAATAAAATCTTAAAAAAAAAAAAAGAAAACGGAATGCCTAATTAATTCATGGGCAGTGGCGGGGAAAACTACAGGGAGGTCAAAGGCCTAGACTGAAAGCCGGTTGCACCAATAGACTTCATTAGCATGGGAAAGTCAGGGGAGGATTAGGAATGTGACATGTCTCAGGGGATCTAGGACCCCCAAATCAGAGGGAAGAGGGGGTTCTGTGGAACAAAGGCAGTCCATTGTTCTAGCACCGAGCTCAGAGGTTTTTTGGATATGCCAGACTTCCACCCCATTAACAGAATCCCCACAAACTCATAACGTCTCTAAATCTTGTTCTCACCATATGTAGAAATGGAGACTACCCTAAGCACTGAGGATCAAGTGGATAATAAATGCAAATAATATACATAAATGTTTCAGAGTCTTAAACAGCATGAACTGTAAGTAAGTACTAATATTCTGCATGAAACTGTATTGTATTAAATTGTGCTAGATTTAAATGAAAATGTCTTTTGAGGTGGTCTATAGGTGAATTTTACCCATTCTGTAGAGGAAATTCCAAAAACTAATTTGATTTTAGATGACCTCTTTTTTTTTTTTTTAATTTTCAGTGTCTTCCTATTTTGGCTTTTAATGAGTTTCCTTTGGTTTTCCAGTTACATTTAAGAACTAAGTGTATTAAGATATATTGACTATTTTCTGCATCTGAAGTTACATATTATAACTTAAGAGAGATGTCTAGAGCAAGTTCGTGTCACAGTGACTTCTGCAGGGATGTGTTATCTTCCCAGTGTTTTTGGTGTAGGCAGCAGGCTTCAAGTCTGACACATAGACAGCCTGTTTCTATATGACTCCACTGTGGAAGGCGACTGGATGTGCTCCTACATTGGCACCTGTTAATAGGCCTTCCTGACCAACTTTAGCATGTATCTTTTGGATGTATAGTTATAGTCCTTTTAAGGCAATACGTGGATCTTTCGCCTCAAAATGTGCTCACCCTCAGCCTTCCCACCTCAGTTATTCACACTCCTTCCCAATGTGAGGCCAAGTCTGGGAGTCTTGAGTGTCTCACATTCTGTCTGTACATCAAGATAGTCAGATAAAGCTGGACATGGTCATTCGTTCCTGCAGCCCTGGCAACCAGGAGACTGAGACAGGAGGATTGTGAGTTCAAGACCTTCCTGGGCTACAAAGTGATGTGAAGTTCTGCCATCCAGTCAAATAACTAAGTTATAGTCGTGTTGAACCTACTTTAATTCCCCAGAATCCAGCCTTGTGTCCTTCTCTACAACAGGGTTGAACTGCCTGGAGCTTTGCTTAGGTCACTATAGGACCTACTTCCTGCTCCCCTAACAAGGCTCTTCCTTGACTCTGTGATGCAGTCCTCACAGTGCAACGCCCCATGTGACCTTTAGAAGCATCACTATGTCATTCATGGCTCAAGCTTTTGCAGTGCATGCGGGAGACTAAACCAAAGTTCCCACTGTCTCCAGAGGTCTGACCGCATCTAACCATCTTGCCCCATATCTTCCATCTTCCAGACTCTCTTCCCCTTTGTCCTCATCACTGTCCAGCCAAACCAGTCAGCTTTCTGCTGCTGCTCAGCGCCCCCAGAACACACTGTCTCGGAGTTTTGCCTCTGGCTCCTCTCTGCCTGGGAATGTCAGCCCAGGCACTTGTTTAACTCACTCCCCTCCTGCTTTCATTAAATCCCCTCCTCAGAGAGCAATTCCCATGACCCTTTAAGAGTCCCTTGTCTTCAAGGGACTCTCTGTGTTAGCGTCCTGCGAACCTGGAATTCTGTGTATGGCAGATTGTGATTCAGGGGCTTGTGTTGTGTGTAGCATGTGCCTCCACAATAGCTGTCCTAGTGATTCTCGACTATTGCCTGGGCCTCATTCTGAGGAGCAGAAGTCTAACACAGCATGGAATTTACAGGTTTGTGAAAGCGTGTTTTCCTCCGTGTCCCTGGCTAGGCCATCAGTAACCACCAGAACAGTGTTCTGTTCACTCAGATTTCAAGCACCTAAGCAGCAGCTGCCACACGACATGAAGCTATTTATTGTATGAAAGATTGAAGAGGGTTTAAATATTTATGCAGCTGTGAGTCCCATCATGTCTGATTGAAACTCTCCAATATCTCATCTCTAATACATTCCAGAATCGTTCCTTGAGGTGTACATGTGGAGGCCCTGCTCAGCTCAGCTCTCCTTATGCAAGGGGAGCCTCACACCCCCTTCCTGCCAGCTGCGAGGAACAGCCTCATCTGCCAGCCTCCTTTGCTTTTACCTCCAAAGTCAGCTTTAGCTGTCAAGCCAAGGTCACAGTCATTGGCCAGTGTCTGAACAGGGCTGGGCTGCAAGGCCACCCACCACTGTGTCCTAACAGGCCACAGACTTTGCTTGGGGACTCCCGCCTGGGTGGCAAGCTATTATCTGATGACTCCTCTGACCCTGCCTGCTTTTCCTGTGTTGTTGCTTTCTAGTTAATCTTGTCTTCTTAAGCATGGCAACCTCATCTGCTCGTAGGGTCTGACCCATAGTGCCTGTGGCCTTCACTCCCCTGCCTACCTTTCTTTGCCCTTCTTTGCTCTAAACCAACTCTAGGATATACTGATTATGTTAGCATTATTGTGTTCGGATAATGCTAATCTATATAGTGCTTTAGCTGAATGAATCACATTTGGTGGCTACTGTAGATTATGACTTTGTTTTAATCTCACATCAGTGTGTGTGAGGGGAGGGGTCGGACACTCACTCATGGGCATCTGTGGAAGCCAGAGATTACTTTGGATGTCTTTATCACTGTCCACCGTACGTTTTGAGACAGGGCCTCTCACTGAATCTGTAACTTGATGTTTTGACTAGACTGGTTGGCCAGCTAGCCCTTGATGACCTCTCCTGTCCTCTTCAGTGCTGCAAAGCCCAGCTTTTGTATGGATTCTGAGGGTCTGAACTTGAGTCCCCATGCTTGGACAGGAAGCACATTACCCGCTGAGCATTTCCGAGCCCCTAATCTGGCATCATTTTGTAAGTTATGATTTTAGAATCCCAACTGCTATTTTTAAACATGTGTCAAGACTTCAGGTATGGCACATTTTTGATAAATGACCCATAGACCCTGAATGAGAGGTAAATCATCCAATAAAGAATCTCTAGAAAGACTCCCTGTCTCAGTCAAAAAAAAAAAAAAAAGACTACAAAATGAGAGACTACCTTCAGCCTTCCCCTGCCAGATAGTGACAAAGTGACCTGGTTAGGTTTTATTGTCAACTTGATAGAACCTACAGTCACCTGGGAAGAGGGAACTTTAATTGTAGAATTGCCAACATCAGATTGGCATGTGGTCATGTCTGTGAGGAATTGTCTTGATAGATGATTGATGTTGGAGTACCCAGGCCACTGTGGGTAGCACCATCCCTAGGCAGGTGGTGTTAGCAAAGAATGAGCTAGTAACCACCATTCCTCTATGGTTTCTGCTTCAGTTCCTGCCCTGTCTGCCCTCCATAACAGACTGTGGTCTGGAAGTGTAAGATGAAATGGAGTCTCCCCATACATTGCTTTAGGTCGGAGGCTTTTATCACCACAGCAGAAAAGCAAACTAGAGCACTAAGCGACCTGACCTTCCGAAAGCTAACTTTTGACTCATCTGGAAGGATAACAAGACCTCCTGGGACTGAGATAAACATCCAGTGAAATTTTATGTGTGTGATGTGGCTGGGGAGGACAGATATGTAGCCCCTGGTCTGATAGTAGCTATCACTGAATGGTCGTTAACACAACACACCAAAATGGAAAAGATCTTTAATGAAATAACATCGGAAATGGACTTTATGCAGTGCAGCTGTGTTGGCTTGGTATTTATCACATCCTATCTATCCCAATAAAAACTGAGACGGCAGCTATGGGAGATGAGCCTTAGCCTCAGAACTGGCCTTTCTCCTACTGCTGGGTTCCCTTCTTTGTCTTAAGGCTTTTTTGTACTGTTAAAAACACATTTGCCTCCAGAAATAGATAACTGCTTAATCTTATCAGTTAAGGGAGTCTTAGTTGGGGAGAGTTTATCAGATGTTCCTGAAGAATAGGCTTAAAAAACAAAACAAAAAAAAAAAAAAACCAAGCCAAACTTTAGTACTAAAACTTTCAAAATCTCCCAGAAAACTGTCTAGTGCCTACTGTTTGAAGTGCCCATTGGTACTTCCTGGCCATGTAATTGGCACTTAACCAAGTTCCATTTTGTTTCACTGGCCCAGCTAGCCAAACCTCTCTGGTTGCAAAGTAGATCTGAGACTTTTGTGGGTGAAGTTCATACCCCTACCCAGACATAGCCCCAAGGTGAGGGAATACTGCCCTCCTCCCCCCATACCAGAAGTTGAACCTAAGGCCTTGTGTGTGCTTAACAAGTGCTCTATTACTGAGATAACCTTAGCTCTCTTATTCTTTTGCTCTTAGGCTCTTGCTAAGTTGCCCAGGCTGGACTTGAACTCATTCTGTACCTATTCTGTTCTGGACCTTGAACTTAGAGCCATGCTCTTGGATAATAGGACTTTAATGGCAACATTAATAGAACCCCTGTAGGACTGGACTTTTAAGGTGCCATGGCATCACTTGTCCTAGCTACAGAGATCACCTTTATCCTGAAATGGCTGGAAGGGGATTGGAGCTATGTCAGGCTTCACAAGCAGTGGAATCATTCATCTTAACAGCCGTTCAGGGGAAAGAGAGGCAGGCAGAAAGGTATACCTGGGAAACATGAGAGGAGGGAGTGGACTAGCCCTGGGGAAGAGAGCCTTCCCTGACGCGTCTCCTGGTCGAACTAGAGAGACACACGTGTTGAAGAGGAGCTTGGAGCATCCAATCAGACCAAAGCTGATATTCTCAACTCCCTTCAGAAAACTCGGTCATAGGCTGTTGACAGGTCACAAGCCTGAGGACTGGAGTTCAGTTTCCAGGATCCACATAAAAATCTGGGTGTGGCAGCACATGCTTGTAATCCCAGCACTGAGAAGCCAGAGATAGGAGGATTTTGGGGCCTCCTGGCCAGCTAGTATAGTCTACCAGGTGAGTCCCTGGTGCAGTGACTGCCCCATATCAAAAGAGAAGTGGACTGTTACTGAGGAATGGTACTGAAGGTTGCCTCCTGACTTCCACATGCACCCACGTACACGTGCATGTGCACGTGCACACACACACACACACACACACACACACACACACACACACGAGAGAGAGAGAGAGAGAGAGAGAGAGAGAGAGAGAGACAGAGAGACAGCAAGCACAGAAGAAAACTAAGTCAGACCTCCCTTTGGAAGAGTTTGCCTGGAAATCTGAGTTCAGGATGCGTGGATACCTGTGAGCCTCCAGGAATTTCCCAGGTAAGGAGCCAGATGTGGAGAACTGTTCAAAGGTGCCTATGTGGGAGTTGGGGACAGAGGCTGGTCCTGGAGCCTGGAGTTCTTCATGGGTCATGTCGGGCTTGAGCAGGTGCAGAAACCCATCAGATAAACAGTTGGCCCAAAACATCTGTCTGGAGCATGGAACCTTTTCTTCCTTGTGAAATGTACCTTCTCTGTGTGCTCCTTCATTGCACTTACCCAGCTCTCTTGATTTTATCCCTGTCCACTGCCTGGAGACTCAATGCAGGACTGGATGCAGTGGAGGCAGGGTAGAGCAGAAGCAATGACTTCTGCTGTTGTTGAAGGCCAATGAAAAGATGCCTCTGCTTTTATTTACTAACTCAAAGCAAATGGACCTTTTAACACTGGGAAATTCAGCATTTTTTTTTTTTTGGTGTGCATTTATGTTCATTGTCTATTTTCTGTTTATTTCCATTTATTTGCAGCCACTGTGTTTTGGGGCCAAGTTGGTTTCTGCCAGTCCCTATGGGGGAGAAGAGGGAAAATAAAGGCGAACTCATAACCAATCACACAGCTTATAGAGCCATTCCCATGGAGCCAGCGCTTCCTAGGCATGAAATTGACTGACGCGCAGAGGCAGCAGGTGCGGGGCCACATGCCACTTGCTGCCTTTTTTTTTCCACTGTGTTTATAATCACTAAATGGCTGTGGATGTTTAAATGGTTCCCTAATACTGATGGAGAGCGGATGCCATTACAACCTGAACTTGCATTGCCACGCAGATGGTGGGAATAAACATCCAATTCGGCACACAGTTTTGTCTCACTTTGAAAAGATCAGCTGAGTGTCAAACATCCATGGTGCCAACCGGGGGTGGGAGGGACGGAGCGGAGGCAGCACTGCAGCCTCCCCTGTGAGGAGGAGGGCGGTTCACCGAGGCATCTACGCTCCCCCCTCATAGGATCAAAGCCCGGCTCCACAACATGTGACTTACAAGCTCGGCAACCCACCCTCCCCCACCTGCAAACCGATCCCACCCCACCCACTCCTGGGAACTTGGGGGGTGTGCTTCTTCTTTCACGGTCATGAGCATCTTGAAGCATGGCGGTGCCCAGCACACCAGTCTCCATCTCCCACCTCCACCACCCACCCGTCCCTCAGACTGCCACCTTTCTGGGGTCCATCACTTCACTATGTTTTGTGCCTCCTTAGCAACAACTACATCCTTTCCACTTGCTAGAAGCTACCATGTCATAGCTACCTCCAGAAGTAAGTTTCCCCAGATTTAAAACAATAGAATGACATTTTGTGAGTCTTAGCAGAAAGAGGGAGTAAGTCGTCCTTGAGAAGCCCACACCCATTTGGGTGTGTCTTATACTTCCCCGCCCCAACCTCAACACCTCTCTTTCTCTATTAACCTGGCACTTGAATCTCCTTTAAGATACCTTTTAAATTCCAGCCCTGCTTTAAAAAAAAAAAATCACCTGAGGGAGGAAGCCCCCCCCTCCATACCCCAAGAAGGCCAAGGCAGGGAAGACCTGGGTCCCTTCTTTGGGTAGGCAACAGGGACACCGATCCCAAGGGTTAATTAACGTTGAAGGAGCAGTCCATCATGAGGGGAAATTGGAGGTGAGGGCTGGGACTCAGCTAGCGTGGCTTCAATGAGATGGTCTCCATTGTCTATAGCATTTGAATACTTGGTCCCCAGTTGGTGGCACTGTTCGGATAGGTTCAGGAGTGTGACCTTGCTGGGGAAAGTATGCCACTGAGGATGGGTTTCGGGAGCATAAAGACTTTTGCTTTTTGCTTCATGCTGGCGGTGCAAGCTGTGAGCTCTTAGCTTTGTGCCTTTACTGTGCCATCAAGGACTGCAACCCTCTGGAACTGTAAGCCCAAATAAATTCTTTCTTCAATAAGTTGCTTTGGTCATGGTGTTTCACAACAGCAATGGAAAAGTAACTGGTATCGCTAACTAGCTGTTTGTTTGTTGGTTGGTTGGCTCAGTTTGGGACCCACAGCACATGGAATGTATTGGGAAGGGCTTCCACTTCAACCTAATCTAGAAACTTCCTTATAGTCTTGCCTAGAAGCTTGTCTCCTGGGTGGTTCTATATCCTGTCTAGTTGACACTATTAGCCAGTGCAGTCTGTTTTACTGACATATCACACAAACCTTGCCTCCTTCAACCGGCTTATTTCTTTTCCGAATTATAAAAGTGCCTCACCCACACTGTACCTCATTTACGTCTCCTGACATCTTGTGACCTGTGGTGGTCTAGGCTGGGACTGTCATCCTAATTTTTCTGTTAAGTACCAGATGTTGGGTGACTGAGAGGACTTGTTCAGAATCATGTCAAGGGTAGAGGATCTCTTGTTTTCTGTTGCTGGAACAGAATACCCAAGAGTGGGTGATTCATTAGAAACAGTTTGGCCCAGTCCTAAAGGTGGGCATGTCTAAGAGTGGGGTTTGCGCCAGCAGCACTTGGCACTTCTGTCCATGATGGAAAAAGCATTTACCACAGAGACAACATGCATACTGCTTTAGAGCAGCTGGTTCTGTGCTCACTAACCCAGGGCTAGAGATCAAGAGCACACTCCCAGGCAACAGCCCTTCTTGAAGGCACTCACTTCTGCCTTGTTTCCCAGCATTGCTAGAGGCTAACGGATTTCACTGTTATTCCAAAAGGCTCCAAACCCCATTCACACTGCGATGAGCAGCAAGCCTTGGGCTCGGTCTGACTCTGGCCCTGGGGCTTTCTTAGACCTATTGACACACAGGGTTAGGATCCAGTACTTTAGGGCAGTACTGTCTGAAGTTTTCTCTAGAAGGCTGTGGCAGATTTGAGGTCACTCTACTCTAACCACCTGAGAGAGTCACAATCTAGAGATGAAGGTGCCCCGGGCATCCAAGTGAAACTTTAGATGTGGATGCTGGAATAAGACTGTTATTGTGTATCAGTTTCTTCTAAGGTTAAAACCTTCCTTCTATTGTTGAGGGAAACTTCTAAATATAGGAAGTAAAGGGCAAGTTAAATGACTGGCTATTTTAGGACAGGATGTTTATGAGGAGGTGAAACAATAGGATGCTCTAGGGGGGAAGATGAAGCACTCCATCCTGCAGGAAAGATGTGGTGAAACAGGAAGCAAACAACAGAAAATAGCTTCAGGAAGTCCCTGAAACTGACCAGGTTCACTATGTTCCCCTAAAGTACATAAGCAGTAAAGAGTACTGTGAATAACTCTGTGGTGGCTTAAATGAGAATGACCTTCTTCTGCACATATGTGTGAATGCTTGGTCCCTACTTGGTGGACTATTTAGGAAGAACTAGGAGGTGTGGCCTTGTTGGAGGATGTGTGTCACTGGAGTTGGGCTTGGAGGTTTCAAAAGCCCTTTCCAGGCCCAGTCTCTCTCTTTCTCTTTCTCTCTCTCTCTCTCTCTCTGTCTGCAACTTGCAGATCAAATGTGAGCTCTCAGCTGCTGCTCCAAAGCCATGCTTGCCTGCCTCCTACTATGAACCCCACCATGGTGGTCATGGATTCACCCTCTGAAACTGTAAGCCAACCTTCAATTAAATGATTTTCTAAAAATAAGCTGCCTTGGGACATGGAAACCAAAGGCAGTGACTCAGATGTAGCCCTGGGGACATGGGGCGGTACTGATTAGATCAAGATGTCTCTTCACAGCAATGGAACAGTATCTAAGGCATTCTCCGATGAGCCAAACTACAAAGACTAGCCAAGCAACCTGGAAGAAGTAGGGTCCAGTCGAGCTGACTGGAAGGGGCTCTGACCACTGGAGCCACCTGAATGGGCTCTCTCCAAACTACTGAGCTGCTGGCAGTCTGTGCAGTGTGGTCCTGGTATCCAGCTTTTTTGAGTGGTCACTCATGCTAGGGTGGTTTTGGTGATGCAGCTGTCTTTGAGTCATTTCTGTTCCTGTAAATAATCCCTCAACCATATTCCTGTAACCTCAATAAAACTCATCTGTTCACTAAGTGAACTATGTGTGGTGGCAATGCTTTTGTCTGGCATGGGCTCTGTCTGGGCTGAGTAGATACGTGTGTGTTGCACCTCCCCGGGAAAAGTTAGTTCCACAACATAATCTCTCATGGTTCTCACACATCACACAATGTGTCTCTTGACTTTGCTTTTACAGTCATTTAAAAGCATCAAGTCCATTCCTAGTTCACAGGCCATTTGAAAATAGGTGCCTTATTGGATCTTGCCAGTGGGCTAAGCTGGTTCGGTCGTCTGTCCAGCATGTCATCTTGAGCAGGTCCCATGGTTTAGCCTTGAAGTCCTCAGCTACAAGACTGAACACAGCACAGACTGCTGCAGCCTTCTGGGACACGGAAACCAAAGGCAGTGACTCAGATGTAGCCCTGGGGACATGGGGTGGTACTGATTAGATCAAGAAGTTCCTCTGAATTGTTTGTCCTCTCCAGATCCACAGATTGGACATGCTGGCCCTTCTACCCACCTCAGCCTTTCCTACTTCTGGTGCCAATGGAAAGGCAAGGGGACACCCCAGCATTCCCCCAGACCAGAAATGATTGCTTTTTCTAAAACCAAAGACAAGCTTTTAAAAATACCTTAAGAGGGACAAGAGAGGCCCCACTGAGGGGGCGCATTGCACCTTCTGATGTGGAAAGAGCTTCTATACTCTGGCCTCACTGTTCCCATCCAAGAAAGCAAAGTTTAGGCATCAATTCTATCCAAGACTGACCCATCCCTATCACCCCATGTTCCAAAGAAGTCATTGAGAGACCTGGAGCAGAGTTAGCATCTGTATTGCTCTTCCCAGACCAGCCAGAGGTGTCTCCTCTCCTCCGCAGGGATGTGCTTCCCTTCAGGTGTCATCTTCATGAGAAAGTCATCTTAAATCTCCACTTCCTCATCTGAATGCTGACCTGCTTCCACTGCAAGCGTAGTGCTTCTGGTGTCCAGCGCTTCCTCGGCCCACCTCTCAGCTTCTGGACAAACTGCTGGTGGGGGTGGGTTGACTTGGGGACACACACACACACACACACACACACACACACACACACACACACACACCTCCCACTCCTAAAGACTGAAGAGACTGGGAACTTCAGAAATCTCCACTCCTGGATCCTAGGGAACTCAGTCCCAGTCCCAGGCCAAATTCAAACTGAGAGGCCAGGGTGCTAGCCGAGAAGGCCCAGACTGTACGTGCACAGGAAGCTACCAGTGTAAGGGCCCAGGGGAGTTCCAGGTCTGTCCACTCAGCAAGTGGGGACCGAGCTGGCCTCCTGTTCTTGTTCATCTTCAGAGGAAGAAACTGTGATGTAGCACCTGCTTCATGTTTCCAGATGACGCATGAGATTCTTCATCCTCAAACCTTGGGGACTGTGGACCTGGAGGCTAGAACAGGACTCATGGGATGCAAAAGTGGCCTTGTGAGCACCACCCCAGCCAGAAGTTCTTCTGGTCATCAGGATTCTGCATATGCCCAGAGGATTCCTGGCACCCTCACTGTTTGTAGCTGCAAAGAAACAGTGTGTGTGTGTGTGTGGGGGGGGGGGGTGATGACAAGCCATCAAAGGCCAAATGTGAGAAACCCAGCAATGATGACAGCCCTGTGACAGCCGTCTCCCTCACTGGACGACACCCTCATCTGCCATTCATCCCTGTGGGTCTCAGGCTGCTCTCTAGCACTAGCTTTAGGACGGAGAGTAGCTTTTCCCACCTGGCCCTTTTCCTTCCTTTCCTTGGGCAGCTTTTGAACTCTCAATCATATTGCCCTTTTCCCGCTAAAACCAACTCGGTATCTGTCACAGTCAATGCCAGTTTGATCTGCTCTGTTATGGGACCCAGGGGCAGGCTGGGAGGTGGGGCTGCTGGACCACTTGTCTTTCTGACTGAGATTCACTGATCTTGGCCAGAGGCTGCCTTCTCAGTATTCCCCTATAGGGACCATGACGGTGAGTTGAGAGTTCTGAGCAGGAGAGGTTTGAAACAGACAAGGTCATGGGATGCCTCCTGCCTCAGAGTCTCCTCACACATCTATCTTCTCTCCACCAGGCCCCCTGCACAGAACCTTGGAGCAGCTTTCCTGAAAGTGAGGAGGCAGTTTACAAATGTCACTTGCTGAGTTTTCTCTCTTTCCTGTATTAGCTGATAATGTATTCCTGTAAGACCTCAGACTGGGTGTGGGGAGGGGATGTGTTATCATGAAGTTCCAAGAGTAAGTACAAGATCCTGCAGGCTGGCCCCTCCTGGTCTCTCTGATTTTCATAGGTTGACCACCCTCGGGGATCCCAGGTCTGTAGCTGGGTCTCCCTATATCTATCTTTGGTTTTATGTGATTTGTCTACATGTGTGTCTGGGTCTAATGGTCCCTTTTTATAAGGATACTCGTGATGTTGGATGGAGCCCACCATCCTTGTGTGGCCTTAGCTAACTGTACCTGCAGTCTGTCAGAGTGAGGTCATGTTCTGAGGTACTAAAGCTTGGGGCTGTGTGTCCAGGGTAGAGGTGAGGCATCAACACCCACACAGATCCTTTTGTTATGAGAAGGCTATAACTTCTTCTGTCTACTGGTTCCCAGGACCTGTGGCCTCTGTATGGAGCAGGGGTGTGTTGGGGTGTGTAAGGCTGATCAGGGTCTGCTGGCTTTCTGGGTTAAGAAGGTTCAAAGGGTTCTTTACCAGGATGAGCCCCCAGAGGCTAAGAGATGGGGACTCGAGTGTCGTCAGCAACACCTGGGAAGGCTTTAAAGACAACTAAATCATCTGACACCGAAAACCAGCTGAGAAGAGGCAGCCATTCTCCTTCTCCCCATCCCCCATCACAGAGGCTAAGCCCAGAAAAACAGACACAGAGTGGACAATTCTGTGTGGGTGCGGTGGCCTAGGGAATGGGTGTGGACAAGCTCTGACCTTATTAGCTGCATGGCCTTGGAGAAGCTGCCTGCCTCTCCTGGTCTTCAGTGCACCCATCTGCACAGGAGAGCTTATCACCAAAGCTGATTCACAGAGCCCTGGCTCTTCAGACAACACTGTGTCACTGAGCAGAGCATTGAAGCAAGCCCAGAATAGTGCTGGACCACATTAGCTTTGCTTCTGGTTTTTTCAGGATCAAGCTCACTGACCCTTGAGATGTAGTTTAAACTAGGGCCATTCCCAAGGCTGAAAATCTTGCTGATTCAGCAAGAACCACAGCCTATGTTCTTGAGAAAGCATGAATTTAGGGACTAAGATTTTTTTCCTAGATCTTTTTTTTTTTAAACATTTATTTATTTATTTATTTATTTATTTATTTATTTATTATGTATACAGTATTTGCTCTACATATATGCCCAGGCAGATCTCAATGTAGATGGTTATGAGCCACCATGTGGTTGCTGGGAATTGAACTCAGGACCTTGGGAAGAACAGCCAGTGCTCTTAACCTCTGAGCCACCTCTCCAGCCCCCTAGTTCTTTTTAGAGGACAAAAAGGGGGTGAGTTGTGGAAATTGCAACCTGCTGTGATAACAGCCCCTTATCAAGTCGTTAGATCACTGGGTCATGCTTGCAGAAGAAGGGAGGAGTCGCCCTGGACATGTATGGGGTCACTCAAGGTGGGCAAGTGAAGCCAGAGTCACCACATCTCTTTTGAGAGTGGGCACACTGTGGATTTGGGAAAAGCTCATGGCTTGATGAACCTTGACCTGCAGGGAGTTTGTAAGAGACCCTTACAACAGAAAGGAAGGAGAAATGGAGTCACACACAGTGGGCTGGTTTCTCTTTAGAAGCAGCAAGATTATCCGCAGCCATATCAACAGCCCCAGTCTACTTCCCTATACTCCAAAAGCATTCCAAGATTCTCTTTCAAGCCCACTCTGAATGGGAAACTTCCTGGTTTGGTTGCACTCACAGATTTGAATACTAAGAACAAATGGAGGATACTTTTGTATTTGCTTTTTTTGTTTCCCTTCAAATCTTCCCCCCAATGGTGAGATATTTCATCAAAATTCAGTTCCTGTAATCACTTCGTGCTTTGCATAATATTGAAGGTTTTATGGGGTCTTGCTGATGAAGAAAGCTAGTTGGCCGACAGGCAATCTTTCTGCCCTTGTTTCTTTGTGTGTGTGTGTGGATACACACATATATGCATATGTATTTACTTGAGCATATATGTGTCCATATATTAGAATACAAATATGCATATATACATATGAATATACTTGAGCACCTATGCATGCATCCATATATTTTGATACATGTGCCTTTGCATAATGTCAGCCACATGCCAGGCTGTGTTAGCCATGAGAAGCTTAGAGTTCTGAGATGGGAAGGAGGTTGCATTCTGAGCAGAATCAGAGGGGCCTTTCCCCATCCTACAGGAGGTGCAGATTGCCCTGGAACTGCAGCCCTCTGGGCACAGCCTCCTCCTCTGAAGGACTTCAAGCTTCCTCCCTTTGTGCTGGAGTTTCACTTTTGAAATAAAAGCCGATCTCTGGCCGGGCGGTGGTGGCGCACGCCTTTAATCCCAGCACTTGGGAGGCAGAGGCAGGCGGATCTTTGTGAGTTTGAGGCCAGCCTGGTCTACAAAGCGAGTCCAGGACAGCCAGAGATATTCAGAGAAACCCTGTCTCAAAAAACCAAAAAAAAAAAAAAAAAAAAAAAAAAAAAAAAGCCAATCTCTGGGGAGAGGCCTTAAAGGCCAAATTACAGTCCAGGCAAGTATTGCTTTTGTTTTTCCAAAGAAGAATGATCAAAAAAGAATTCTGAAGGAGGAGTACCTTTGATCAACCTCTGCCAGGGACAGGGGTTATGGTTGGAGGGGGGAACCTCTTTTCCCTCCTCCAGTCACTAGAACCCAGCCAGGTCCCCATCTTTGCGGGGGGGCGGGGGGGCTGTTCCTGTCATTGACTTTGCATGGGGGGGGGGGACGGCAAAGGGCAACGATGTGCCTTGCCCCCTCCCATTGCAAAGGGATTTGTTCTTGTGAGTCTGGGCAGAGCATTGCCCTGACAATGCAGAAGCTGATGGCTCAGAGTTTCCCAGGGCAGTGGGGTGTTGTGCCTGTCTGTGTTAACAGCACCTGTTCTAGGAATGAGAAAAAGGTGAGCTCTCTGCTTCGAGCACAGCCTGCATCTGCCTCCACAACCTCACATCAGCCCTGTGTTCTAGCAGATCGGTGACACGAGGGGCACTATTACTGAAACATAGGCTGCCCAGGGTCTTGGAGTTGGGGGGGTCACTGTCACATGGTTTTTAGACAAGTGTGCAGAAGAACTTTAGAAAGGATTTTGTTTTGTTTTGGGCTTTTTTTGAGACAGGGTCTTGATATGGACCAGGTTAACCTTGAACTCACAAACCTTTCTCTGTCTTCTGAATGCTGGGATTACAGGTATGTCACTATGCCCAACAGCTTACAAGAAGATAGAGCTTTATCCCACATGACCTTGTGCCACAGCTCTTGATCTGGGCTCCCCATTATGAAAGTCTTGGGGGTGCTGGAAGGATACCAATGTGGGGCTACCCCTAAGCAAGTGTTCTGAACCTCCAGGGTTTAGTGTGAGAACTCTTAATTCTTGAAAACCTTTCCTGGTGGTACTCAACTACTGAGGCTGCAAGCCCTGGATGGTGGGACTTGTACTGCAGACTACATGCATGCGCATGTGTGTGTGTGGTGGACCTCAGTACCCTGTTCCGTCACTCTCCACTTCATTCCCTTGAGACAGGGTCTCTCACCAAAAGCTAACCATTGCAGCTAGTCTGGCAGGTCAGTGAGCCCCCAGAATCTGTCTCTGATCCCCAATGCTGGGGCTACAGGCATGTGCCTCCATCCTAGCCATTTTTGTTACATGGGATGTGGAGATTTGAACTCAGGTCCTCAAGCTTGAGCATCAATCACTCTCACCCACCGAGCTATCTCGCTGGCCCACGGCTGACTCTTGAGGGGTCCCTAAGGATGAGACCTGCCCCAGTGAGGTGGTCATCACCACCGTATCTTGTGACTGGTACCCTTGGTACAGCCTTGAAGGGGAGAATTTGAGGAAGGAGGAAGGGTCCCCTTAGAGGCCTCATTTCTCAAACTACAGCTGAGAGCCCCAACATGAAAACTGAGCTGGGGTTCCCACAACCAATGTCTCTGGGGATGGGACAGGCCCTGGCAACTACATCAGGAAATTCCTTCCCTCTCAAAAGCCCAGGCACCCTGGCTTGGAGCCACATCCACCTGAAGGTGCTGCAGTGAAATGGAGATAGGATCAGGGCTTAAAGGAAGCCAACCAACCAGTTTGTCTGCACAGAGCTTTACTGACCTGGCCATTAGCCCTATTGTTCTGGTGACAGGCTGACAGCAAGGATGTTTGTCCCCTGCAGCTCTTTGAGGAACCTTGCCAAGGGTGAACATGGTTTGTCTGAGGGATGTGGAGAACTGGCCCAGTATGGATAGATCTGTTCTTCCCACAGTTAGCCATTTTCCCACAATTCCCTAGGAAGCTTATTTGTGGCTCAGTTGTCTGCACTTGGGATATTTCTCAGAGTTTCTTTAGTCACACAGAGGAAAGCCTCTGGGCCTTTTCAGTATCCCAGAGATGGGCATATCTCCCTACCTGTCTGTCTTCAAAGAGCTCTCCCTTGCCTGTAAGGGACAAAGCTAAAGGCAGCGGCAGCTTCTGGAAGCTTCATGAACTTCAGGCATGAGTCTTAGAGTCCTAAGGAAAGCTCAGTCCTGCTACCTGCCTCCTGGACAGTGGCAGAACACAAGCTGAGCTTGAAGAGCTGTGAGAACTTCCTCCGAACAATTTACACCGTCAGAACATGCCATCAGCACAGGCACCCACCGTCCTGGGCTTGCCCTCTTACAGCCTTGGCTAAACCCCCACTCCTCATGGAGTCTGCCTGGGCCCAGTGTAGGGCAAAGTCTCCTTCAAGCTGCTGTTGGAAATTCAGGTAAGGAACAGAACCAGGTGGAGGGCACAGCCCACTGATGTCTTCCTCAGCAATCTTCTCTACCTGTGCCCACTAAGACCATTCTTCCCTCCTTTGGCATGGAAGGTACTCTGCCTCTGAGAATCTTCCTAGACTCACCAAACCCCAGCAGCTAGACACCCTTCTCTTAGAATGACTTCTAACCAAAGTGTGAGGTCTTCTTCACTTGGAGACCCCCATGCTGCTGGGAAGATGGGCAGAATTAATATGCAAAACATGTAGAATGTGTCTGGGAAGAGGAAAGAACATTTTTACAACTATTAGGTTTAATGTGTCCCACACAGTAGGTATGTACACACACAACATGAAACATACAGTTACATGATTCATCATCATGCAGTTGTGGTACATATATGTACATAACACAATAACACTCATCAGCTCCATGTGTATGTGTTATGTACCTCTGTGCCTGCCATGGTGCTGGCTAATGACAAATCAAGAAGTATGGGTAGTGAGGTTAGAGCAAAATACAACACCAGCTCTCCAGCCCA
>CAJQZJ010009649.1:4651739-4696913 GCA_907164525.1 Lophiomys imhausi | reverse complement strand
CAGCCCATCCCAGCCCAGCCCAGCCCAGCCCAGCCCAGCCCAGCCCATCCATGTGAAGAAGTAGCATACACTCTCATGCCAACATAAAGATGAACAAAGTACTTCCTAAGGAGAGGGTGGGCATGCCACTCAGGGAAAGGTCTGAGGAAGACATGAGAGGGCTCTCTCTCTCTCTATTTCTCTCTCTCTCTCTCTCTCTCTCTCTCTGTGTGTGTGTGTGTGTGTGTGTGTGTGTGTGTGTGTGTGTGTGTGTGTGGTCATGGGCAGGGAATCCCAGGCCAAGGAACAGAGGTTACCCTACAGAGCATTAGTGAGCACTTGCTCTATGCCTAGCCCTGAGCCAGGCTCTGGGAATGATGTAGGGACCAAGGGAGATCCCTGTGGCTTAGGGGAAAGAAGTGGGAGATTGGCCTGAAATTGCAGCTGCTCAGAATGCTGAGGCAGAAGGTTTCCAGGTTCAGGGCCTGAATGAACTACAGAGTGTTCAAGACCAACCTGATCAACTTTCTGAGACGGTGTCCTAAAACAAACACTGGAAAGAAGGGTGGGCCGTAGCGCAGAGGCAGAAGCACTTGCCTAGTGTTTATAAGGCTGGGTCCAGTCTCCATGCACAACAACAATAAATGCATTGATAACATAAAATAAAGGAGGCAGGGATACCTTTGGCCCTGAAGGTCTGTAGGAGAGAGAAACACTAGAGGCAGTTGAGAGGTCACCGCATACCAATGCCTTTGTCAGTTCCCTGCAGGCTTCAGGTGGAGAGGGTATCCTGAGAAACATCTAGACAGACCTCAGTGCATTGGAACTCAGGGACCTTTGCTGCTAGGGCTCTTGGCTCAGGGGAGGCTGCAGGCCCAAAATTCCTCTTTCTACACATATGGATCTGCAAGGGCAATGAGGGAGGTTGGAATAACAGCACTGAGCGTTGTTTTTTAGCCTTGTAGTTTGGACTTTTTGGACCTTTTTGATCAGGCCGAAAAATCTAGGCACTAGAGAGAGAGAGGAACATTAAAAAAAAAAAAATCTCTGTATCACTGTTTAGCATAAATAACAACCAGGAACTGAAAGACAGGAGAGGCAGCCTGGTCCATGATTGGACTGCATTTTCTGAAAACCTGCCCTTCCTTTCTGCCCAGATCCTGAGTTTTGAGGCCCAGAGCTGGGAGGAGGTATGTCCTCTGATCTGGTCCAGAACAGAGCCCTCAGCCAGGAGCATGGAAGTCAGAGATGAGTGGAGAACCCGGAGGGGCTGAGAACTGCTGAAGATCAGCAGTGAGGAGGCTGAAGAAGTCCTGAGGGGGATGGAGAACATGCTGAGGAGGCTGGTCTCACCACCCACATGCAGAGCAGGCATAGCTGGGGATCATTGCTGAGCCAGTCTCATGTGCCTGGGGTGGCCCAGAGGACCCAGAAAGTCATGAGGAGACTGGGAGGAAGCTAAGCCTAAGCTGTTCTACTGGGGCAGGCAGGGAAGGCATTCAAAGCCAGGACATAGGACTGTTTCTGTGCAGCAACCCTTGCTTCTGACTCCCTCCTTCTGTTCTCAGTTCTTCAAGTAGTAAGTGGAGCCCTGGAGAAGGGAGGGTGGTGACTGACATGCGCCTGACCTGGAAAGCCCATCTTTGCAATATATTTTATTTATGGGGTTCTCTTGCAGCTAGGTGTTTTGAAAGCCAGTAAAAAGAGACAGTGTTAATAACTTACTGTTACTGCAGCACAATGTCTGAGTCGACTCATACAGAGGAAGTGTTTATTCTGGCTTATGAGTCTAGAGGTTCCAGAGCATGGTCCACTGGTCCTGTTCCTTTTGGCCTGTGATGAAGCATCAAACAATGGATACAGTAGGTGTCAGAGCACTTTGTTCAACTCATAGCCAGGAAGTAAGAGAAGAGGAGGGAGCCAAGATCTCACAAGTCCCCTCAAGAGTATGGTCCCAGTGATTTAAGGACAGTTTCCACCATCTCCCAAGAGCTCTACTCTGGGGACTAAGTGGTGCTCTTGGGAGATGGCCCACAGGCTTTGGCAGACTCTCAGAATCTAAACTATAGCACATCTGAGGACTAAAGGGAAGGGTAGATCTTAGTGGTAGAAAATTGGTCTAGTCCATGTGAGTGAGGCCTTGTGTGTTTGTTCAGCCTCCAGCACCAAAAAATAGACGACAATAATATCAACAAAAAGAAAACGCCCCTCCACTAGCACCCCAACTTTCTGTCTGCTTGTTTGTTTTGCTTCTTGCCTTTGAGTGAAGTCATGAGGTCTGGAGCAGGGCAGCCATCTTGGTATCATGTGGTAACAAGCCCAAGTATAAAACCCCAATGTACCAAGTACTAGGGTTTAGTGTGTCTTCAGATCTTGCTCGGGGTCCTGGCTCCTCAGGCAGCCATTGTCCCCAGCTCCCGTGCCTGTCCTGAGCACCATCCTCCTCACCCCATCAAGACCCCAGGGTTCTCTCCATGTGGCTGCTGTGGTTCTCTGCAGCACACAGCCGCATTGTCATTTCACGCTGACTTCTCTCTTTCAGAGACTGTGTGCCTGGAGACTTCAAATAAAATGCCCCAGGACCTCCATCCTTTATCTTCTCTGGCTGGGATGATACTCTTAGATTGCCATCTTTGGTCCTCATCTGGGAATGTGTTAGGAAGGAGATTTATGGAAAGAGATGGTAGGGTTTGGTGGATGGAGAGCTGTCTCAGGTGTGATGATAGATTTGAGAATGAGGGGTCTAGACATGGAGGGAAAGCAGACGAGAGGTGAACAGGGAATACTACAGTGGGTCCTGGACAGCTGGAGGCCTGCTTCCCTCCTGTTTAATGACAAGTCAGCTGTTGATAGGAAAGCCATGCAAGCATGCACATTGGGTTTGAGTGCACAAGAATTCAGGCCTAGCTTCCCAGCCAGGGCCAGGAGGTGACCTCTGAGGCATGTGAGCCCATGCTGGATCCAAATGTTCTGGGATAACATTACCCAGCCACCCCCTTACCCAGAACCCATGTCTACAGATCCAGGTTCAACCAAGGCTGTTGAGACTTCAAAGGGTGTCTGTATTCATTATCCAGATCCTGCCAAGAGCCATAGATCTTCTTCCCAATGATCTTCTTTGGACCACTGTGATTCACAGAAGCAGATCATGGGGGACACAATGAAATGTGGGAAAACATGAGGGTGTACCTCGCATCCTGAGGACTGTGTACAAGAGGTGAACAGGGATGATACCAATGACAGCCGTGTTAGTCTTTGATTCTCAGAGCTCATAGGATTGAGCAGCTACTGGCCTGCAGGGCACTTCCCTGCCATCTGACCTGTTCCAGACTCCCAAAGGCTGGGGGTGGTAGGGTAAGAATTGACCCCAAGTCAGTGTGTTTTAAGGGTCTGCTGACAGATGTCAACGATTGTCCAGCTGCCAGGGCCATAAAAATTGGAAATATGATTTATATTTTTCTTGATGAATCAGTAAAGTGATCATGTGGGAAGAGAAATTTGAGATGCAAATATTGACATGTTTGCAATCTCAATATTCTCTCTTTCCCTCTATCTCTTTTCCTTTCTCTCCATCTTTCCTCATCTCTCTCTCCATTCTTCTCCTTCCTTCTTCTCTCCCCATCTTTCCCCACGTCTGTTCACTTATCTTTCTCTTTTTAAAATTTATTTTATGTGTATAGTGTTTCATCTGTCTGTCTGTGCACCACATGTGTACATTGCCTGCGGATGTCAGAAGAAGGCATCGGATCTCCTGGGCCTTCAATTAAGGATGTTTGTGAGCCACCATGTGGGTGCTGGGAATTAAATCCAGGTCCTCTGTGAAAGCAGAAGGTGTGCTTAACTGCTGTACCTCCTCTGCAGCCTTCTTTTCATGTCTTTATTCCCATCCTCCTGTTTGTTTTCCCATTTCTTTTCTCTTTCCATCTCTCTCTCTATTTCTTCCTGACTTCCTCTGTCTCACTCCTCATTCTTCTCTTCTCTCTTCCCCCCTCCATCTCCAGGCCCCCTTACCTTTCCCCTACTTCAAGCATTCAGAATTCTGCCAGAGGGGAAAAACAACATCCGATCTATACATCTCTCTTAGTTTATTTACTGAAACAACATTCTGTATTACCAGGACTTGTTCACCGCGAAACTGACTGTTTACGTTTTATGTGGCCATTGATCTTTAATCTGAGTCTGCCTGGAGGTTTCTTATAACATCAGGACTCCCTGGCCTCACATGTGATTGCACACCGGATTGAGCGGCGGCCCAGGCTGCTCTTTTCTCATGCAGGCAGCTGAAATGGTTGTAGGGTGGGTGGAAAAGTGCTGAGGTGTGGGTTCTATAAATAGCTGGGCGCGGTGGTGCGGCCTCCTCGGGGTGCCAGGCGGCGCGGATCTGGGGATGGGGTGCGGGCTGCAGCCGCGGGGGAGGCTGCTATCTATAGCGTGCTATTTTTAGCTGCATCTCAGCCGAGGAACCTGACAGCCGGTTAATGACAGCCACCCGCCGCGCGTCTGCGCGCCTGGGCTCTAGCACGCCAGGAGCAGCTGCGCCAGGCTCAAAGTTGTTGCCTCTGAAAAGGCCTCTCCCCGGGAAGCAGGACTGTTGGAGAAGGGCACTGGGCCTTGCTAACCTGATCCTCAGAGGAATGTCTGGGCCCTAACCACGGTCCCTTCTTTGCATGTTATTGCAACGTGAAGGGAGGGTGGAGCCTGGGAAAGGGGGGTTGAGGCTGGGAGATGGGGAGGGGCGACTACACTGCAGGAGGCAGACCTGAGAGCACTCTGCTTGAGCCCTGGGGAGGTCAGACACCTGGCCAGAAGACTAGGTCCTTGACTCAGAAATCGTGATTTCCATAGGGAAAAGTTATGCAGTTTGGAAATGAGATGCCCTTCAGAGTTATGCTGTCATGGTTTTATAGACTTGGAGCTGTGCACAGGGAGACTGAGTGGTCTGCTCAGGGCCACAGAGCTGCCACCTGCTTTTGTGCCCTTTGAAGCTGTTGCACCCTGTCAAGGGCCTGATGACAGTGACAGTCTGTGAACAGACCTGGAGATGGGTTCCTTCATTGGGTCCTACAGCCTCCAAGCAAGAGGCCAGTGGGCTGGCTGGCCACCAGCAAATCATTCAAGTGGAGTGGCCTGAAAAGGGCCAGGGCTTGGTGGTGGGAGACTTATGGCCATTTCACATAGGGAAGAGGGTTACCATGAAGTCTCTGTACAGGGAGCCCCCCTGTTAATCCTCCTTCACATCTGATGGCTAATGGGTGTGGCAAGCAGCAGGGCCTGGTCACAGTTCTGAGTCCTAGATTTTACAGATTGGCTCAGAGTCCTCCCTGCTACCTTAGAGATGTAGGCGAATCATTGCTATTCTCGATTGAGAGATGGAGAAGAGAGACACAGGGATTAAGTAAATTGTTCGGGATTACTCACTTAGGAAGGAGGGTTTGAAACTGGAGTCATCCTCCCTGCTACCTTAGAGATGTAGGTGAATCATTGCTATTCTCGATTGAGAGATGGAGAAGAGAGACACAGAGATTAAGTAAATTGTTCGGGATTACTCATTTAGGAAGGAGGGATTGAAACTGGAGTCATCTGGTCATTCGGCCATCTGTACCCTTGGCATCCCTACTGCCTCCACGTAAGGCCCATCTGAATCAGCTTATTCAGTGTGGCCAGATTTAAAGGGTCTGGGATTCAGTACAGGCTCCCCTTCTCCTAGGCCCCTCTAGAGCTCCACAGCCCCAAGAACAGATTCCTGCATGCTGATGCCTACATGGTGTGATGGGCCTTGCTATCATTCGGGCACTGGATGTCCATTCTTTGGTCACACTCTGGCAGATGATGAAGGTAGCTTGTTCCAAAGTTTCTTATGCTTTTTACTCTCTAGTCTAAAGACCAGAAGACTAAGTACTTGGCTTCTCTCAAGACTATGTAGCTGAAGTGGCCCAAGAAACGTAAACATAATTCTATCGTCTTTTTTCTGCCTGGGATGAAAGTAGACATCCCGAGCTATAGCAGCTGTTTTATACTATAGGGGGGGGGGTGACCAAGAAATTTGACTAACAACCTTCTTGATACTATCATGTTGTCTGGAAGTCACCTATGTTTGGTCTTCTTGTCTTGGGGAAATGCACAGCCTATTTGCTTACATTATCCCTGCTCTGTCTTTTATACACAAAAGCATCCCTAACACAGACAACTGTTCAAGTTTGGGGTAAATGCATGTGAAACCAACCAGCTTGCAAACTGTAAAGTGAAGGGACAGAGTTTGGCTTGGCTATATTGCCAACCTCCGCTTAGGCAAAGGAACCAAAGCGTACTCTTGCAGGAAAAACTGGGTTAGTTCTCAGTAGAGTTTGGGTGATGAGATGGATAGAGTCTCAGGGACAGGGTGGCCAGTTTGTCATTCCTGGATGTAGCACTGACAGTCCTGGGAAACTCCCTAGGTCTGGCCACACCAGGGTCATAGGCCATCCTTTTTTGCACTCCTGGGACACAAAGACCCTCCTTCCGCTCCAGTACCTTCTGGTGGATCAGGTTGCAGTTGCTGGCTATTCCCATTAAGACCCAAGTACTCCTGCTGGCAACCCATCCCTGAAACAGCGAGCCAACATTCAGCTGCTAAAATAGACTAGTGGCCACGAGAAGCCCGCCTGCAGCTGCCACACTTTTTTCTCCAAGGACAGGCAGGGGAATCTGCCTGTAGAGGCAGTGTGGCCTGAGGAGTAGGTGTCCAGCCCAGATCCAGCCTCCAAGCACAGAGCACATGAGGGAAATGCATGAGCTGGCTTTTGACTCAGTCCTTGTTTCCACCCCAGCTGCTAACTCTGTGTTTTGGGTCCCTTCTTCTTCCTTCTTCTTCCTCTACCCCATTTCACTTCAGCTCAATACTCATTGTTTGTGACTGACAGTGACTATTCTTTCTCTGTGCTTTTGTTATCTAAGCTGGGCGTGGTGGTATCCATTTGCAACCCCAGAGTTTGGGGGCTGGATGATCCCTGGGGTTCATGGTCAGCCAATCTAGTTTCATGGGTGAGTTCCAGATCAACAAGAGACCCTGCCTCAAAGCAGATGGGCAGTGTTCCTGAAGAAGATACTCTTGGCAATCCTCTCACTTCCACATGCACACACACACACATAAACATGTACACACACATAAACATGCAGGTAGGCATGCCCATAAAAATGTGTTTTCTTGTCCTTCTGAACAGTGTGATTAAAAAGGTCACATTTTGTCTGAGCATCTTGCCTTTGGTGTGAGTCTTTTTTTCTGTTTTCGCTTCTTTTTTGGTCTGGTGTATCCACCTTGCATACAGCTGCCCTTCCGTTAGTTGCAGGCAGCCACAGAACCACACTGCTGTGTTCAAGGAAGTCTTACCCCATTTAATGATGCCTACAATCGCACAGGAAATGCTACTGGCAGTTCCTGTAGGCCAGAAAGAAGCCAAATGCTTTTGTTAAGGGAAAAGTTGAAAACTGTCTACTTAATAAGGGAAGGAAAGGCATGCAAGGGCCACTGAGATCTCCGCCAAGAATTTCCCTTTGATCTGAGAAATTGTGAAGGACAAAGAGATGTGTGTCTCTTTTGAAGTCACACCTCAAACTGTGATAGTTACAGGCATACCTCATGGTGAGTGCTCTGCTAAGGTGGAAATGACATTGCTTGTTCATTGGAGTAGAGGAAAACACATGGTCTATATAGGGTTCGGTGCTGTCTGGTTTCAAGCATCCTCGGGGCTCCGAAACATTTCCCCTGCAGCCAAGAGGCACCTTCTACATGCTTACCTCTTTCATCTCAACAGCCCAGGCTGTTCCAAAGGGAGCTCTCATGCGTGGCATTTCCACATTCTTCCAAGTGCTCTAGCAGGAGGTTATTAATTGCTCCCTTCTCCAGATGAGAAAGCTGAAAGGCAGAAAGTCAACTAAGTGTACAGGGTCATCCCAAGTTCTGCCTGCCCTGCCTTAGGACAGAGGAGCAGTTCTGACTGGGGACAAAAATGTAGCAGAACTGGGTTTCAACGCTGCCTCTTCTTTCATGAGTGTGGCTTTGGGTATTTGGTCCTCTCAGTGATCTTGGAGTCATCAAGAGCAGGTTAGGAGGCTCATCTGGAGCTCCCAAGACAGAGCCTGGCACTCAGCAGGGGCTCAGCAAATGTCCCCTCTCTTATCTTTTTCATTTTTTCCCATATGCTTAAATTTTAATCAGCTCCTCAGGAACTAGAAGTCCTTTAATGATGACAGCTAAGGCCACATGCCCAGCACTGTCCAGAATGATTCATCGTTCTGGTCCATGGGGTCCCTACTATACTTACACCCCATCTACAGATAAGGAAACAAAGGCAAAGGGAGGTCAAGTACTTTGTTCAGGTCTCAGGGCTCCAGGTTTACAGATGGAAGCTGCTGGCTCTGGAAGGCCTGGTCCTGCTTATCCAGGCTTTGCCCTATAGACTTTCCAACAGGGCCCTATGGGACTGCAGGGCTCCTAAGCTAGACACCCTATCTAGCCACACCGTTCCTAGATGGGTAATGTGCTTCTTGAAATCACCACAGTGTGCTGCAACCCTTTAGTGTGTTAGTTTCTTATGGTCACTGGAACAAAGTACTAAACACACAATAGCTTGACCTAGCACAGATGTATGATCTGAAGCTTTCTGAGGTCAGGAAACCTTACTGGATCTCAGCTGGTTGACACCAACATGTTGGTAGGGATGGTGATTTTTCTTTGCCTGTTTTAGCTTCTAGCAGTTTCCTGTATTCCTTGGCTTGTGGTCCCTTCCTCTCATATCAGCACACCTACAGATCTTTGCTTTCTGCACCACATCCTTCAAGTGGATCCTGTGACAGGGCCCACCACCCATCATCCAGGATTTTCTTGTCTCAATGTCCTTAGGATGGCCACATCTGCACATTTCCTGTTGTCATACAAGGTAATGTGTTCACAGAGTTCAAGGACTTGGACACAGACACCTTTGGGTTCCCGTCTCTAAAATACCACCTCTACCCTTTGTAACCTCTGGACTTTGGTTTCCTCTTCTGGAAAGTGAGTGGATCATGAAGTTGGTAGAAGTGCCTACCTTCTAGAATTGTAGAGGGGATGATATATGTTTGGGTGCTTTGAAAAGTTCCAGGGACCTTCTATTCAGTATAGTAGTACAGAAGGACACAGCCTAGGCCAGGCCCACCCAGCTAATATGAGAGGTTCTTGATCCCTGCATCTTAGAAAATCCAAGTGTGTGATTGCCTGCTATGCCTCCTACTAAAACCATGGGGGGACTGTTCCCAGCCATTTTCCTGATTGAGGATCTCAGCTTCCACCCAGATGTTGTGTCTGGTTGAGGGAGGTTTACATGATGGGAGATGCAAGAGAATAGATCTTCCAGTCTGCTTCCCAGGGATAGGACTGGAATGGGAAGAGACAGTGGGTAGCATCCCTAGACACATCACCATAGCTTATCAAGGTGCCAAAATGCACTCTTGCTCCCTTGTCTACAATGGGAGGTGGACGCGGCTGTCTTTCCTTAGTTAGTACTTCTCCTGTTGCTGGGACAAATTAAAGAGCAACTTAAAGGAGTGCTTATTCGGGCTTACAGTTTGGGGGTTCAGTCCATTGTGGCAGGGAAACTATGAAGGCAAAGACACAGCTGCAGGAGGGGAGACATCTGTAACATTCCTTCCTCAGACAGGAAGTAGTGAGCTTGGCTAGCTTTCTGCTTCTCATACAGCTAAGAACCACAGCTGATGAAATGGTGCTCCCCCACACATTTAGGGGGTGGATATTCCCACCTCAAATAATCTAGAAACTCCTTCACAGATGTGTCCAGAGGCTTGTCTCCTAGGTGATTTTTATAAGCCGTCAATCATTATTCACCAATACCAGTTTCCATTTTGCAGACGGAAAAACTGAGGTCCAGAGAGGTTCTACTTGCTGCAGGTCACATAACTCCCAAGTGACATTATAGATGCTTAAAAGTTGTCACCACTATTTTTTTTTTGTACTGCCACTTTCATCTCAACTCTCTTCTTTCCACTCAGGGACATTTCCATTTTGACACTTGTCAGTTATAGCATCTCTGTGGAAATGAAAAGGCAGAGGAGAGCAGAGGAAGGGAAGGAATCCATGATGCAGGAGGAGACACTCAGCGAGGACCCACGGTGAGGCTGTCTGAGGCCCCAGCTGGCTTTGTCAAGGGGAGGAGGAGAGGCCTGGACAGAGGCTGTGGGGGGAGCTGAGGTTCTGAGGTCAAGGCGGTTTGTTGATAGCTGGGGGCCTTCCTGATAGGAGTGGAAAAGGTTACGTTCCCTAGTTGTCCCCAGGACCAGTAGTAGTTCATCCTGCCAACCTTTGACAGCTGGTGTCAAGTGTAGAGTTAGCAAGAAAGGGGGGTGGGGCGTTGTTCCCTGGGTGGGTGGGGGGGATCTTTTCTTGTAGAAAGCTTGTGAATGAGTCTGTTGGGAATATCAACGGGGGTGGGAAAAGCAATCTCCCACCTTTTAGTCTCACTCTTTGGGGCCCTGTGTTCTCTCCCCTCCCCAAGAAATGAGAGTCCCGCTTCTTATAGCCATTTGGGCAGAAAGTGCTGGGCCTGATTGCTCTTCTCTAGCGCCATTTCTTAGATTGTTTGCAGCAGGAAGACCTTGTCTCTTGTCAGCCCCAGGCAGGCTTACTCGCTGTCTATAAAAGTGATTATTTCCCGTTGTAGAGTTTGTTGAGTAAGGTGCATAGCATCTACCTAGGCCTGCTGGTGTCATCCTTGTGGGATTTCAGAGACATTAGTACTGATTTTTAGTAAAAACAAAATAAATAAACATATTATATAATAAATAATAATGATGATGATGGTACCACAGAGTGCACAAGCTATGAAGAAAAGAGATCATTTGGGGCTCATGGTTCTGAGATGAGAGTAGAGAGCTGCATGTGGAGACAGGTTTCTTGATGGTAGACACTTGAGGCAGCACAAATCATAGCAGGGCAAGACATGGAACATGGGTATGTGTGTCTGTTCTCTGTCCCTCTCCTCTTACACAATCAAAGCATGCAAAGGTGATGGCTCTCCTGTTAGCCCCTGGTCAATCTTCATTGCCTGGAAGCCCCACCTCCAAACATTGGGGTTGGGTGATGTGTCTGCTCTAAATCCCAGGCTCTGGAAGGGGTAAATCATGTTCAAACTGTTGCACGCATTGAAGATTTGGGGGTGAAAAGACCACACATCTATTGGTTAGGTGCTTCTTCGTGTGGCAACTGTACAGGAGGGAGAGAGGACTGCTCAGTGTTGTCTGACGTCAGAAGGGAAGAGGGAGAAGACACAGGCCATGACATCTGTGATTTAAGCAACTTCTCAGCAGTTAACAGGCAAGCATGTGGGGCTAGCTTCTATTTATCTCGTAAAGGCTGAGCATCTCCTGACCTCTGGCCAGATGTGGGTGGGGTTCTAGCCAGCACCTGGCCACAGGTCTGAAAGGAATGGCACACATTCTTAGGATTTATTTTTGAGACATGGTTTCCCCACATAGCTCAGGCTGGCCTCAAACACACTTCCTCAGGCTGGCCTGGAACTAGTGGATGGCTCAGCCTTCCAGGCACCAGGATTACAAACCTAAATTACCACACGCCTCCTCGAATTCTTTATTTCATGTGAACACCAGAAATTTTGTGATTCTCACAGCACCTGCTAGGAATGATTGTTCGTTGGTGGAATAAGAAGTGTGCGGACAAGTGTGAACTGTCTCACAGGATGCCTGCCCTTGGAGGAACAGAGTTTAAGAACCCAGGGAGCCTCATAGCCTGGATACTCACAAAATTGGCTGTCAGTGAAAAATCACCTGCCAGGAAGCTTTTTAAACCAGGTCAGTCACTTCCTGGCTCTATTCCCAGAGATCAGCTTTGTTGGGGTCTTGCTGCAGGGCACTGCATTGGTGTGCTGCTGAGTGTAGCTTGGATGTTGGGGCTTTAGAAGTTTCTGGGTTCTCATGCACACTGGAATTTGAAGACCACTACAATGGCTCATACTCACTTTTGGCACTTCGAGCCATGTGACAGCAAGCAAGTTACTTAAGCTCTCTGAGATGATCTCTGTAAGGTGAGTGAAATAATATGTCTGATCTAGTGGTCTTGGACATTTAATGAATTAATCATAAGCCTCTTAGATCAGTGCCTGCCAGAAGGAAGTTCTCAAGTAGTTGTTATAGACCGACTGATTGCATTCTTTTTCGGAATTGTTCTGCACACGACTTTTAGTCTGATCGTGCAGACATTCTCCAAGTGTGATCAAGGTGCCTTGCTGCCATGTTGGAAATTTCGTGTCATTCTCCTGTCATGGATGGGCTGAAATGTGCCACTGAAATATTTACCTTGAATGAACCTTTCCTGCCAGGCAGCATTACAATTTCCAAGAAGACAGAGGGGGCCGACTTTGATCTTGCTTCCAGGACAAGTTGTAGGAATGGTGGTGGGGCTGTCTTGCTGACACATGTCTGGGTAGGTGGCAGCAGCCAACGCAAGCTTGTCGGAAGAGCCTAGGGTCACACCTACCTGTTGCCTAGCCCATGGACTTGTCTGCAGGACATGGACGCCTGCAATGGCCTGCGCATACCTTCAAGAATCAAGTTTTAAGTTTATAAAATTCGCGTAATTACAGAGGAAAACAGCCAGACTAAAGTACAGTCATAAACGTATTGGGAAGAAATTATGTGAAAATACAAAGACTTCATCACTAGCACCTTAATCAAGGCCAACGGTAACAGGATGAAACAATTCTTGGTATCTGCTAGTGACTATTGTTTGTTTTAATCCCAACCGTTTGATTTTACCAATGAAGACTCAGGAGCCAGATGGTGGAGGGAAAACCTGCTAGCTCAGAGAGGCAGAGAAAGCACGCAGCTGACCTTCCTACACCGCTGATGTCTCAGAAGGAAAAGCCTTTCTCCTTCTCCACACTGTCTTAAATGCCCTTCAACTCAGTGTCCCTCCTTTCTACATCACTCCCTGTCAACTGGTTTCTTGCTCTGCCTCTTGACCCATGGTTGACTTTATTTAGCTCTTGTTTACAGAAGGCTCTTGGGTTAAAGGTGTTGTGCTGGGGCTGAGCCACAGCACACCAAGAGTCAGGTGTTTCCAGCTCACAGTCTCAGGGTTCACAGTGTGATCAAATGACCTGCAACAAGTGAATACATTACAAGTCCCCTTAGGCTGCTCTGTCTTAGTTAGGGTTTCGCTTGCTGTGGAGAGACACCATGACCACAGCAACTCTTGTGTAAGAAAACATTTAACTGAGGCCTAACTTACAGTTCAGAGGTGTAGTCCACTGTCATCAGAGTGGGAAGCATGGCGGCATGAAGGTAGGCATGGTGCTAGAGAAGTAGCTGAGAGTTTTACACCTGTGGGCAGGCAGCAGGAAGAGAGAGTGACACTGGGCCTGGCTTGAGCACCTGAAACCTCAAAGCCCAGCCCAGTGACAGACACACTTGCTCCAACAAAACCACACCTACATCAGCAAGGCCATACCTCCTAATATTGCCACTCTCTATGGGCCTATGAGGACCAATTTCATTGAAACTACTACATGGTCTGACTGTTGCTTCATCTATCATGAAATTCAATGCTAAAGTTCAGATTCTGGGCATAGACATGAAGATGCTAAGATTTCCCACCACCCAGTTTAACAGCTTCTTAACCTCCATGGCCCTCTGGATAAGAGCCCGAGTGGAAGCTGCCAGTAGCTGCAGTCGGTCACTGGTGATACCAAGCTGGGTTAGCTTAGATGATGGGAAGAAAAACCTGCCACAAAGAGGTTTCATTGCTGTTGTTTGTATTGCTGTATTAAAAAAAGACTCCTAAATTTAGTGACGTGGGCTTGAATCTGTCCAGGCAGGGCTCTGTAACCGTACTTTTTTAATTATTAATCGTTTATTTATTACTAACTATATTAACTTATAACAAATACACTTACTTACTACTATTCCTATAGATTCCTACAACCCCTATGAATGCCTACAACCCCTAAGACCTAACCACTAAACCTATTGATAACTATTACAACTATTTTCATAACCTTTTAGAAGGATACAGTCTCTGGGGCAGGTCCTCAGTCGTCAGGAAACCAGTCTCGGGGGTAGACTCTTTAATACACTTAGCAGTCCTTTTTCTGGAATATCTCAGATGCAGGTTCGTCAGGGTAAATTGGCTATCGAAGTCTCACCTTAAATAAGGCTTGAGGCTTTCTTCTCTGTGGGAGACCTCAGCGTCTGTAGGCCACCTTACTTCCTTCGTATCAGCAACTCTGCCGTTCTGCCTCAGTCTTTAAAGCTGGCCACAGTTCCTTTCAGGCCACTGTTCGGACAGGTCAAACCCCTCTAGGCAAAAGCTGAGCTGCAGGGTTTAGTCCTTGGCCTTTTGCTGTCTTGCTGAGGCTTTCTCTGCTCACCAGCTTCCTTCTGCCTCAGGGAGATCTGGCCATTGGTCTACCAGCACTTTCTCCAGCAGTACTCTCAGAGCTCTCTCGTATGGGGGCCCTTAGCACGCAGCTCTCCGGGCTCATCCACTTGTCCTTAAATAGGATCACTCCTTGTTCCACCTGCTTCAGCTTAATTTGGGCTCTGCCCCTTTAACAGTTGAAAACAATGCCAGGTCATAAAGTCTTTACTTGTTTCACCTGGCTTGACCTTGTTTTTCAGTCCAAAGAGACTCCCCTCGTTTCAGGGCTCAGCATGTTGGCTTTCTGTTGTTCTTGTGCATGCTCTGCTCTGCCTTCCCAGCTTTGCGGAATTGCAATGCTGTAAAACCAGAGCCCAAATGAACCTTTCTCTGTTAAGTTGCTTCTATCAGTATCTTGCTGTAGTATTAAAAGTAACAAATGCAGAAAGCAGTCCTAACATTTCCTTCAACAGAAGTCCCTATTGACCTCATTTCCTCCCCCCTCCCCCACCTCCAGGCCCTGCTTCTCAACAGTCTCACAGGCCAGGGACCAGTTCAGCATGTGTATCTTTGTGGACATTTAAAATCCAAACAATAGTGCCAGGAGAAGGGGAAGAGTCTCCGACTTGGGAAGAGGGATACCACACCAGGGACTAGAGGGGAGAAGAGGCCTTAAAGGCTTGCATTCGGGGGTTACAGTCCCTCAACAGATGACATGCTGCTCAGACCCAGGTGTGAGCTGAGCTGCCTTGGAGCTGTTCTGGTGTAAGATTGTCTTCGGCAGCCTTGCACTTCAGTGTTCCTGCCCCAGGGCTTCTGATTGACTCTCACGGAAACCACCAAAACAGTCCCAGAGGCTTGAGAAGTGTTGATCTAAATGAGAAAATGTGCCAATGTTATTAATACTCATTAACAGACTTAATTATGCAGTGTGTCATATACTGTCAATAACACGGGTACCTGCTGTTTTAGAAACAAGTGCTGAACTCACTGTCCCCTTGGGTATGGGGTGACTGCGATATCTAAGCACAGAGAGCCATAACTGAGCCCTGTCAAGACCCCCTGTCTCAGCCACACAGACCCTCCCTGGATCTCTGCAGCTGCTGCACTGTCCTGCCAGTGAGTGTTGAGACCCATGAGTGCAAACCTCCCTTGCTCTGGCAGCACAGGACTCTCACCTGCCCTTCCTATAGGGCACTGGCTCTCACTGTGACCACACAGGAGAACTTCTAAGTATGCTGCCAGCTGGGTCCCACCTGCTAAGATGATGATTTCATGGGTTTGGATGTAGTAACACTGACAAACTCCCCTGGTCACGCTAAAATGCAACCAGGGTGGAGAAGGCATGTGGCCTTGAGCTCCTTGTGGGTAGAGATTGCCTAACTGGTGCACTATAGGTGCTTAACACAGGATGAGCAAAGGAGAGGACAGCAAGCCTCCCGAGACTCCTGGCTGCTGGGGAAGGCACGGAGTACTGACTTTGGTTTGCTTTGGCAACCATATGAATCAGTAAGTAGGATGTTTCCTTTACTTATTTTTGTTATTTGTTTTCTCTTTGTCTTCTTCTAGAGGAACGGAGAACCATTTGCCTTGGAATCTTGAAAGAAAATACTCTTATTCCCCTCAGGAAAGAAATAGCCTAGCCCTGGAGGCATTAGTTGAGGAGACAAGGGCTGAAAGGGAGAGGAGGAGGCTTCTGGTGTTGGGGACAGGATGCACGCAGGTACCAGCACAAAGAGGAGCACTCATTCAGTGCATTTTAATAACAAGCACCTGGCTTCATACTATGTCCTGGTTTGTCCCTCCTTAGGGCTTTGTGAGGAAGACCACCGTTATTTTTCAAAGATGAGAAAACTGAGATGTTCAATAGTTAGGTGGGTGGCCCCAAAGTGTCAAGGACTGGGGGAGGGTCTGTTAATCCTGAGATTCTCCAGAGAGAAGTGAGTTCCATGATTTTTAACCACTTTTAATGCAAGCTTTAATTAAATACTGACCTGGATGGGCTTTGGTCAGGACTACTCCCTGGGATTCCCAGCTGAGTGGCCCCAAGACACATGTTGTAGGGGTTTATAAGGACAAACCCATATAGCCACTGTGTTTCCCATGTGGCTTTGTTATTTTTGAAGAACTACAACTCCCAGCATTCCAGGACAGGAGGTACTTACAGGTTTAACTTTAACTTTGGGTCTTAGAGGTTCTCAGTGTTTTAAGGAGGCAGGAAGTGGTGGGGCTTGAACCTTATTCCTGAATCCCTACAGCATGGAAGGAACATCATCGTCTTGGCTCACTGTGTTGCACACCTGGAGCCTGGGTTCCGCATTGTTGTGCGCTTTTCAGTGGGCCCAAGAGAACTGGGGATACCTCCTCCTTCTATAAAGTCTAGCTGCCTCCACTTGAAGTCCACCCAGCATCAGGGGGTTATCCCAGAGTACTCAGTTGGTGGGAGACTTGAGTGTCTTTTACTTTATGTAAAAAACAGGGTAACATTGTACATGAGGAGGGGTGAGGGGTGTGGGATTCTTATGGGGTCTTGTGAGGAAGACCACCATTATTTTTGCAAAGGTGAGAAAACTGAGGTACTGAATAGTTAGGTGGGCGACCTCAAAGTGTCAAGGACTGGGAGGGAGGGAGATGAAGTCCTCCTTCTGGGCCCTTCTTTCTACTCTAAAGTTCAAGGCCCCTCTGTTTCTGTTCCAGGTGCCTCTGCCCAGCCTCCACCCATTCATCCCAGCAGTCTTTCTCACCAGCTCGCCTGGCCTTGTCCCAGCTTACCTCTTGCCTCAGCCTGTCTGCATTGGGTTTGTTTGGGGAGATTAAGAACTGAATGTGGCTTAACCCAGACGGGCACCAGCTCGTCCTGTCTTACAGAGCTCCTGAGTTTAGGCCTGCCTGAAAGCATTTGAGAGAGCCTGGTGAAGGGCCATCCATCCGCATTCCACTAAAATCCCCCTCAAACTTCTTGGCAGGTGCGTACCAGGAAGACATCTGCATTTGATTATTTATATTGGTGTTGCTTAATAGCATTTAAGATGTGCTGAGAGAAAGGAGTGCATTAAGAGAGCAGTCGGGGAGCAGGGAGTGCTTTAGGGGTGGAGACGAGGATAGAGCACCTTCCTCCACATTATCTTGTTTCAGTACTTCCGTGGAACCCGGGGTTCACGTACCCCACTGAACTACATATCCCCAGCTCCGTTTGCTTTTTACATATCGAGAAAGGGACTTACTAAGTGGCCCAAGCTGGCCTTGAACTCACTCTATAGCCAGGCAGGCCTTGAACTTGTGATCCTTCTTGTCTCAATCTTCCCAGTAGCTAGAGTAAAAAAGAGATTATAGGCTTGTGTCACTGAGTCTGACTGGACCTTCCTTAGCTGTGTGCATGTGTACTCACTTATGAGTGTGTGTGTGTGCGTGCGCGCGCAGGCTAGAGGACAACCTTGGGTGTTGTTCCTTGGGTGCTATGATCATCCTTTCTTTCCTTTCTTCTTTCCTCCCTCCGTCCCTCCCTCCCTCCCGCCCTCCTCCCTTCCTCCTCCCTTCCTCCTCCCTTCCTTTTTTTTTTTTTTCTTTGTTTCAAACAAAGTCTCTTCCTCCCCAGCCTGCTGCTCTCTAGGCAGGCCATTGAGCCCCAGGCATCTCCTCATCTCTGCTTCCCTAACCCTGAGATTGCAAGAGTGCAGCACCACACCTGCCTTTATTTAGGTGGGCTCTGGGGGATTGAACTCAGGCCCTCCTGCTTGCAAGACAAGAACTTTACAAACTGAGCTATCTGCCCAGCCCCCTACTTCCTCAGTTTTGGCAGTCGGGATCTCCATGGAGCAGGCTACAAACAGCAAACCAAATCATGCTGGCTGGCAAGCCTGCCCTGCCTGCAGGAAGT
Source organism: Lophiomys imhausi (assembly GCA_907164525.1). Lineage (NCBI taxonomy): Eukaryota > Metazoa > Chordata > Mammalia > Rodentia > Muridae > Lophiomys > Lophiomys imhausi. The sequence continues at coordinate 4,678,656 of CAJQZJ010009649.1, read as the reverse complement.
CATGGTGAAGAAATAGTTATACCAACAGCATGCACTTGGTACCAAGAATGGCACCTTTTCCCATGCCCTTCCTCATCTACTCTCACTGCCCATGTTGTACAGATAGAAGAAAGGACCAGAGAGGTGACACAGTGTGTTTGAGACACACAGCGGGGAGCCACCACTGTGGGCTTTAAGCCTGTACTTGTTGGGAACATTCTCTTCCAGTTCTGCACAGAGACAGCCTAGAAGCCTGAACAAGCTCCTTTCGACTGTCCTCAGCCTCCCTGCACTGGAGAATCATCGTCAAGCTCTGAAGACAGCGCCGGGGCCTGGAGCCACCCTGGAGAGGCCGGTTAATTGAATTGTTCGGCAGCCCAGGCATAAGCTGTTCCTGTGGCTCCCCAGGTAGGTCTCATGTGCAGCTGGGGATGGCTGCTTGGCAGCTGAGTGGAAGTCCCTGTGTGACCCTGGCTGAGGTGAGTCCAGGAATCTGAGGGACTGAGGGCCTATGTGAGGAGTCTGGGAGATGAGGACCGGAAACAGTCTTGTGTCTTGAAGCATTCATCACAAATGACTCTGTGTTAGATATCAAGAACTTTAAACGCCATGTATCCCTAAATAAATCACTAAGGGAACTGACCACCATCACCTGGTTCCTGAGCCAGGTTTACCCAGATCTGGGAGCTAACCCCGAAGTAACTTTAAAACATGATTAGAAAATTGTGGAAACCATAGATAACACCAGTAGTACACTCCAGCCACGTTGAAGCAAACGACTCAGTGGCATCACGTGTCTACGACCCCCATCTGTGTGTAACCCTCACTTCAACCCATCCTCAGAACATTCTTATCTTGTAAAACTCCATGTCACTGACAGCCACTTCTCAGTAGGTCCTGCCACATCTCCTCATCATTCTGATCTTTAGACACTGTGGCAGAGACCATTCTCCATGTCACACTGGAAGACTCATTTCTCTAGCCTTTAATTAAGGTTATGTGGGGTTCCAGACCTGAGCCTAGCCAAAGGAGAGAAGTGGAATACATTGATTCCATGTCTGGTCACCCCCAGCCTTCTCTGCATTATCTAGCTTGTTCTCCCTCCACATCAGCCTCAAAGATGACGTGTTCAAGGTGGCTACACCATCAGATGAGAGAAGCTTCCAATTTTGAATTTGAAAGAGCCGGAAAAAAAACTTGCGTCTCATCTGTATCAAACTAGAGCACGAGAAAACAAACTGAGAGATTGGGTTTATTTGTTACAGCAGCTGAGCCTGTCCTACCCTGACTAACACAGAGAGGCTAAGTAACCTACCTGTCACATAGCTAATTGTCACTGGAAATAGAGTTCAATCTCAGCCCTTGAGGATAGCAAATTTGGTGGTCTTCAGCATTATACTGTGTTGCTATCACATTGCATTGCTTTCAAACTATTAATTTACTTAAATGCGTAATTAAAAGTCACAATCAGACATTTCTCACTTCTGTAAATGTAGTTAGGTATTTTGATGTCTCCCTCTGCCTGTACTCAGTTGTCACTAAAAGAAAACTGTCACAAACTTGTGCTCGGCCTGTTGATAGGAATCCCAGGAGTCTCTGGTGCTCCTATCAGGTAGATATTTCTGCCACTGTCCCTGTTCTGATAGCTTGTTCCTCTTGTTTCCTTCACCCCAACATTTTGTGCAGCAATCATCCTCACACTATGCTTGTGTTATCCATTAGAGAGGGTTGCCTTCACAGCTGTCTCCTAGCAAAGCTGCTGTCCCCAGACCATGCTTGAAATACCATGTCATTTCTTCTCAGCAGGTCACCCCCCTTCCTATCTCCTTCTGAATGAGTGCGTGTGCACCTCAAAAACATTTCAACCCCCTTTCTTCTCTGCTTTCTCTCCATATAGCATGTACCACAACAGGCAGAGCAAGCGGGGCTGGGTAACCTTTGGAGAACTCTAAACATGGCTCAGAAGAAAAATGGCCCAGAGAGGACATAAATCTGGGCACTTGGAAACAGAAAAGCGAAGTTGGGCCCAGAGCAGCAATAACAATGAGAAAGAGAAGAGCCAAGGAACTTTCCACCGAGCAGGTCACATGTAAGTACGCGTACTCAAGTACCGAAGTTGGGTTAGCAAGCAAAACACAGGGTGCTCCCTCCATTCGATCCCAATCTTTAAACACTTTTAAAAATTACATTTTATGTGTTTCATGAGGGATGAAGTGCACACCATGATGCATGTGTGGAGGTCAGAGGACAGCTTGCTGGGTCCTAGGGATTCAAGCCAGGTCCTCAGGCTCAGCTGCAGGAACCTTGGTCTGCAGAGTCATCTCACTGGCCCTCAACTTGAGTCTTTAAAATCATTTTGCATAAATATATCTGGTGCAATTGGGGCTTATTTATACCAACAAAGTCCCCTGCCAGATGCTGCTCCCTGCCCCAGTGATGACTGGCTTATGCTGGCCTTTTCGCCTCCCAGCTAACCCCAAAGAGCTTAAGCTGCTGCATGGATTCCCAGGCTGCTGGAGATGGGAATCCATGTGGGAGCTGCTGAAGTCTGCTCATTGGCTTCCCATTCAGCTGGTTTTCTTCACTTCGTGACTATTCTTATCTCATTTCCTTGGTTGTTCCATTTAGAGGAAATGGTATTGGCAAGTTACAGAAGAAAAAGGAAAAAAACAAAAAACTCCTTGGTGGGAAGTCACTCCCTTACTGGAGCTACTATGTATCATCAGAGGAGGAGCCTCGCAGGTTGGGCTGCCCAGCAGGGCTCTGTGCAGTCTCATCCTTGGCTGCTGCAGCCTCAGGAGGCAATGGTGGGAGGCTGGAGGATGGAAAGAAGGCAACTGCCGTCAGTGCTCTCTCGGTATCAACTGTATCCACCTTGTTCCTGAAGGGTCTGACTTCATGAACTGTGGGTATTGACTCCATGTTGGGTGGCATAACTGACTGTCGGGGATGGGAGGGGGGAGGGAGTCACAAAAGTTGGCTGTGTAATAATCAAAAATTAACCCAAACATACAATGAATGTGAGGTGTGTCTGACAGCTCCTGCACCCTCACCACAGCCTTGGTTCTGAACACATAGCTCATGTGCTTCCTGTCAAGAGTTGTCGATGAACACTGAGGCATCTCTACTTGGATTGCAGGATATTGATTGTTATGAATTCCAGGGGTTTTGCTTGTTTTTTTTTTGGCTTTTCCAGACAGAGTTTCTCTGTGTAACAGAGCCCTGGCTGTCCTGGATTCGATTTGTAGACCCGGCTTTCCTCCAACTCACAGAGATCTGCCTGTCTCTGCCTCCTGAGTGCTGGGATTAAAGGTGTGCACCACCATGCCCAGCACATTCCAGGGTTTTAACTCTACATACAAAGTTTTCTGCTTTTATAGAAAGTGAATGAATGGTTCAACTATAAAACAAAGACTTCAAATTTTCCTACCACCAAGTCTCAGTGTGGAAGCATCAAATTAGCACATGTTTGGATTGTATTGTTATAATACTTGATTTAAAAATTTTCAGTTTGGTGGCTGGAGAGATGGCTCAGCGGTTAAGAGCACTGATTGTTCTTCCAAAGGACCCGGGTTCAATTCCCAGCACCCAACTGACAGCTCACAACTGTCTATAACTCCAGTTCCAGGGGATCTGACACCCTCACACAGACATACACGCAGGCAAAACACCAATGTACATAAAATAAAAATAAATTTTTTTTTTTCAGTTTGAATTACACACGCACATACACACTCACACCATTCAGTGAATTTTCGATTGGGATTAGGACAGAATTTCCAACAGTTTTTGAAGTAGCTGTAAACACCCTTCTGTTGATTTGTGTTATGGACTTATATGAGGTAGAATTTGAAGCATTGATGACCATAAAATCAAAGTATCCCTCAACTCTGGAAAACATTGTGAATGCCCTGCAGCCTGCAGCACCGAATGTTCTTCATGTAAAACAAACAGGCACATCCATCTCATTAGTTTGAAAATTTGCTTTTCTCTTTAATAATGGTTGAATATATATATATGAGTTATATTAAAATAAATTTGTTGGTGATTTATTGTCAGTAAATGTTCCTTTATTATCTTCCATACTCATATAGGTACAAAAAGTTCTCAGCTGCAAACCAGGTGTGGTGGTGCATGCCTTTAATCTTTGCACTTGGGAGGCAGAGGCAGCAAGAGGTCTGAATTTGAGGCCACCCTGGTCTACAAAATAAGTTCCAGAATAGCCAGGGCAACATCGAGAAACCCTGTCTTGAAAAAAAAGCAAAAACCCAAAAGAAAACCAAACCCAAAAGTTTTCATCTTCAATTCTCATCTGCAATGTTCCTGACTGGGCAGAATTTAACAAACACTACTGTAGCCCTGGCTCTGAGCTTTGGTAGCATGGCTCCTGCTCTGGCCTCCAGCTTCAACTCACTCCAGGAGAGTCACCAGCAATTCTTGGCCTCTCCATACTTCCATTACCCAGGGAGACAGTACCCTGCATTATGTTCTGTCTTAGTTAGGGTCACTGTTGCTGTGTTGAAACACCATGACCAAAATTTGGGGAGGAAAGGGTTAATTGACTTACAACTCCTGAATCACAGTCCTTTGAGAGAAGCTAGGGCAGAAACTCAGACAGGGCAGGAACCTGGAGGCAGGAGCTGATGCAGAGGCCATGGAGAGGTGCTGCTTGCTGGCTTGCTCCTGATGGCTTGCTCAGTTTGTTTTCTTATAGCACCCAGGACCACCAGCCCAAGGGTGGCACCACTCACAATGTACTTAGCCTTCCCACATCAATCCCTAATTAAGAAAATGCCCTACAGCCTTGCCTACAGCCTGATCTTACAGAGGGAACTTCTTCATTGGGGTTGGCTCCTCTCAGATGACTCCAGCTTCTGTCAAGTTGACACGAAACCCTCCAGCACATATTCCTTCTGAGGTAAGTCCTTAGGGCAGTTTCTGTTTACCTGGTACTGACTTGACCCAGAAAAGGGGGCACCGATTTAAAAGACATCTGAGAAACAGCCCTACATGTAAACTACTAGCAATCCTACCAGCACAATTCATTTTGATCCATATGTAATTCAATTCAAATGAACGAAGGCCACTGAGCAGCCTAGATCACAGAGACAGACACTACAGGGACACTCCCTGCAAGGAATTAGTTGTCTGGTGGAGTCATTGGTCCGGAAAACTGAAGAGTGAAGTGGTTCTGCAGGGAAGATTGAAATATAGGGTGTGGCAGGTGATCCCAAGGGGAGGACCCCTCAGTGGGACTTCTGTGCACAGTGGCCAGGAGAACTTTTAGGAAGCAGCCTGCAGACATGAACATGTAAAGGAAAGGCTTTTGGGCAGTGAGGATGGCCCCATAGACACAGTGTGGGGAGGAGACAAGCAGTTATGGGGTTTGACAATCTAAGTTCCAGAAAAGGACACTGAAAAGCCAGACTTTACAGTCAATTCAGGAAGGTTAACGAATGGAGACGCCAAGAGAGGACTTTTTGATGCAGAAATATAATAAAAGGGGAAAGAAAAGATGACTGGAAAATTATGTTGGGAGAGAACATAAATGCCAGTTTACCTCATCGTTCCCTCCCCCCGTCCTGCCCAAATAATTGAGTTAATTCTTCTAAGTCCTCCTCCTTAATCCTCCTCCTCAATCTCCTAAAATGCAGAAGGCAAAGTTTATTGAACTGAGGACTAAAGGACTTTCTAACAGTGTGAAGCAAAATAGTTGTAGAAATTAAACACCATTAGCAATATTAAGGTGGTATATTCAAGGAACCAGTCCAGAAGAAGGCTTTCCCACCTGTCATCAGTCTCATGGCATAAAAATAAAGCATCTGGGAAGGGACAACCCTAGGGGACAGCAAACTGCCTGGCACTCACTTTTGCTAGCCTGTCTCTGAAATGTCACCTTGGAATTTGTACAGATGACACAGGGAAGTGGGTGGCCAAATTCAAAATATGGATTTTCTGTGACTGTCTCCAATATCTCCTTTCCCAAAAGCATGGATCATGGCAGCCAGTGGACAGTGGAATTGGTTATACACACACACACGCACACACACACACACACACACACACACACACACAGAGAGAGAGAGAGAGAGAGAGAGAGAGAGAGAGAGAATCCCGTCTCAAGGAAACAGTTTATAACCTGGGATTGGCCTGTGGGCTGCACACTTTGTCTGGTGAGGCCCTCATGTCAGGGTAAGTTCTCCACAGGCTGAAGAAGATGCCTTCTCAGGCATGTCTGAGAAAGGACAGTTGGTGACTCTGGGCGCTGCTGTTGCTTGGAACGCAGGGAAACAACTTCATGGCAAATGTGGTATGAAAGGGACAGGCTTCTGGTCCAAATTGGCAAGCAGAGGGCTGCAGAGGGGAGCTCAAGGCCTAGAAGATGGGGCAAGAAGACAGCACCTGGCGTATGTGTTTGGACATCCCAATTTGTCACACTCAAATGAGGGCCTAGCTCCTTAGCCTTGGCTACACATGGCAGAAAGTGCTGGGTACACACTTAGGGCCTGTCTCCAAAGAGATTTGCTTTAAACAACTTACAGCCCAGTGATGATGGGAGTAGTATTATTCAAGGTTCTCTGGAATAACAAAACTTACAGAATGAATCTGTCTATCTATCTATCTATCTATCTATCTATCTATCTATCTATCTATCTATGTATCTATCTATCTATCTATCTATCTATCTATCTATCTATGCATCTATGATCTATCTATCTATCTATGCATCTATGATCTATCTATCTATCTATCTATCTATCTATCTATCTATCTATCTATCTATCATCTTTCTATCTAAAAGTGATTTACTAGAATGGCTCACAGGTTGTGGTCCAGCTAGTCCAGCAATGGCTGTCCACCAATGGAAGGCCCAAGAGTCCAGTCATTGTTCAGTTCATGATGCTGAATATCTCAGCTGTTCTTTAGTATGTACAGGAATCCCAAAGAAGTAGGCACTAGTGCAGGAATGAACTTGGCAGCAAGAGCAGGCAGGAAGCTTTCTTTTTTCCATGCATGTGGGGCCAGGAAGCTGTGGAACAGAACTGGGGGAGCCAGTCCCGAGCAAGAGTGGGGTTGAGACTTGTCAAAACCCTGGAAATTCTGTCCAGAGGTAGACAGAAGTAGGACCGCTCCCTCCCTGCTCCAGGCCTGCATGTCCCAGCATGTAGCCCTGTGCTCCCACCCTTGCCCTCCTGAGGAGGTCCTGTAGCCTGGCAGCCAGGTTAAACTTCCTTTCCCCTTATAAGGTAATGTCCAACAGCACCTGGAATTCCTCCTTATGCAAATGAGGCATCCTCAGCACCCTGGTCAATGATTTACACTTACCCCATAGACCCTATTCACTCCAAAAGGTTTAAATAGCCTTTGTTCCCCACAGTTAAATGAGTTCTCTCACTGACACTGTCCCTCCACTGCCCACCCGCAAGTCTGTTTCTCACTGCTACCTGAGGTCTCCATCCCCTGCCATTCCTCCCACGCTCCTCCTCCTAGGACTCATTGATTGTGATCATGGGTCAATGCCATTACTGGTGGGGAATCGAGGCCAGGAATGGAACATGTTCTTTATATAGGCTGCCAGCAGAAGGTGTGGCCCAGATTAAAGGTGGATCTTTCCACTTCAAAAGATCTGAATTAGCTGGACATAGTGGCACATGTCTTTAATCCCAGCACTCGGGAGGCAGAGGTAGGCGGATCTCTGTGAGTTCAAGGCCAGCCTGGTCTACAAAGTGAGTCTAGGACAGCCAAGGCTATACAGAGAAACCCTGTCTCAGAAAACAAAACAAAACAAAACAAAAAAAAAACTGGATTAAAAATTGGTCTTCCCACTTCAAATGATTTAATTAAGAAAAAAATCCCTCACAGGTATACCCAGCCACTTGGGTTTTAGTTAATTCCTGATGTAGTCATGTTTACAACCAAGAATATCCAACACAGAGGTTTAAAATGCCTTATGTATAAGCATTTAGGAAAAGCTAGTGATTAACCTATGTGACCCTCATAATCATCACTAGGCTTTTTCCAAGCAGAGCTTCGGCATGACTTCTCCTAACTTGTGCTCCATCTTCTCACCAGAAATCATTTGTTGTGGAGGATCAGGCAGAAGACATTTGAAGTTTTGTGAGCCATCTGACCTTTAATGAGTCTACCCAGATGTACATCTTTAGCATTAAAACAGCCAGAAACTGAATTATATATATATATATATATTATATATATGTGTGTGTATGTATGTATGCATGTATGCGTGACATAGCTATGTGCCGAACTGGATTTGACCTGGGGGCCATGTTTGTTGACCTCTGGAATCCATCTAATGGAAAGATCACATAGTACAACAAGGAGCTGGAGAGATGGCTTAATAGTTAAGAGAGCTGGCTGCTCTTCTAGAGGACCACGTTCAATACCCAGCATTCACAGAGAGGCTCACAACTACCTACAACTCCAGTTCAAGAGGATCCAACACCCTCTTCTGGTCTCTGAAGACACCAGGCACCTATGTGGTACACATACATACCTGCAGGTGAAATACACATAAAACAAGAATTTAAAAAACTGATATTAGAACTTTAAAAAAGTATAATGTAATTATTTTTAATATTTACTTAATTAGATATATTTAAAATCTTATTTTTCACATATAGTCAACATTTGAAAGTTTTCATGAGATATTTTACTTTTTTTTTTTTTTTAGTTGAGGCTATTGTCCAGTTCCACAACCTCAAATAAACTAGCAAAGATCTGCCAGTACAGACTGTTCTTGTTTTGTTTGTCTGTTTGTTTCAGCAGAAAGGATAGGCCTCTGTTTAGACTCATGCTTCCTCCCCTTCATCCTTCACATTCAGTCCACACTGGCCTCTCTCTATCTGATTTGCCATTTTATTGCTCTGGAGGCCACAAAATCAAGGACGGCACCAAACTCCCTCCTTAGCCCCAGGAAGAGCCCCCACCCACCCCAGACTCTTCAAGCTCATGTGGCCTCCAGACCAGTCACTCTAGCCTCTGCCTCATCTCCAGATCCTGGTCTTGTCTGTGTCTTCCTCATCCAGACTCAGGATTGCAAAGCAGGAATTATGAAGGGCTTGCCTACCCTGTCTTGATAGAGCTAGGCTGTCAACTTACCTGCTTCCAAGTTTTGACCTTTTTCGAACAATATTCTGTCCACAGTTGAAGCAGAGACTTTTTCATCTCCAGACTCTTAACTAATCATCGTACCTTCAAAGACCCTTGTGGTGGGGTTAGTGATAGCATTTAATAGCATAGGGATATTGGAATAGCAAAAGCCTGGACTTTAAGGTAAAAGATTCACCAACGTGATATGTCCTTGGGAACCCACCAAGGTCGGATGACTTCTTTGATCATAGGACTATGGGCGGAGACATGCCCTGAGGCGCTCAGCCCCAGATCATACAATCTCCAGACTACTTGTTGTGCCTTGGCCCTCTGCAAAAAGCTTTGAAGGGACAGAGCCCAGGGGCATGACTTGGAAGCCTGCAAAAGCTTCTGCCGAAAATCATTTTGCCAAGTCAGTACAACAGGTGAAGATATTTAAGTCAAGATTCACGTAGACAGGGTGCTTGGCTCCTCTTCCTCTCTCACCTCCTCCTTGTCTGGCAGAGAAACTCATATCACAGTCTCACCGGGAGGCTTCACCCTCTTGTATCGACCAGTTTTGGGTCTAGAGACGGATTCTCCCTGAGATTCTGGAGCATCTAGGCCGGGAGTTATCTCCTCTCAGAGCTCAGGGGCTTCAGATTGGACAGAACACTGAAGCAAGACCTTTGCAGGCCTAAAGCATCTGAATGGTGAGCCTAATAAACTTTCATCTGGTAAAAGACCGAAAAGGCAATTCCTGCTTGATAAACTCTCTTAAGAACTGATGAACAAAATTCAGAGACTTTGGGACTGAAAGATTTGATGAAGGACAGCCATCCATAAAGATCCATGACCAGAGGAAAATATCCTTTTGAGAAACCTTAGGTTAGTGTTAAATGTTTGTATTATAGGTATTAGGGTGTTATAGATTAGATTTTAGAGTTAGGGTTTGGGTTTTATGATTTAGGAACTTTATTGGCAATTGTTAAGTAATTGTTAAGTATGAATAAATATATGTTTGATAAATAAAAATTTACTGTTACAGACCCTCTTTCCAAATAACATCACTGTGTGGGTTACTCTTGACTATCAACTTGCTGGGATTTAGGATCACCATGGAAAGAAACCTGTGAGCATGCCTATGAAGGATTCTCTAGATTCATTTAATTGGTAAGGAGGATCTGCTCTAATTGTGGGTGACACCAGTCATGGGATGAGGTCCTGACCTGAGTAAACAGGATAAATCAAGCTGAGCAAAGCATTCATTTCTTGCTGCTTCCTGATGGTAGATGAAATATGACCAGTTGCCTCACACTCTTGTGGCCATTATAATCAACTATAACCCTGAATTGTGATCCAAAATAAGCCATTCTGTTGGTTTCTTTAAAAAAAAAATTTCAGCCGGGCGGTGGTGGCGCATGCCTTTAATCCCAGCACTTGGGAGGCAGAGGCAGGCGGATCTTTGTGAGTTCGAGGCCAGCCTGGTCTACAAAGTGAGTCCAGGACAGCCAGAGCTGTTAAACAGAGAAACCCTGTCTTGAAAAACCAAAAAAAAAAAAAAAAAAATTTTAAGGTGTATCTTTCCCCCCCAGTATCTCCCCCTTTTAGTCAATGAAATACTCTTTTTCTTATAACAATAAATACAATACAAAACAATAAGAACACTTAGGCAAATATAATATTAATTTTGTATCAGTATAATTATTTATATTTATATTTATATTTATATTATATTTGGCTAAATTGGTATTGATCATTGTATATTAATGCAAATTTAAGATTGTATAGGGCTACATCGGTATTGATCTTTGTATATTGATACAAAATTAAGATTATATTTGGCCACAATGGTATTGACCCTAGTATATTAATGTAAAATTAAGATTGTATTGGGCTACATCGGTACTGATCTTTGTATATTGATACAAAATTAAGATTATATTTGGCCACATTGGTATTGATCTTTGTATATTGATACAAAATTAAGGGTAACGCTTCTTAAAGGTATTGTTTGTAGTAATACTTAAAAATGAAATGTCAAGTTTTGACCTCTCGCTACCAACCGACATAAACTGTTTAGGATAATTAAGAAACGGAAACTAATAGTCATGAAAACGTGTCATTTTGTTAGTTACTATGACAGTCTATCACAGTTATTTTCTAAGCTACTCAGAAATCAAGTTGCTAAGAGACAAGCAATATTTGCTTATCTAAATATAAGAGATAGATAGGGCATCTTCAAAAACCTCAAGAGATCTGCAGAATATGGCATTCAAAGATGTTTTCTCAACTTAAGATTTTTTGATATGGAGACATGTCAGCTCCTGACAGCACCCCCTATATTACTCCAAGTAGAAGATGAGCATTGAAGAATCTCCAGTGGGAGATGATTAAATTGGTGGTAAGCCATTCTCTTGGCAAGAAAAACCACTTGCTTCAACTGTAGACAGACTTCTGTCCAAAAAGGACAAAACTTGGAAGCAGGTAAGTCGACAGCCTAGCTCTGCCAAGACAGGGTAGGTAAGTCCTTCATAATTCCTGCTCTACAACCAATGTCTGTCAGAGAAATGGGGCCAAATGGCTGAAGATTGATGCTGTAATGTATGGAGAGAAAATGGGAACTGTCCAGGCAGCCACTGGTATGTCATTTTTTAGTTTTGGAAGCTGCAGGCCCTGCACTTCCTATATAATCAGATATATTTATCCCTCTCAGGTCTCTGAGGTGGTTGAAGAATAGATAGCTAGAGTCTCATAGTTAAATTTTGAGTTGTTTAGGAATCAAGAGGGTGTTCTGGATCTAAGAAGATATTTTTAAAATTATGAGGCAAGTTAGTATGAAAGCTGAGTTAGATATAGAACTTTAAACTCATGGAGATGGTTAGATAGTAGAATGTTAAAGTCAGGTGCCAAATACATATGGACTGGACATTGGGAATGTATGCTAAGCCATATAACTCTTATAATCGTGGCCTATTTATTTCTGTTGTTTTGTATTGTATTTATAGTTATAAGAAAAAGAACCATTATTTGGACTGAAAGGGAGAGCTGTTGGGGGGAAAAATAAATACCTTAAACTAAAAAAAAAAAAAAAAAAAAAAAGAACACTTAGGCAACAACTATGAAAATGATAAGGTATAACATATATGCCCAATGTCCAGTCCATACCTATTTGGCAACTAATAATAATATTCTGTTATCTATCTTGATGAGTTTAAAGTTCTACACTTAACTCAGTTTCTACCCTATCTTGTATTACTAACTTAAAAACATATTCTTAGACCTAAAACATCCTTTTAATTCCTAAACAACTTAAAACTTAATTGTGAGACTATAACTATCTAGTCTTCAACCAAATCAGAGACCTGAGAAGGATAAATATATCTGAATAAACAGGAAGTGAAGAGCAAGCAGCTTCCAAAACTAAGAAATGACAGACAACTGGCTGCCTGGACAGTCCCCAGTTTCTCTCTATAACATTGGAGCATCTATCTTCAGCCTTTTGGCCCAGTATCTCTGACAGAAATTAATTGTAAATCAGGAATTATGAAGGACTTGCCTACCCTGTCTTGGTAGAGCTAGGCTGTAAACTTACCTGCTTCCAAGTTTTGTCCTTTTTGGACAGCATTCTGTCCACAGTTGAAGCAAAGACTTCTTCTTGCCCAGTGGCTAGCTTTCCACTAATGCAACCATCTCCAAATGGAGATTCTTTGATGCTCATCATTTATTTGGAGTAAAATGGTGGGGGGTACTGTCAGGAGCTAGCCTGCCTCAATATAAAAAAAAATCTTAAGTTAAGAAAACATCTTTATATGCCATATTCTACAGATCTCTTGAGGTTTTTGAAGACCATCTATCATCTCCGAATATCTGAATAAGCAAATGTTGCTTGTCTCTTAACAACTTGATATCTGATTAACTTAGAAAACATTTGTGATACACTACATTAGCACCTAACAAAACAAAAGTTTGAATGACTATTAGTTTGTATTTCCTAATTATCCCAAACAGTTTGTGCCAGTTACTGTCAAAAGGCCTAGAACTTCACATTGCGTTCTTTTTTTTTTTTTGGTTTTTCGAGACAGGGTTTCTCTGTTTAACAGCTCTGGCTGTCCTGGACTTGCTTTGTAGACCAGGCTGGCCTCGAACTCGCAAAGATCCACCTGCCTCTGCCTCCCAAGTGCTGGGATTAAAGGCGTGCGCCACCACCCCCCGGCTTCACATTGCATTCTTAAGAATTACTTTAATTACCTTAAAAAGAGTTAACCTTAATTTTGTATCAATATACAAAGCTCTATACCAATGTAGCCAAACATAACCTCAATTTTGCATCAATATACAAAGACACAAGAGCATATTAAATGGTCTATCCCTTTTTCTTTATCGTGTCTGTATCCTCTTTTTTTCTTTTCAAGGCTTTTCCCTCTACATAAGGGAGAAAGAAGGAAAGAGAAAGGAAAAAGAGAGAAATCCCTGGGTCTAACCTCCTAAACCTTGTCTAACAAGACCATTTAACAACTTGTAACCAATCCCCCTAAATGACAACAAACATCTACAACCCACCAAATGACCAAAAAAAAAAAAAAAAAAAAGATTACCACCCTACCTTCTGGGAATGGGGTGTTACTCTCTTAACATTGCCATTTTGTTCTTAAGTTCTTTTGTCAAGCATATTGTCCTGGTCATGTTGTAAAGTAATAAACACGTCACAGTGTAGGTGGACATGAATCTGGGGGCCACTGTTCAACCTGTTACTCTCCGTTACCAAGACTTGGAGGTGAGCCCAGCAGCTTCCCAGGAACCTTCACATCTGTCCAGAGTCTCAAACATCTGCCTCTCCAAGTGCCTTCCATGTAGGATACTGATCACCAGGGAGAAGTAGAAAAGCTCCTCCAAAGACTTGGGAGGTCTGTCCAGAGCTCTCAAGGCAACCGTGGGATAAGGAGAGAGGGAAGAGGAACCACAGACAAAGAAGCTCTACCACATTGTTTGGTTCTAGAACATGAGAAAAAAAATCCAGAGCCAGTCCTGACAGCTGCTGATAACCCAGTAAAATGCCTTTCCTCCTGACTTGGGTGGTTCAGGTTCCTGCAGATGTGCCTTGCTGGCTTGGCAGGTGTTGATTTTTTCCCCCATTGTTACTTTATTTTATTTTTTTCTAGATTCCTTTCATGTTTTTGCAAATAGCCCTATAGTTTTTTTTTCTGCTTTTTTTTTTTTTTATCTTGAAGCCAGAGAGAGGCCTCCCCTCCTCTGTAAAAGTAACTTTTATTCTCCTGATGTAATTATTGTCTCGGAGGCTTATTGCCTCTGTCTGCTAACCTAGGCCTAGTCCCGGCAGCTTCTAGCTTCCCCACAACTTAATCTAGGCCTAGGATGTTTTTAGTCTCTGAGACTTACTGCTGAATAAGCTCACCCTTTCTAGTTCTTTCTGAACTCTGGCTGGTCAACTCAGCTGTTCTGGGTCAAGCTCCTCTCCAAGCTGTCTGATTCAATCTGGCTTCTCTCAGTTTCTCACTGAAAATCTCTGCTTGACCTCAAACTAACTCCAGGAATCTGATCTAATCTTCTGGCTCCCTCTTATTCTCTGGGTTATTCTGTCTTCACCAATGTCTAACTTGTTCTCTCTTCAATTTTTCTCTGTAAAACTGCCCCAATTAAACTGCCTTTGAATTCCACGAACTGAACTGACACAGACTCAACTCCCCTGATGCTGACTCTCAACTCACTGACTGAACAGAACCCACTAGAACTTGGAGATCTGCACGCCTCTGTCTCCTGAGTGTTGGGATTAAGGGCATGTACCATAACAACTGGACCTAACCTTTCTTTACCTGAAACTTACTCTATACTAGACTGGTCTTGAACTAAGAGATCTGTTTGCCTCTGTCTCCTGGGATTAAAGGCATGTCTGTATTCTAGCCGGATCACACAGACCTAGAAAGTCTTTGGATGTGTTCTCTTGCCAAGCATCCATGTTCTGCATCAAAATTCCTCTACACTCCTCCCCCATTCCACTGGTTTCTGGTTGTCCTCTGCTCATCTCTCCACCTCCACCCCAGCACCCATGCTCATCTATCACCCCATTAAACGCCAGTTTGAGCTGGCCAGCTCACAGCTGCTGTCCTCCCCATGATAAACACTTCCTTTCTTTGTTATTGCTTATTTTTAAATTATTTTATTACTTGTTTTTAGATCAGATCTCTATATGTCACCCAGACTTGAGCTCACTATGTAGGCCTATCTTCCTGCTGGGATTATAGATGTGTGCCACCATGCCTGGCTTTTGACAATCTATTTTCTGTATTGGGGCAGGCTGTGTTAGCTAATTTTCTATAGCTATGGAGACACCATGACCAAAGCAACTTATAGAAGGAAGAGTTTATAGGGAGCTGACGGTTTCAGAGGGTGAGTCTATAACCATCACGGTAAGGAGCATGGCAGCAGGTAGGCAGGCATGGTGCTGGAGCAGTGGCTGAGAGCTCACATCTGATCCACCAGTACCTGGTGGTGGGAAAAGCTAACTGGAAATGGCATGGCTTTTGAAACCTCAAAGCCCACCTCCGAGGGACACACCTCCTCCAACAAAACACACCTTCTAATCCTTCCCAAACAGTTCCACCAAATCGGGACCAAGCATTCAAACCTACAAGCCTTTGGGGGCTATGCTCACTCAAATCACCACACTGTGTTCTTTTTGGAGCAGATACCCAGTGATACTATCTTCTTGCTTCCCTGTCTTCTTCTTTCCTGAGGATAACAGAAAATATATGCATAGCACTGTGTAAGGCACTGTCCAAAAAGTTCCACTACCACAGGGAAAGATGGATCCCGTTAACACATCTGCATGGGGCACTCTGTTTTGTTTTATTTTCTTATTTTTCTCAGACAGTATCTCATGTAGTTCTGGCCAGCCTTGACTCCACTATGTAGCTAAGGCTGGCTTTGAACTCCTGATCTTCCTGGGTTAGGCTGTGCTCTGAAAGCACAAAGTACAGATGTTCTATGTTGGACCTTGCTTATCGCTTTCGTAAAAAAAAAAAAAAGATGGAGAATTTGACTCATCTTCAAAGCACATTATTTCTATTTCTTTTTTAAAACTCGGGGCAATTACTTGTTCTATTTCTGCTCTGAATGATTTCCTCAGTTTATTCTTGGTGAGCATTAGTCAGTGTAACGATATTTCAGTCCGAACTCCTGCTTGCTCTGAACCCGTAGCTGGGGTCTAATCTCAGAGAAGCCATCAGAAGTCCTCATTTACGTCATCATTTGCTCTTTCGTCAACTTGAGTCAGGCATGGGCACCAGTACACGTGAAGCCTTCAGATGACTCTGTGAGGAACTTTGCACTGTGGCCAACCTCTAGCTTGGCAGACTAATGTTTGCTAAGAATAAACTAGGAAACATACATTTAGGTTAAAATGAGGAAAAGCTTTTGCTGAGGTGGGGCAGGGAAGGATAAAAATGGAACCATGACACTTTTCCTCAGAGAGGTCCCAGCTCCCTTTCTGCTGATTGGCATTGGCCAAGGGTATGGCAGCATTCAAAAGCTACTGTTTCCATTGACCAGCTTCTGGGGACATGGATGGAGAACGATTTTCAGTATCAGCTGTAGTCACACTGTGTGTCTTTAAGAGTTTACCTTCTGGAACCGGGCGTTGGTGGCGCACGCCTTTAATCCCAGCACTCGGGAGGCAAAGGCAGGCAGATCTCTGTGAGTTCGAGGCCAGCCTGGTCTACAAAGTGAGTCCAGGACAGGCAGGCTGTTACATAGAGAAACCCTGTCTCGAAAAACCAAAAAAAAAAAAAAAAAAAAAAGAGTTTACCTTCTGGAACTGTAAAAGATGCTGAAGACTAAGTCTAGTGAGTGAGGTAGAATAAAGGAATTCATGGGTAGGGGGACAAGGGGAAAGGCAGACAGAGAGGAGGGGAGAAGACGACACAGAAAGAAACTGAGAGAGACAGGCAGAGACAGAGATGGAAAGAGGGACAGACAGAGAGGCAGAGGAGTCAGACAGAAACAGAAAAAGGCTCACACACACATACACACACATACACACACATAAACACACACATACACACACATAAACACACACACACATAAACACACACATACACACACATAAACACACACACACATAAACACACATACCCACACACATACACTTAAACACACACACATACACACAGAAGTTTTCGATTTGCTCTCTAGTAGTAAAATTCATTGCAGAGGGTTGAATGGTATGCTGTACAAATGATGTATCTCTATCTTTTAGAGATGTTTTAAGTTTTTTTAATTTTTTCTTTTTTTCTATATTTATTTATTACTTCAGGTTACATCTCCATCACAGTGTCCTCTTCCCACCCCTCCCACCCCTGCCCTCCCACCCTCTACCCCCAAACCCTTCCGTCCCACTCCTCTGGAGTAGAGTGTCCCTACATAACAGTCCCTTGCCTCAAGTTCAGCAGTCATATGAGGGCCAACGGCCTTCTCACACACTGGGAGCCTACAAGGCAGCACCACTAGGGAAAAGTGTCTCATTGACAGGTAACAAAGTCTATGTTCCTGTTCCCTTTGGTGCATTGTTTGTAGTGTAGTTATCCTGTACTATATGGCTAAAATCTGATTATAAGTGAATAGATGCCATGTGCATCCTTCTGAGTCTGGGTTAGCTCACTCAGGATGAGCTTCTCAAGTTTCATCCATTTGGCTTCAAATTGCATGATTTCCTTGTTTCTGATAGCTGAGTAATATTCCGTTGTGTAGATGTACCACAGTTTTTAAATCCATTCCTCGGTTGAGGGACATCTGGGTTGTTTCCAGTTTCTAGCTATTACAAATAAGGCTGCTATGAACATAGACAAGGAAACTTCCTTGTGATTTGGTTAGGAATCATTTGGATGTATACCCAGAAGTGGTATGCCTGGGTCCCGAGGCAGAGCTATTCCAAGTTTTCTAAGATATCACCAGAATGACCTCCATAGTGATTGCACAAGCCTGCACTCCCACCAGCAATGGAGGAGGGTTCTCCTTTCTCCACACCCTCACCAGCATGTGCTGTCATTTGAGTTTTTGATCTTAGCCACTCTGACAGGTGTGAGATGGATAGATGTTTTAAGTTTTAATACATTTATTTGTTGCTTGTATATGTACATGTGTCTGGAGGTTAGAGGACAACTTGTGGGAGTGGGTTCTCTCGTTCCTCCATGTGGTTTGTGGGGACTTTAGGATTGGCAGCAAGTGCCTTTACCTGCTGAGTCTTCTTGCTAGCCCCTGTATCTGTATATTAATGTTTATGGTCTGTGACCTCATTTAGTAAAAGAGTATTTGCAGATGTGATTTAGTTAGGGATATTCCAATGAGATCATCCTGGGTTACCCTGAAGGAGTTAAATCCAGGTAAATGACAAGTATCTTTGCTGAAGGAAGGCAGAGAGAGCAAAGAGGAGAAGCCCATTGGGGTGGGGGTCGAGACCAGAGGGATGCAGCTGCAAGCCAAGGGATTTTTGTAGCTCTAGGTGCTGGAGGAGACCTCAAGCCCTTTCTTTCAGAGCTTTCTGGTACAGAAGCAGAGGAAGTCTCGAGTGAGTAAAGTCCTGAGTGAATGTATAATGTTGATGTGGGCAGAACCCTGACAGGGACCAATAACTTGGACCCATGGAAAATTGGCAAGGCCTTCCCCTATATGAATCAGGGTCTGAACTGACAAAGTCTTCTTCTTGTACAAGTGTTTCTGGACTATTATAGTCAGTGTGTGCACAAACTAGCAATTGCAGCTAAGTCCTCTTCCTTGACTCTTACAGCCTGAGACTGCTGGCCACAGAGGCCTCCCATCAAGACTGGCTAGCCCCTCACCCACACTAAACATGCTGAGGTTCTGGGTCATTGCAGGGGTAGGTGCTGTTCCGTCGAGTGTGTGTGCACTGTCCGTCTGAGCCCAGCTTTAGTCCCTTGCAGCTCCTACTCAGGGTTCCAGGACCCAAGCCACACACATAGGCAGGCAGAGGGGACACAGCCTTGTTGACCCCTTGATTTTAGATGTCTAGCCTCCAGAGCTGAAAATACATCTCTGTGATTTTTTTTTAAGTGCCCACATTATGGTCATTTGTGACAAAGGTGGCAGATTGGATGGGATCCTTCTTGTCTGGCTTGAAACCCTGGTGCTAGGGACAATTCCCAGAGACAGAAGAATCTCAGAACTTTAATTTGAGTAGTGACAGTATCATGAAATAAGGGTCTATTTTTATCTGAAGCTTATTTAATTTTTTACCGACTTAATCAGAGTCCAACTAGGAAAACAAACCACTTCAGGTTATGTGTACACAGGGAATTTAATGAAGCAATTGGTCATACCAGTGATGGTGGGGTCGGGGGTGGGTGGGAGAGAAGTCAAAAGGCCACAGAGAGATAGTCTAGAAGTTAGCAGCACCAGGAATCCATGACAATCTGGCATTGCCAGAGTTCAGGGGTCAGGGCTACTTACAGGAAGCTGGGGCCATGTTGGGTGTGACTTGTTGGTATGCTGATGTTTAAGGGACAGGGGGCCCCAACCTGAGAGGAGAGGAGAATGGAAATGCCAGCTCTCTCTTGGTCACCCTCTTGTTCTCCCAGTCTCTCTTACTGGGTAATATTACACCACAGCTCCCTGTCAGGGCAGTTCAAGAAACTACTACTTTAGACAGAGCTAAACAAAACAAAATAACAGCAGCATCAAAAACAACAACAAAGCAGGCAAGGGATGGACCAAGGACAAAACCACCAGGACCTGGAACCTTCACCAAGATACACTTCAGGAAAAGCAGTTGTAGAGGTGAGAGGTGTTCTGGGGGACACCTGTCCTCCACTAACCTCCTGTTTCTCTTTCGGAGTCAGACAGACCAACAACCCCACACCCTAAACTCTAGAACTAGGAACAGGTTACCTTATGTGGCAGATGGCATGTTCTATCTGAGAGTAAACAGAGGGTTTTGAGATGGAGAGATGATTTTGGATCACTCAGGCTCAGTGGGTCACTGGGGTCTTGGAAACAGGAGCCAGGAGGAACATAGATTATGGAGGAGAGGACCAATATAAGCAGAGGTGGCAGTGACAGTAGTGTGCTTTGAAGATGGAGAAAGGGGCCCAGCCATGGACCATGGAAGCCTATAGGAGAAGCAAAGGAGGAGACAGAGGGTCTCCTTTGGAGCCTACAGAAAGCTCCAGGGAAGGGAGAACAGGAGGACTGACCATTGGCTTCTGCCCCAGGAGGGAAGATAATGTAGTAAAGTGCAGTCAGCGCTCTGGGTTTGGTGAGTTGGCATAGCAGCAGGAATGGGAATGCCTCTCCCACTTCAAACACGAGGACCAAACATGAGCGTGCCTTTTCCCAGCCAACCTGGTCTCCTTTTCCTTCTCAACTCTTCCTTGTGGCAACTCCTCACCAAAAGGCCGAGAAAGCCTCAAATGGCCAAACATGTGACAGTGGTGACTTCGTACAGCTCAGATGAATTACAGCTCACACTACAGGCATTTTCAGATGCCATGTGTAGAAAAAAATAATGGCTAATTAAACTATTTACCAGTATTTATATTATCCTTAATTGGTTTGGCGGTGTTAATCCTTAACCTGCCATTATAAATGATACACACAGACACCGGGTGGATTTTAACAAGCCTAGGCCTGAGTTGTGCAATCCTAGCCCATCTAAGCTAGCTCATAACTCTATTACCCAAATATAACCCTGTGTACACATACATCCCTTCGGACTATTATTTTCCACGCTAAGCTAATGTTTCAGGCCACGTGGAAGGATCTTCTTTAATCTACCCCATAGCGTGTCTTCCTTGTTTGTTCCTGGCTTCTTCTCTGGCAACTTCTTGTTCCCAAGATGCTCTGTATTTCTCTAAAAGCCTGTGAACCTTAGTCCTGCCTACCTCTGTCTTTGCCCAATCTCCAGGCCTCAGCATTTATTTAACCAATCAGGGACAATTAAGTAACAGACAGCAAACAGGACCGATCAACATTTAGAATGCTTAACATCACCCCATCAGTCATGGGCTAGGGTCCTGTCTCAGTGTAGGGCACCTGCCTGGCACACCTGAGCCTTGGGTGTTTTGTCCTTCAGCATGGAATTGGGGAAGTGGCTGTACTCAATGATGTTACCCCAATCTTGTGTGGAAGCTTGCTTCTCACTCGAAGCCCAGCATTTATCCCAGTATCTGCGCTTAGCGGGTAATCATGCTGCACTCTGACAAATGTCTTTTCTAACCTGTGGGCACTCACTTTGCTTTGGAATTGTTTTGGCATCACTAGGATGGGATTTGTTAGTGATGAGAAATGTCTTACAAGATTAATTGAATGTCCTCATGAAAGGCAGCCAACTTGATTCAGATAAATGAAATGGGAATAAAAAGGGTATTTCCCATCATAATGGCTCATGTTTTTGCGAGATTTTCTACAGCCCAATTAATGGCAGAGTACCATGGCTTCAACATTCCTTTCCTTTCTTCTCTCTCCATTCTGGGGAAAAGGAAATCAAAAGAAGAAAGAAAAACGGAGGGAGCCAGACTGCTTAACACCAGGGCTAACAGACTAATAATAGTGGCTGGCGGTCATGATATAGTAATGAATTTAGCTGCATGGGACTTCTGTTGAGAGAGTGGCTTTGGGTTCACATGGGCTTCTCATTTGGTTCTCAAATCCTATTAAAGAAGTCTGATTAGCCAGATTTGAAGCTGAAGCAGCCAAATCTTTGCAGATCAAATTCATTCAGGTGGTGTGGTTTGAACCAAACTCTTGAATCAAGTATTTGAAGTGCTATTTTTGTTGTTGCTTCAACAAACAACAACTTGGCTGACTGTTGGACATTTGAAGGACACCTCGATTTAATAATAGTTTATTCATGGCATGTTGTGGTTTACTGTTTATCTCATTCATCATGAGCGAATGAGTGAGAATTGTTGGTCTCGGCCCACATGGACAGGCCAGCTACCCACTTGTTCTCCTCCTGAGCAGTATGTTTGTGAGTGGGAATGGATTGAATGGCTTAGGCTTCTCCCTTCCTTTCTTTCTTCCTCCCTCCCTCCCTTCGTCCTTTACTGGACAGTTGTTACTGAAGCTCACCATGAATGGGTGCTTGGCTCCCGTGGGAGTCACGGGAAAGGAAAAAGCTCCCTTCTCTTGGAGGCGTTTGTTGTCTTTTCTGTAGATTCTCAACTCCAGCCCATGCAGATAGCATGGAAAAGACCCTAGACTCGCAAAGCTGATCCCCAAAGGGCACCTTGGAGGGCACCTCTCTCACCTTGGAGGTGAGAGCCGAATAGGTCTGGGTACACATCCTTGTATGCTACTTCCTAGTTAGATCTCATAAGCTACATGTGCTCAGATGGCAACATTAGCACACACCTGAGAGAATTGCGCAGAACTTCAAATGGGATGGCATGACCAGCCAGCATCCATGCTTTTATGTATTAGGTTAATGTTTGTATGTTGTATCTACTTATCCACATGTTCGGTTCCTCCGGGATTGGTGGCCACTAAACGGTGAGGGTAAGTGTGGTTTGAAACCCTTGTAAATACAGATGGCAGCCTACAATCCTCTAGAACTGCGACTAGCCCAAGCTGTGCAAGCTGTGTGACATTTTCCCCAGGACCCTTCTAAAGCCTGACCTTCCTGCCTTCCCCTTACTTGCCTTGGTCTATCCTTTGCACAACAAGCCCTTTGGTGGTTGCATATCTTAGCTTGTCATCTCTTTCCTTTCCTTCAGTTGCTCCCACTGTACTTAAAATGAAACCTAAACTGTTCCCTGTGCTCTGCAAGCTCCCTCCAACTGCTCTGACAGCCTGCCAATTTCCACAGCCAGGGCTGACTACCTCGGCCTTTTGCCTGTCCTTGTACATACCAAGCCCACAGGTTCCCCAAGGCCCTTTTGCCTTCTATGCCCTCTGCGCAGAATGGCCTTTCCAACCTTCCCTGCACCTACTCAGCTTCCTAAATTCCACCTGTCTCCTCATATGCCCTTTGGGACACTTCTCACCATCAATGCCTGTTGAATGAATGAGTCCCCTACCATAGTGGCTTCTCCACTATGAGTTTGAGAAGGCATACTTTACATTTCAACATGATCATAGCTGTCGAGCTTTAAAACTGTACATGCTTGAGCTACGGCCATTGAACAACAGCACCAGAAAACTCACTGATATTGTCCCCCCTCCTTCGTGGTAAATGGCCCATGCAGATTCACCCGACTGTAAGGTAGGGAGCAGGGATTAGACACTGCAAAACTTCAGACTGGTTCAGAACAAAATTTCTCAGGACCCTAGAAGGGGCTTAAGTTCACCCAGTGCAGCTGGATACCTGTGATCTGAGGAGAAAGCGGAACTGGAAGCTAGTATATCTTTCTACACCAGAAAGCGCCACACCAAGTGGCCAAAGCCCATCTGAGATCCTGTATTGGTTGCACTAACGTTTATGTTTCCTGTGAGAAATGAGACCTATGGGAATTAGAACAACAGAATGAAGCTCAAGGGGAGATAGAAGGAAGAAGGCAGTGCCAGGAGTAGAGCCAGCACCAGGATTCCTAAAGTGGGTCTCTGGGATGGTGAGGGACTATGCCAGCTCTGAACCAAATGTGCTGTGTGACCTGGACAACTTTTTTTTTTTTTTTTTGGTTTTTCGAGACAGGGTTTCTCTGAATATCTCTGGCTGTCCTGGACTCGCTTTGTAGACCAGGCTGGCCTTGAACTCACAAAGATCCGCCTGCCTCTGCCTCCCAAGTGCTGGGATTAAAGGCGTGCGCCACCACCGCCCGGCTTGGACAACTTTTTAAACCTCTCTGAACCCCAACTTCCTTATCAGGGTGAAGGGAGTGATAGTCTATGAGAATAGGCCTCCCAGTTCTGCTAGGGAAGGTGCCCATGTCTCTAGGCCTGCTCGTCTATGGTCTAAGATAACAGTTTTCCTCTCCTAAAAGCCTACTTTAGACTATCATTTGCTATAACAAAATCCCTGAGACCAGATATCTAATAAAAAAACCCCAGCAGTTTTTCTAGCCTGCAGTTCTGCAGGAAGTTCAAGGGCATGGTAGCACCCCATGTGTTCTCGTGGACTGTCAAAGGAAAATGGTTTGTTAGTTACTCAGTCCAATTACTGGACAACTTTGAGGTATGTTTTGAAAACTTTGGGCATGTTTCTTTTTCAGCTAGAAATGTGTTAAATAGCAAGCATGGATAAAATGTAGCTGGAAATTTTATTTAGCACTGTGAGTGTAAACTGTCATTAACTCAAAACACGCCACTAAAGTTGACACCTCATACAAAATCCAACTCTGTGTTTCAATGACTTAATATGAAGAAAATAAAATAGCTCAATATTTTATATTGATCAGAAGATGGAGATGAAAACATTTTGTGAATATCTACATTGACTGTGTCCCCTCAAAATTCACATGCCAAAGGGCTAACCAAACAGCATTGGGATATGACTGTGAAGGAAAGAGGGTCACCATTGATGTAACTCTTTAAGATGATATTGGACCACAGGATAGAGGATGTCTAGTTCCCTGAGATTGGTGTAAAGAATGCCTAGCCTGAAGTGACCTGTCAGAAAAAACAAACATATTTACAATCTTATATGTATACACAATAAAGTGTACATATGCTTAAAATTATGGGACATATGACTTGCACATGCATAGATTGTCCATAGGATGTAACACCTGTGGTAGTTAATCTCAATTGTCAACTTGATGAGATCTGGAATAGATGAGGTAAATGACTCCCTGCAATCCCACCCATGGCTGATGAGGGGCGCTGTTGTTAAAACCATAGTTACAGAATTGTAAAGAAGAACCAAAAAAAAAAAAAACCCATCAGCTTATGGAAAATATGTACAACTGCAAGTTTAGACTGGCCATTAAGTTAATGATTTATGGAGTTAAATAGTTCAGGATCACTTAGAGATGAGCCTGTCATAGCCAAACAAATTCTCCTTTCTGCCCCCCACCTCCATTCCTCATTCTTCCCATCCCTTCCTTTCTCCTTCCTTTCTTAGATCAGAGTTCTGAATGACCCCAAAGGTCTAGAGAGCCCATGCTTCTCCCTGGCTTCTTGCTGTGTGGCTCTTCCTCTTTAGCGTTTTCTTCAAAGGCCCACCAGTCCCAGAACTGCTCAGGAAACCGTCCTTGGTCACATCGGGGATTTCTGGGATGAGCACGGGTCCTGACCTTGTTCTTTCATTTATTCATCCAACGAGTATTCGAGGCTGTGATGCTCCATGGCCTGTGCTGGGTGATGGGGCAGTGAAAGGACCCTACCATGGAGTCTGCAGGAGCAGCCTCAATACCATCACACATCCTCTCACTCTCCAGTATGGGCTACTGTGGGCCTTCAGGACTGAGCAGAGAACAACACAGCAAGGACTCTGCTTCTATAAAGGTCATGTTCTTATGAGAAAACAAACATCCTGCAAACGAATGTGTAAACAAATACGGGAACCACTTCAGGAACAAAAAGATGTGTTCGTGGATGGAGATGAGCATGGGAACATTTCAGAAGCCAGTAGGGACAGGATAGACCCTGAAATCAGAAGAACTTTCTGAGAGATGATATGAATAAGGTGAGGGGTGGGCTATGGCTCAGTGGAGACGGGAGACAGGCCATAAGGGCAGAACTGGGATCATGTGGGGCCGCAGTCCTGGGCACCTGAGTGGGCACAAGCTTTGTCAGCATGATGGGATCTTCCCAGCATTTCAACCCTTGATGAAGTGTGATGGAGTCTTTGGCTTATGAAGTCACTCCCAAATCCTCAATGTCCTCTTTAGCTGAAGACTACAGCAACATGCTGGGGACAGTCACAGAGTGACAGAAAGGAAGAAGCCCAACACACATACACTCTCATCCCTCCTGGCTCCTGAGAGTCCTTCACCTGTCCCGGGAGGGGTGAGTCATTTCCTAAAACTGCTAGATCACAAACTAATTATCTCCAGGGCCACAGGGCTCCTGTCACCTGCCTCCGAGAAGCAGGTCAACAGGCAGGACAGAATGTGCTGTCCTGTCATGCCAGACATGAACCCCAGGGTGGCCCACCTTGAATCTTCTACAGAGATGCTTGGCCGAGAACTGACAGCCCTGTGCTCAGGGCAGGAGAACTAGATCTGGTCTTGCGCTTACTCTCCCAGCAGGCACCTTGTCTTTGTGCCAGCCAGCTTGTGTGGCTCAAGTTCCCAGCCTTCTTGGGCTCAGCTCTCAGTGGCCCTGGGAGCTGCCCTCTGTCACACTTCTCCTGTAGGAAGGCCGGACAGCTCTTCTTTCTGCTATCCCTTCTCCTCCAGAGTCCCCAAGCTCAGCTATGGGATCACATGGGCTGGGGATCTGTCGTGGGGACCCAAAACTCTGAAGGCTGCAGTTGATTTAGTAAAAGGCCAGCAACTGGTCCAGGCTCCTCCTCTGCTGAGAGTCAAAAGGGGCGTGGGCTTCTTGACTGGGCAGGGCCTCGTTGGCTGGGTGTAGCCTCCTTCACTGGGCATGTTGACTGTGGTAGCCTCTTCAGTGGTGGCCTTAAACAGCTCTATTCTCAGCTTCTACCTGTTACATGGTGAAGATGACAGATTAAGTGTGAGTCTCCTGCCCATGACGAGTCAGGGCCTATGTTTTCTGCAACTGCGTGGATGTAGGTCTTTATTGTCCTCTGCCTGGCAAACACTCTACTACTGAGCTACAACCCCAGCCTTCCTTTCTATCTTTATTGACCTGTGTTATCAATTCCCATGGATCAGTGAAACTAGCAGAAATGACCATTCTCAAGCTGTAAGAGTCAGCACAACTGAGTCCTAGAGAGCATGGGGTCTCATGAAGGAGAAAAATGACTCCT
>CAJQZJ010009649.1:4602901-4651729 GCA_907164525.1 Lophiomys imhausi | reverse complement strand
CACACACGCACAGTGCCACATATGCCCCCATACATATACACACAACATAAAACATTAAAATATATGTGTATTAAAAAAAAAGAAAGAAAAACAAAGAGTACCCCACTGATCCAGCAGCAGTATCAATTTTGGCCTTCTGAAGACCATCATATGCCTTTTCCAGTGGTCTGCCCAGAGCCCAGAAAGGACACTAAGAATCTTTCTGGGGAATCCAGCTATAATTACATTGTCCAAAATATTATAGTAAAATCGATCACAGTATGCTATTCTTGTGGCACATTTCTAGATTTCCCAAATGAGCCTAAAACCAAGACATTATTGATGAATCCTATTATTTCTTTCAGAGGACAAAAAATAAAAATAAATAGTGCTGTCTGAGATGGCACCCCTCAGGAGCTGCTGAGGCTCACTTCAGAACATGAAGGCTGTGGAGGACAGCTCTGGAAGCTTTCCAACTGGCCCCTTTCTGGTCTAGAGCCCTCGGTAATTCCCTCCAAGGGTGACTACATCTTTTCCTTTCTGCTCTTTTTAACCTTTGGCAAGCCTCTCTTAGTTCTTGGGGATTTTTGTCTCCATCTAGGTCTTAGTTGCATGGAGAAAGTTTATAAAGAGCATTCATTCATTCTGTCATTGCCTCAACCTTCAGCTGGGACCTCCTGGGACACTTGGTCATGATTGTCCTGTAGTTCCCATGCGTCTGAGTTGTCAAGACTTACTCTGTGAGGGACTCAAACAATGGTCATATTTCACCTTGCTCTTGGACAAACTTTAATGTCATAGATGCCTTCAAAAAAGTTGGGGCAAGGAAGAAGGAAGGGCCAGGTTTCTGCCTCCTCTAGAGTGTGGAAAACATCAATGCATTTCTCCCTGATCTAGACACCCAGACTGCCGAGGGAGGAGGACTCCGTCCAGCACAGTGCTTGACACAAGAGCACTAGTTGTCTGATTCTGGACAAGCTACTTGACATGTCTAGGTTTCTTCCTCTGTCCCAGGGTCATCATGAGATGCTGGTGAGATGAGAGGGGTGAAAAGGCGTTGTAAACCCGCGCACACTCCCTGTGAGTGTCAGAGGCTGTCATTGTGTCCTTCAGGGCCGTTTCTCTTCTTCAAAATGAGTTGATAAGGTAGATCTCAACAATGCAGAATGCTTTGAACAGATGCTTTTAGAATTTTCTGCCTAACAGGGGGCAAGCCTCAATGTGACATGAGCTTAGATGACCTGGCTGAGGTCAAATATGGGATTATGGCTATCGGCTCCTTGAAGTGACTGCTCTTGTATGACAAGTATGGGTTCCATAGAAACGACCTTTTGCTATTCCCTAAATGATGGATCATCAGCTATTCTGCCAAAGTATCAGTCTTTAGTAGCCACATAAATTCTAAAGTCCAAGGTCACCGAAAGACACAGAACAAGGAGGCTTAGGCCTGTTTACGGGATTGAAATATATCTGTGTACAATGGCAGGTCTGGTGTTGTCCAGGCATAAGGACAGTAGTGGATGAGGGGTTTTTAGCATCGCTACCATCTTGTCTTCTGACTGGATCCTGTGAGTCCCATTGGCTGAGAGTGGCGTGGGTATTAGCTACAGAGCTCAAAGTGTCCACTAGGTTCACTGTCACGTCAGGGAGTCTGATGGCAGCAGACACCACCTTTATGGTGGATTTCAGAGTTCAGCAGAGAGCCAGGCCCATAGGAGCCACTCAGGAAGGAGAAGACAATGCCCTTAAGTCTTCAGTTGGACACACAAATTCCATCTCTTGAAGCTATAGAAAGAGAGTGTTGAGGAAGAGCTGGGATACTGCTGAGATCCCAGAGGGCTTTTCTGACACAAGAGAATCCTATCTACTTGGGGATAGTTGAAGCCCCTGGAGGAAAGTTATCTGTGTCTAGATTTATATTAACCAATATCTGTACCTATGTACTCATCCTCGTAGGGTTACAAGTGCTGCCGTGAAACACCATGACTGAAAGCAACTTTGGCTTATGGTTCCATACCACTGTTCATTATTGAAGCAAGTTAGGACAGGAACTCAAACATGGCAGAAACCTGGAGGCAGGAGCTGATGCAGAGGTCATGGGGGAGTGCTGCTTATTGGCTTGCTCCTCACAACCTGTTCAGCCTGCTTTCTTGTAGAACCGAAGACCACTAAGCCAAGGGTTGGCATTGCCCACAGTGGTCTAGGTTCTACAGCATTAAATACATGATTAAGAAAATGCCCTACATACTTGCCTGCAGCCTGATTTTTACGGAGGGAATTTCTTAATTGAGGCTCACTCTTCTTAGATGACTCTAGCTTATGTGAAGTTGATATAAAATTAGCCAGCACACACATAATGGTGATAATTTATGACTCTTAAAAGACAGAGGCTAACTTACTCTCTGCTTGGTTAACTTGCATGACATACAGGGAATTTATTGATCCTCCTAGCAACAAGGTGGTGTGCACTGTCTTCTCCCACTTTCAAAGCAGAAAGTCAAGATCTTTGAAGAGAAAAGGCAGAAACGGGGTACAAATCATCAACTCTGATCTCATATTCGATTTGCCTTAGTATCTTGGGATTGTAGTATTACATTCTGAAATGCTCAGAAAGGGAAAAGAGATGTTTGCCTGTGTGTGTGTGTGTGTGTGTGTGTGTGTGCGTGTGTGTGTGTGTGCATGTGTGTGTGCGCGCGCATGTGTGTGTGTGTTACCAGAAATAAGCTTTGCCTACTTCTCCTCTGAGGAATTCTTCCTATAAGACATACGTGAAGTCAAGAGGAGACACTCACAGCTAGGTCTACAGGGAGTAGTGGAGAAGTGGGTCCATTTTCTGATGTCAGGATGTCTTTCGGCCATCCTCATCATGATTCTTGGCTTAAGTCTGTGATCTATGTTGCTTCCTTCCAATCAATTCTAGTCTTTTGAAGAGTTACCAAATATTACCGATTGAGTTCTGCTCTTAGCATTCTGGGGCTTCACTAGCCTCCATTTCCAACCTCTTCCACATTCCTCCCACAAACTATTTATAAAGTCATAGAGTCAGATTTACCACAGGACACATTTTAATGTGGACTCGATCACAGAATAACTAAGATGCTGTGAAACAGAAACATTGTTAAGTTTTAAATTTGATTTAACATAGGTTAAAAATAAGTAGAGACCAAAGGCTGCTTCAAAAGCATGAATCTTGAGAAGATAAAAGACCAGAATGTCAATCATGGGATTCATTTTGATTTAGGGTAGGAGAACAGCTTAGAGGCTATTTTAAGGCCCATTATTATAAATCTAAGTTAAATCTCTACTTCAAAACTTGTTCTAATAAAGTGATTTTTTGAGCATGTTCACTAAGAAGAGCAGAGCTATCCTGTGAAGCTGTCACGTAAATTTTTTTTTTTTTGGTTTTTCGAGACAGGGTTTCTCTGTGTATCCTTGGCTGTCCTGGACTCACTTTGTAGACCAGGCTGGCCTCGAACTCACAGAGATCCGCCTGCCTCTGCCTCCCGAGTGCTGGGATTAAAGGCGTGCGCCACCACCGCCCGGCTGTCACGTAAATTTTTGATTGAACACTTTTCATGCAGAATACTGTGCTTGTGTTAGGCGACATGACCACAGACCCACTGTGTATGATCTCATTGGTGTGCTTCTACCCCATTTAACCCAACTAGACTTAGCATGCTTTCCTAGAAGTGGGAACATAATTAAGGGCATTCTAGCTTGTAAATATAAAGTAACTCAAAAATAAAGTCACTTGTACAGTAAAGTAACGAGTCATTTTACAAAGGGCAGAATTCCAGAATAAGTAGAAGAAAAGAAATTAAGTATAAAGAATACAGCAAGCCCTGACAGAATAGATACTGAATGTAGGGTCAAAGCATGGAAAACCAAGGCAGAAAAGAATAAGCCCCCATCAGCTCCCTGAAAATCCGTCAGAATAGATAAAGCTGCAGCAATGCTGTTCAAGAGAAGAGAGAGTGGAATGCTGAGTGTATACATTTCTTTTTTCTAAGTTAAATTAAAAGTATTAGCATATATTTGTTGTAGAGGTGATTGGCATCTTTATGATATTTCAGTACATGCACACCATGCACTTTGCTGAGATCCACACCCACTATTCTATTTTGTCCCTCTATCTCACCAGTCTTCATTTTTTCAAATACATATTATCATACATAAAAGCACACACATTACATATATACATATATATGAGTATGTATACACAAACATGTGTATGTATACACATATATAGATATGTACACACACACACACACATATATATATTCCACTATAAGAAAAAAATGGGTCTTTCTGAGTCAGGCTTATTGCATTTAACATGAAATCTCTATTTCCTTTGATTTTCCTCAAATTATATAATTTCAATGAACTTGAAAAGAAACCTTTATTTTATGGGTGCGAGTGTTTTGCTTTTATGGGTATACATACCACATGTATGCAGTACCTGTCAAGGCAGGAAGAGGGCAAATTCATTAGAACTGCAGTCAGAGCTGGTTGTGAGCTGCTTTGTGGGTGCTGGGAACTGATCATAGGTCATCTGCAAGAGCAGTCAGTGCTCTTAACCACAGATCCATCTGTGCAATCCCAATTTTGTTTTTCTTTATACGGAATAATTCCAATATATCAGGACCATATCTTTATCCACTCATCTGTTGATGGTCATGTAGGTTGGTCCTATAATTTGACAATTGTGAATAGTGCAATAAACATAAATGTGCAAGTTTGGCAAAAATAAAACTAGCACGTCATCAAACTGACAAAGGAGACATTATAAAAGATATCACAAAACTGAGGGAAGTGGGCTGGAGAGGTGGCTTTGTCAGAAGTGAATGCTATGCAAACGTGAGGAGTTGAATTTGATCCCCTAGAAGATGGGGATGCGGAGACAGGTAAGTTCCAGGGCGCTTCCTGGCCAGCTAGTCCAGCTAGATTGGTGAGCTTCAGTTCAATGAGAAATTGTGCTGTCTCAAAATATAAGGTGGAGAATTATTTTTGAAGATACCCAAGGTTGACCTCTGGCCCCATCTCCAACTCACCTTCACATACATACATGTACACCTGCACACACATGTGCACACACATGCACCAAACAAAAGCAGCCAACCAACCAAATGACAAAAGGGGATAACCACAGGGGAAAGTGAAACTGGGGACCCTCACTTTTGTTTTTGGCTGTTTCTGGGTTTCCTCTCACTGTCATTGCATATCGTCCTCTGCTGCTGGTGACGGCTGAAGGGAAGAGCTGGACCCCTTTGGCTTCATAGAACAAAACCCAGACTCATACTACTTACACAAAGGGGGCTAGTGTAACTACACAGCTGAGTGGGTTGCTTGAGTTGAGAACCCGAGAGTGCCACAGCAGCCCTTTTGCAGGTGGGGCTTTGCTCTGGATGTGTGGATTCTTTAACTACCAGCAACACAGTTCCCTCACTGGTAGAGAAGAGAGTGCTCCCTAATGTTTCATGAAAGTGCACAGGTCAGGGTTTTGTGAGACCAATGTTTGGTTTCCTTTCCTGTTGATGTGATAAGATATGTTGACAAAAGCAACTTAGAGGAGAAGGGTTTGTTCAGCTCACAGCTCAAGGCACAGTCTATCACAGCAGGGGAACCAGGAGGGCAGAACAACATCTCTGCAGCATGCTCAGCTCACTTTACCCACTCTTCTTTTACATTTTTTTAAATTATTATTGCTGTTGTTGTAGAGATTTTTGAGACAGAGTCTCATTGTGCAGCTCTGGCTGTCCTCAACCTCACAAAGCCTCCACCTCCTGAGTGCTGGGATTAAAAGTGTGCACCATCATGCCTGCCTTTCCTCCTTTTTTATTTTAATTAAAAAATTATAGAAAAAATTATGCGTGTCTCTGTTTGTATTTGAGTATATGCAGGCACACCGGATTCCCTTGGAACTCATGTTCCAGCACGCTATGAACCACATGAGGTGGGCACTGACCACTGAACTTGATTCTCTGTGATTCAGTTCACACTCCTAACTACTGAGCATCCTTCCAGCCCCTACTTTATCTACTCTTACATAGTTCAGGATCCTCTCATATGGGAATGGTCCTGCTCATAGTGGGTGGGTCTTCCCATGTCAATTAGCATATCAAAACAATTCCTTTCAGCCATTTTTTAGGACTAATCTTATCCAGACAATTCTTCATGGATGTGCCCTGAGATCTGCTTCCTAGGTGTGCAATTGACATTTAACACTATCACAGCTCAATTACTTGGGCTGTGGGGCTGGGAGAATGGAGTGTTCTAGAACAACCTAGTTGAGAGGACATCTGTAATGGAAGATGAAGGTGTTCCTCAAGTGAGCCATATGGTTGAAGAGGTGTGAGTCTTTATGATGCAGTTATGTCCTGTTATTATGAGACCACGTGGCTGCTGGTGTAGGCGAACAAAGATTTGGAACATTCCATTTCACAGGCAGTGAGGGAGAGGTGACAAAGATCACCAAAAGTCATTGCCACTGTCCTAAGGTCCTTTGGATGGGGGTAAGACAGACACCCACAGGCAGTCTTTTGGGACTTGGTTGAAATCAAGGGGGAACTCAAAGTGAGTTCCAGCCTGGGAGGCCCACTGAGCTTCTTAACAAAAGCAGTGGAGGGAGGCTAGAAATAGCTTCTGTGTTTGTTTGATCAGCAGCCAAACACAAGAGTGGCAGATTGGGGGTGGTGTGGTCAAACTGGGATTGGCAAACTGTAGGGTGGGGGTGGGGGCAGTCCTGGGGAATCATCAAGGTGAAGTCATTGAAACCAAGAGCCTCTGAGGTTTGAATAGGCAACTTCTCTCTCTGGCCAGGAGCATTAGGTTTGGGGATGGCTTTCCAAGGCTTGTGGTTCTGTGGGGACAATCAGATGGGGGCATGAGTAGAGTTCGGTTGGCAAATTGGGGAGGGAGAGTAACAGCATGAGGGGGGCTCTGAGATACTCAAAAGACTTAGTATAGTTAGTTTAAGATCTAAAGATTTCTTGTGGTCTAAAAATACATTTCCAACTGCAGAATTCTTAGCTCCACAGTTCTCTGTAATATGCATTGTTCCTGGCTGAATACATGAGAGATGTCTTCTCTCTAATGTACATCTGAAATGTCTCCTGTTTATGAAATTAACCAGCTGTACACTGAGAACTTAGAGAGAGCTGAGGCTTTACTGGGGTGTGAAGGCCACCTCCCATGACTTCTCCCAGCCATTTCCATTGGGCATCTGAAGACCAACTCAGCATGTATATTACTTGGGTGACTCTTGGACATTTAAAACTCAATGTTCCTGACACCAAACTGTTGACATCACTCTCTCACCAAGCCCTCTTCTTTTTCAGACGTTGTCATCTTAGGAAGTGGCACCACCATCCATCACCCACAGGCTCTAGCCAGATCTTAAGACGTAATCTTGACTTTCCATTTGACTTCCCACCTGAATCTAACCCAACACTGAGTTATGCTGACACTTCCTTTAGGATGCCTCTTGAAACTATACCCTCTTCATCTTTCCTGCCATAGGTGGAAACCAGTTGCCATTATCATTTTCCGGGTCTGGCTTGTCGGTCAGAATCAACTATTTGGAAGTATATGACATCATGTCAGTTCTCTGAGTCCTTTCCTGGCTCCCTCTGGCGTTATGAATTGACAATCAGGCTCCTTGCTTTGGCCTGCAGAGTCCTGTGGGGTCTTTAGGCTCCTACATTCCAGAGCTCACACCACCCCCATTCTCTGTGCTCTGGTTTCTGCAGGCATGGAGCTTTTCTCAGTCCTGAGCCTTTGCACATGCTCGGTTTCTGCCTGTACTGCCCTTTCCTTGGCCTCTCCTTGGCTTTCTCCTTGTCTCCCTCACCTATGAGGTAGATCTTCCCATAGCTCTTCCTCCATTTGTGATTGCATGTTCATTTGTACATTCTCTTACTTAATGTCTATCTCCAACAGAGACATGTCTGTCTGGGCATTGCTCCATCACTGACTGCCAGCTCCTAGCAAGTTCCCAGTCAGTGGGTGACTAGTGGTTGGCTGTGGGGCCATCAGTGGACATAGTTCTGAGCTTGTAGCATACGCAGAAATGTAAAGGTCTAACAGACCACGTTAGACCTCAGAGAAAGGAACAGGAATCATACCATTTCATACAATGCAGGACTGGGTATTCATACCACTGGCCTCCGTGGGACAAATGTCCATCTGAATGAGGACATTTACATTTTTGCAAACTCTTACTAGTTCCTGGAAACAGAGTGTATCTCTCTGATTGTCTATTACATGTCTTTTTTTTTTTTCTCCTCAAACTGCTGAAGATCTTGGAACCAAATCAAAGTAATCTGCATTTCCATTTTTATGTCTTAATTTATAAACTGTGCCTTATAATTTACAAGTACTCACTTAGTGTCTCTACCAGAGCCTAAACAAATAGCAGCCCTGCCAGCCCTGTTCCTCTCATCTTCCCCCTGCACTGTACTCGGGGATGCGGTGGAACTGGCTCTAGGTGTGATGGTTTGGATGAGAATGGCCACCACACTCTTATATATCTGAATGTTTTGCCTCCTTTGGTGGATCTGTTTGGGGAAGGATTAGGAGGTATGGCCTGTTGGAGGAGGTGTGTCCCTGTAGGGTAAACATTGAGATTTCACGAGTCCATGCCATTTCCCAGTTATCTTTCTCTCTCTGCCTTCTATTGCATATCAGGATGTAGGCTCTCAGTTACCACTCCAGCACCATGCCTGTTTACCTGCCTGCTGCCACACTGTCTGCCATGATGGTCATGAACTCACCCTCTGACATTGTAAGCACCCAATAAACTCTTTTTTCTATAAGTTTCCTTGGTCATGGTGTCTCTTCACAGTAACAGAAAAGGAACTAAGATACTTGGCGCTAAGTACAGAGATAATGATGAGGAAAAAAAAAATCATCAGATGATGGAGTGGTGTGACCATGAAGGCTGTAAGAGACAGGCCAGGCCTACCTAGCCAAGTGCCTCTGCATTTGCTTGTGCCTGGGGACCTTTCAGGAACAGGGGCAGTGCTCTTGGGGGCTGGATCACTCTTTGGGCAGTCCTGGTATCTGGTGCCTTCCTCAGACCTCAGCAGCCAGTCTGGAGTATAAAACCTACTGGCTAGGTCCTTGGTGAGCTTGATAAGTGGAAAATGCCTCTTGGCTCAGCTTCCTGACTCAGAAAATGGAAAGATCCATTCCTTAAAGCAGGTGTGTGTGTGTGTGTGTGTGTGTGTGTGTGTGTGTGAATAATCAATGATGGTGAGTGGTTTACATCACTGCTAGCTGTTGGACACATGGTGACTAGCAGTGATATTTTTTGATGGTTATGGTTGAGTCTCAACTTGATAGGATCTGGAGTTACCCAGGAGTCAAGCCTTCAGGCACACCTTTGAGGGATTATTTAGGTTAGATCAGTCTTTCAGCAAGCCTGTTCAGGATAATCTTGATTAGGTGATCTGAAGCAGGCAGATCCACTCAGATATAAGGCGGCACCATTCCCTAGGCTTGGGTCCTGGACTGCATAAAAAAGGAGGAAGCTAACCAAAAGTAAACATCCATCATTCTCCACTTCCTAGCTTCAGATTCAATTGATTAGATGCCTCAAGGCCCCTACCACAAAAGACTTCCTTGAAATGATGGACTACCCTTGGATGTGAGCCTAAATAAACGCTTTTTCCCTTGGGTTGTTTTTGCTAGAGTGTTTACCATAGCAACAGGAAAAGTAACTAAAACAGCATCTTACTGTTTCCAGGAAGTGCCCTACTAGCAGCTGACTTTCTATCCCTGAACCTTTTGGCCAGCCTATTATATCCATGTAACCCTGGAAAGGTCCTCCCATTGGGCCATCTGTCCAGCTAGACTGCTCAGAGGGACTTTTTCTTTCCTTTCCCATAGTGACAGTCAGATATTTTCCATGTGAATGGTGCTAAAATGAGTCAGGAATAAGTGATAGTACTGATGAGTTCCCTCTTCTGCATTGGGTGTGCTTGTTTAGGTGCATGCTAATATCAGAATGGTTTGCTCAGTTCGTACCCTGATGGACAGGTCACAGCTT
The DNA here is from genome assembly GCA_907164525.1 of Lophiomys imhausi. Taxonomy (NCBI): domain Eukaryota; kingdom Metazoa; phylum Chordata; class Mammalia; order Rodentia; family Muridae; genus Lophiomys; species Lophiomys imhausi. The sequence continues at coordinate 4,641,702 of CAJQZJ010009649.1, read as the reverse complement.
GGAGCAGTTGTGGGAGTGGGGCAGGGGATCTACAACGTTTTGTTCTGCTTTGGTATTTTACTCCCTTTCCCCAGCAGCATATTACCTTATGATAACATTCAAGCTCCTTGAGACAAATTCCAGAAAAGGGGTTTCCTGGGGCCAGTTAAAAATTCCCGTCTCAGGCTCCAGCCTTTCTCTTTGGTGTTGTCTGTTACACTAGACCCGACAGTTACCGAGGACTTCTGGGCTTCAGTTTTCTCTTCAGTAAATTCCAGAAGGTGGATAGCATGGGCTAAGGGTTAGGAGACGAAAGGCGCAGTGTTCTGTGAATCAAATTCTGTCTCTCGTTACAATCTGTGTCTCCATCTTTTAATTGGGGATGGGATGGGGCGTAGGGCACCATGTTGAACCAGGGGAAACTTTTCGCGGGATATTTTCTTGCAAGGCCCAGCATGGCAGGAGTAAGTACCCTGCTGTAGCAGTTTTACTACTTTCCTTAGGCAAATAGAAAGTAGCTGACTTCAGTGAGCTCAGGTGCAGTGGAGATTCAGACCCCACAGACACTCCGTCGGCCAGTCAAGGCGGCCCAACCACGTCCACTTAGACCCTCTTCAAAATCAATGAAGTCTGCCCAAAGGTCTGGTCTCAAAGGTCTGGCCTCAAAGGTCTGGCCTCTTCGGAACACTCAAGGCAGAGAATCCCTCTCCCAGGTCAAGCTAGCGCTCCCCGCCCCTACTTTTCTGAGGGTTTCGGGGCTCCAGTTCTTACTGCTCCTACTTTTTAAAAATTTCTTTCTTTCTTTCTTTTTTTGCGGGAGAAAGAAGCTCACATTTTGACCCCGCAGACAGTCCAGTGTCTCAGAAATTCTTTGCAACCCGTGGAAGGATTGCGGGTCCCTGCTCCTGCTGGGCTCAGCGGGGATCCCAGGGGGTCCGAGCCACGGCCAGCCCCTCCCCCAAGGTCATCTAACTTTTCCCTTCCCCTCCCCCGCGGGGCGGGCCCCCGCGTGCATTATTCATTGGTCCGGGGCCGCGGCGGGCGCGGGTGCTGATGTCAGGCCAGCGCGGGTGAGGCGGGTGCGGCGGCCGCCTAGCAGCCCGGGCGCGGGTGGGGGGGGCGCCGAGTGGGGGTGGCGGCCAGCATGCTGCTCGGCTGCGGTTCGGCCTCCCACACCCGCGGCGCCCGCGTCCTCGCCAGCAGTGCTGGCGGCCGATCGGCAAGCGGCACCCTCGTCCGCAGCGGTGCCGGGTCCGAGCGCTCGGCGCGGGACGGCGGCGGCGGCGGCGGCGGCAGGGGTCTGGGCCCGGGCGGGGAACGGGGGACCCGGCATGGCGCTGCGGAGAGGCAGCGGGGCTCTGGGGCTGCTACTGCTGAGCGCCGCGTGCCTCATCCCGCCCAGCGCGCAGGTGAGGCGGTTGGCGCGCTGCCCCGCCACTTGCAGCTGTACCAAGGAGTCCATCATCTGCGTGGGCTCCTCCTGGGTGCCCAGGATCGTGCCTGGCGACATCAGCTCCCTGTGAGTGGGACCCCCACCGTCTCCGCCCCGCCCCGCCCTGCCCTGCGCCGGCCGCCACCAGGGAGTTGCGGTTGGTGCTGGGGCAGCGCCACCTGACCCTGCTCCTCAGTCCCTTTCTCTACGTTTGGGTTGGGGGCACGGAACACGGGTGGAGTCCGTGCCGCGGGGAGGAGAGGGGGACTCTGAACCCCAGACAGGTCCTCGTGACAGTTTCTCATTGTGGCCCGTGGCCACCTGCATCAGACCTACCTGAGGGAGCTGGTGCTACTGCAGAGCCAGGGCCCACCTTGGGGTAGGGTCTCTGCACCAAAGTTTATAGCCTGGATTTTGCTCCCTAGGGTGATCCTTGGGGTGCCTCAAAGTTTTGAGTGGTTCTGTTGTGTTGTTGGGTGGGTGGCTGGGTGGGTGTGTGACTAGAGGGCAGCTGAATGTTCCCGGACTGACTGGGTAACTAGAAATGGGTGAGGCTTCACTGGAGCCGCCCTCAGATGTTATGCTAGGTTGGCCCTCTCCCGACCTCTCCACACTGCAGGCTAGAAAGAGCCTAGCCTGGGCAAAGGCATACAGCTTCTGGAAGTGGAGGGGCTGCTCCACGTGCCTTCAAAGAGGGGGACCCAAAGGACTTCTAAGTGCCTTACAGTATATGAGGTGTCCAGCTGAGCCCCTAGGGTAGGACGCCACCCTGACTTCTTGTCCTGAGTTCAAGAGGTCCTTTCACCACCCTTCTCTGTGGTGGGTTGTATTATCAGCACTGGCAGAACTAACCAGAAAGGGTCCTCTGTCCATTTGCTAAGTGCTTTCAGCGAGGTCTCGGTGAAATGTTGCTATGGAAGGGACCTTAGGGCGTTATCTTTATTGCTGGGACATTTCCTGCTATGAACAAGTCCCTTGTTCCTGGCTGAGGTGCTAGGGGTGCCCCCTCAGATGTAGAGGAGGGAATCCTGAGGGTGAGGGAGTCCTGGGGATCACTTTGCTAGGGCTTTCTCCTGGATGTCATCATTCTTGTGCCTCTCCAAGCATCGGGGTTCAGGGATGGAGAGGGTCCTGGTCCTGTTTAAATTTGCAAAAAGTTGGAAGAGTTTGGCTGTGGGGAACAGCAAGCCTGTTTGACTCTTACTAATGCTAGATCACAAGGATGATTTAGATTTCTCTTGTTGAACCCTTCGGATGTGATCAAAGCTGAAGTTTTCCACATGCTAATTCCAATAATGTATAGAAGTCCTGCTGTGGCCAGAAAGGGTAGAAGACCCAGAGGCAGAAACAACTCCGCTTCTTTCTGGAGTTGACCATTTATCTGGCAGATGGCCTTGCCTCTCACTTGCTGGGCAAGTTCAGGTGTCTCTAAATTTTCCCCAAGGCTTTCATAGTGCATTTAATCAGAAGTGTTCTGAGTGTCTTTCAGAGACATGTGCTTCCAAGGGGAATGCTTAATCCTACCCCAGAGTTTTGTGGGCCAACATTAACTTTGTGTCTGCACAAACAGAATCTTGGGTGAAGTTAATGATCCATCTTCGGCTGGGGCCTCCTGTGGTTAAGTGAAGAAAGCTAGGGGATTGATTTAAGCTGACTGAGCTAACGTCTGTGCAAGGAGCCAGACCTATGGTACAGGACTGTGTTAGGCAGACCAGTTTTCCTGTGGATCAAGGGCATTGGAAAGCAACTTGCCTTTTCTCATCTTGCTCCCTGGGAGGATGAAGGCCAAACATATGAAGCTTCTCCCCAGGGAGGAGTGTGGAGCTCAGGTGGAGGATGAGGCCAACTCCCCACTTGGCTTGGCATTTCCTGAAAGAAACCTGGGCCTCACTCTGTCTCTCTCTTGCCTGTAGGAGCCTAGTAAATGGAACATTTTTGGAAATCAAGGACCGAATGTTTTCCCATCTGCCTTCCCTGCAGCTGCTGTGAGTATGGGACATTCTCTGCAAAATGGGGTCCTTGAAGTGTGATCCTTGAGGAGTGGTATCTGCCTTGTTGGCGTGGGTTCCTATATCACACCAGCTCCCCTGGCTGGCTCTTAGCTCTAGCTTGTTCTGTGGTGTCCACATTAGACCACTGTCCTCCTGCTCCAGTTCCTTCCCTGACTTTTGTGCCATCATCTCTGGTGGGACTTTGGTCTGTGTGTGGCACAGACCAGGCAGTGAGGAGGTGGCTGCATTGATCATAACCAGAGTTTCACCTCAACGAACAGTTTCCCCAAACATCTCCCCTCAAAAGAAACTTATCTTGAAAAGTCTTGATGTTACTGTTCAGATCCGGGCATTTCTAGTCTGTTTCACATGCATGCATGCATGCGGGCAGCGTACTAGGCATCAGAGGCGTGCATGTCTTTAGCTCACTGGCGTGGCATCTCTTCTGGAAAAGTGCCTGTATTTGCCCATCTCTCAGATGAAGAAACTGATGCTTAGAAATGGTAAACATCATGCCTTGGGTCACAGAGTCAGGATCCAAACCCAGAGCCCAAAGCTGTGTTTGCTCCAGGTCTTCTTAGGGAAAAACCATGATAAGTTGTCACGGTGAGGTGAGTGCTTACATAGGGCTCCCAAACCCCAGTCAGTTGATGTTTGACAATGAAAATAAATGCCCCAAAGTCACTTTTTGAAAGAAATTGACTAGGCTGGGGTGTGTGTGTGTGTGTGTGTGTGTGTGTGTGTGTGTGTGTGTGTAGCTCAGTGGTAGAGCGCTAGCCTGCTGTATAGGAAGCCATGTTAGCACTACATAAACAAAACAGAAAATCAGCAGGCGGTCTTGAGTGCATAGCCGCAGACTCTTACCGTAATTATTGGACTTAATGAGACTACAACTACAGCAAGCAATGTGCTATAGGAAATACGGAGATACAGATCACTACCCACATGCAATAAGTTGCCATTACTAGTTTTGTTTTTAATATGTTGTGCACCTACCATAACATTAAACTTACCACTTAAAACCTCAGTTTGTATGTCAGCAAGGAGACTCAGTAGGCAAAGATGCTTGCTGCCATGCCTAATGACCTGAGTTTGATTCCTGGGTCTTGTGTGGTAGAAAGAATGAACTGACTCCTGCAAGTTATCTTCTGACCTCACATATGTGTGTGGCACACCTGTGCCCACAGATATGTCATGTACTTGCACAAAGAATAGATAAGTAAATAAATAAACAAGTAAGCAAATAAATAAATAAAAACAGTCTTTAAATCTTAATGCTTTTAGAATAGAAGTATAGCTTAGATATTATTTGGTCAAATAAACTTTAGTGGTTTCTACAAATATTTACCAAAAGGATTTACCTGGGTACTCAGATTGGAAACTACATAGTGATAATCTAGAGATTTCTTAACCTTTTAAAAATGATTATTTCTCATGAGAATGCACAGTGTTGTAGAAAGGACTTCAGCTTTTTTGTCCTCACTGTTTGATTTTAGTCAAGTGTCTTATCTTCTTTGGGCTCAAATATCTCTAGAATACAGTTGGATTAGATCCTTGCAGGTTTGTAATTCCATGGTTCCTTGGGCATCCTGAAATATTCATTGGCTATTCTATTGTGCCTAATAAAAAATTGTTTTTGAATAATGACCATCAGTTCTTTCCAGAGGGGGAGGTAATATTTGGAGATAGCAGAAAATTCAGCCAACAAGGATCCCTTCCTCACTGTCCCCATCACAATACTGAGGACAGTTGGGGATCTTGTCCTTAGGGTGAGAAGAGCCCTTATTTGCCTATGGATTAGCACCTAGCAAAAGAAAAAGAAATGGCTTCAACATGACATAACCTTCTGCCTCTGCTAAAACCTGTCTTGTTTTCAGATTGCTGAATTCTAACTCATTCACGGTGATCCGGGATGATGCCTTTGCTGGCCTTTTTCATCTCGAATACCTGTAAGTGTTGTGGTGTGCCTGTCTGCTGAAAGTCTGTTGTCTCTGGGGGCTTGTCATTTGTGTCCTGTGGAGGGGAGAGGGGTGTAGACAGCCCCATTCTCATGTTAGCATTTACCTGTGACTTACTTCCCAGCATGCTGGGGCAGGAGGAGGCTGGAGAGAAAGCCCAGGAGGGGAGCACTCTCTCATTCATTCTCTGCTGACATTTAATTTGTCATGTAGTAAGCACGATTGGAAATTGTGTTGGATATTTTTACCTCCATAACTAGGCATGGATTTGCTGATGGGCCAGAAATAGAGCTGGATGGTTCTGAGGGCTACTTATTTTTAAACAAAGTTTCCCTATTTGGGGGTGGACTGCCTGGTTTTATCCAGCTGTCCCATATCCCATTTGCTCTATCTCCTGAGTTCTGCTAAAAGTCTAATTAGATTTTCTTTTTTTCTAAAAATGAAAACCCAACCTAAATGAAACCATAACAACAAAAAAGCAGGAGAGGGGGTTATTTTTTCCCTCTTCGGATGTGCCATTTCCTCCTTTAGCAGTGTGTTGGCCGTGGTTCTTACTTCAGCCTTTCTCTCATTCAAGTCTTTCTCTTCCCCTTTAAGTTGTCCCAGCCTTGTATTTGGTAAGTCTGTAATAATGTTAATCCTGCTATCAGTGGGGATTTCCTTGCTTAGCATTCAGAGGATTTGCAAAGCCTTGTACCTGCTGTCTTATCTGAGGTGAACAGGTAGATGATGGAATTCTAAACACATCCCAGGTAGAAAAAGCTCTCTGCTGGTGTGAGGTCTCAGGAAACGATGTCTCCCCAGGAATTCTTTCTCTGGAGAACCCTCTCATAACCCGGTACTTTGCCATGTATTTGATGTGGAAAGAGTGTCACAGCTGCAGGGCTGAAGCCACCGGGTCTGGGAAGAGCCCATGAATGGCTGTGGGGTGCCTGGGATTTTCTCTGGTGGGGAGTTCACTTGCTGCCCAGGGCATCAGGGAGAAAGCTCGCTTATTAAGGTATACTAAAGTCTAGTACTAAACAGACATCAGAATTTCTAAAAGCTGGCATCAGAGAGTTCTCCCTGCAAGAACTAGCTCATCAATTGTGTCGCAGATATGGCAAAGCCTTTCCCTTGGACCATCTTATCAAAGAGCCGCCAGTGTTGGACTTAGCTCCTTGGCCCTGGAGAACAGTTGCAGTGTATTCCGGTCATCCCTGGAGAACAGTTGCAGTGTATTCCGGTCATCCCTGGAGAACAGTTGCAGTGTATTCCGGTCATCCCTGGAGAACAGTTGCAGTGTATTCCGGTCATATCTTGAGCTTGGCCAGTGTCATCGCTACGAGGGCACGAAGAAAGTCAGCCTTGCTTCCTGTGCTGTCCTTTCTGCTCCCTAGCCTTGTCCAGAGCTGGAGAACATCCCTGCCTTCTCACCTTTTGCCCAGATATGAGACTGTGAAGGACAGGATGAGTCCAAGGTTGCTGGAAGCCATGCTTCATGGAACTCTTCCTCAGCAAAAACTAAATACGGAGATGTAAAACAATGGGCTTCCCTCCGGGGACCATGGTATTAACAAAAGTATAGATAGCTAGACACAGGACAATGTAAGAGGAAGCAGGGAGGATGCCCGGGAGCTTTCCAGTGTTGCAGGGATGGGAGAATTTCTGGCTTCTATGCAGTACATTCTTCTTCCTCTCTCAAGCCCAAGACGTTACTGCCCATGTTGCCAGTTCTGAATTCAGAGACATACATGCTGATCTGGAAGGAGCAGAGAGAACGTGTTTATGCTCACATGCCCCTCTCCCTCCTGGAGTTCAGCATCACTCGCTGCTAACTTTGGAGTTTCTGTATTTCATGAGTGCTTTCCAATTTTATTGCCAAAGCACACTGTATCATCTGTTAGAGATGTTAAGGAGAGGGAATTCAGTTATATTATATTGATTCTCTCCTTAGGTTCATCGAAGGGAACAAGATAGAAACCATTTCAAGAAATGCCTTTCGGGGCCTCCGTGACCTGACTCACCTGTAAGTGCTATGAAATCTGTCGTATGGGCTGGAGAAATAGCTCAGTCTGCAAAGACCTGACCACACAAACATGAGACCCTTGGTTTGGTCCCCAAAACCCATGTAAAAAGACAGGCACAGTGGTGCTGGCTTGTAATCCTCTCCTGGGGAGGCAGAGACAGGAAAGATCCCTGGGGTTTGCTAGGCAGCCAGCCTTGCCAAAGAAGTGATCCTCAGGTCCTTGAGAGAAACTTTGTCTCAAAAGATAAGATGGATGACTGCTGAGGTCACATGTGCACACATGTACATGAGCACACACACACTCAGATGTGCATACATGTACATGAACACACACACACATACATGCACCACACACACACCGTTATTTTTCCTTGATGTTTCCATATTCACAACATCTCTAAGAAACTCATTTCCTGATTTCCCAAGAGGTTCCTACGCTGTCAGATAGTACTCATTGTGATGACTAGCTGCACACAGGTCTCTATCATCCTATGTCACCATGGGGACCACATGACTCCTTGTGAAGTGGGAAACCCTCAGTGCTGTGATGGCCTAGTGCTCATGGAGGAAGTAGGATGGAGGTGTGGTTCGCATACACACTTGGCACCAGGTGCCAGGCCTGGTAACCAAAGGCTGTCTCTGTTTTATGATAATCTGTAAGTTCTCATTCTAGAGAATTGGGAACTAAGACTTGAGGGACTCAGCAAAGATGTCAACTTGAGGGTAAACTGGCATAGAGACATTGAGTGTCTTCCCATTAGGATGAAAGTTGCTTTTTTTTTTAATGTTAGATTAGTCTGTAGTTTCAGCTAAGCTTTCCAATTCCTTAATAGCTTGCCAGAGACCAAAGGGGGAAAAAAGGAATTGATCTGAATTGATCGGCATATCAGAATAAAGCAACCACACACACACACACACACTTAGAAAAGCTAATACGACTGGAAAAAATAATGACTGTGTTTGTGAAAACGCAAAACCAGTCATTCTTGTGGTAGACATTATTTATTAGCCAAGACCCGGACTTCATTTGCCTAATAGATAATTTTTGTCTGAGGGAGATGATGGGTCCTATATCCATAATCTCTTTGCCTACAATAAAAAAAGGAATTGGGGAAATTGATGGAGACTGAATCTAGGTGCTGGGCAGGGATGGTGGTACCTTTGAGTGTGACCTTGACCATACTGTGGGGCATAGACATTTAAAAAAGGGTCTTCTTATTAAGCTGTAATGATGCTGGTGAGCGTATCTGCTACTGGGCACAGGGAGCCTGGGTTGTGGGGCCACCAAGCAGGAGCCCTGCCTGAGATGAAGGCCAGAGAATAAGGAGACAGGGAGTGATTGGGAGATCGAAACATAGTGGTCAGCATAGCACACATAGGAGAATGTGGGTCCAGTTGCCATCATCACACATAGGAGAATGTGGGTCCAGTTGCCATCATCACACATAGGAGAATGTGGATCCAGTTGCCATCATCACACATAGGAGAATGTGGATCCATTTGACATCATCACACATAGGAGAATGTGTTCCCTGTTGCCATCATCACACATAGGAGAATGTGGGTCCAGTTGACATCATCACACATAGGAGAATGTTCTCCCTGTTGACATCATCACACATAGGAGAATGTGGATCCAGTTGCCATCATCACACATAGGAGAATGTGTTCCCTGTTGCCATCATCACACATAGGAGAATGTGTTCCCTGTTGCCATCATCACACATAGGAGAATGTGCATCCCATTGACATCATTGTTCTGGGTTCTTTTTTTTTTTTTTTTTTTTTTTCCTATGGAAGTGTCAGAGTCCTTAGTTTCTGTGGACTGAGACTTCAGGTCTGGGTTCAAAACCCCAGTCATCACTTATTGATGTTACTTAGCTTTTCTAACCCTCAGTTTCCTCATTCTCAAGATAAGCATGGTTATGCTGACTGGATGGTTGATGTACATAATAAGTTTATGATGTTTGGCTGCAAAGACCACAGCCCTATTCTCCACAGTAAATGCCAATGCTAAGGACATGGCTTGCATCAATATTGTCACCACCCTCCTCCTCCTCCTCGTTTTCCTCCTCTTCCTCCTCCTCCTCAATGACAATATCATTCCATCTTTGAAGTCATTAACAAGTCTTGGTTTCTTTCTGGATTGTTAAATTTTCCTGGTGATTTGAGTATCCGAACAGAGACTGCTAAAAGATAGATATGGTTGTCTGGAAAAGACCAGCTGAGGCAGATAAGTGTGGTAGGTCTCAAAAGTTGGGAAGGAGGGCTGTTGTTTTTGGGCACATGCTGCAGGCAGAACTTACATGTTGTTTATATTTGGAACTTTTCCCATCTCCCTTTTAAATGTCTCACACAGAGGAAGCCTCAGCTTCAGAATTCAAGTACTTCCTAGGGAAGTCATACACTAAATCTTCTCATTTAAATGAAATGTTGGCCATTTGTGAACTTTCCCAACACATAGGTACCTACATTCATATTAAAACATGAGTTGGGTTCCAAAGCAGAGGGAGCAGTGCCAATCTGTAACTAAAATCTAGGACATTTATTTTCCTGCAGTCTTATAGAACCCAGGGGACAGGAAGCTATTAAATAGTTTGAAAAATGAAGTAAGTGCTATGGGTATGTAGTCAAAATGAAATTGAAAGGAACATGTTAAGCACTTAGCATGGGTAGGGTAGATAGCACATGAAAATAGAACTGACTTCTGAAATCTAAATTGCAAGCTTGGAGCATTTGCTAAATATTCTCTTTTTTTTTTCTTTTGCTTTGGCCATTCTGTATATTATTATTTCATTTCAATGCAACAACTTCCAGGTAACCACATTGTTTAAAAGTTGAACAATTAACTGATATTTAGCTAAAGTTGAGTGTGTGTGTGTGTGTGTGTGTGTGTGTGCTTTGCTTTCTTAAAAAAAAAAACCTTTAAAATTTTCCAAAAGTTACCCCCAGTGTATGTTCAATGCAGTTGTATAATCAGCTTATTTCCCAACACATCAAAAATGTGTAAGTACCTCATTAGAGGAAAAACAAGGTAAAATAGCATATAAAATGGTATTCTAATCCATTTATGGTTATCTGACTGGGAAGGGGAAAAATTAGAGACTGTTGCTCTCCCCATTCTCAGTATTTGAAGGAAGAATGTTTGGAGTAAAAATGTTCTTAGACTTTCTATTACACCCAACTGGCTGTAAAAAGAAGTACTCATTTATTTAGCCATAATTCCGGGATAGGCCATGAGTGTGCTATGACTGACTTCATACGTTTTCTAAACTACCTGCATGTTTATCATTTATACATGTTGTCACTTATACTTATGAGTAGAAGAAAACTCTAGAAGAAGGTATACATTTCTTGTCCAATCTACCTTACTATCTGGGGAAGCCGCAGGCTTCACGTACAAATCATTTCCTCTCAGCATCTTCCCACAACAGCACTTGCTGTGGGCATCCATCCTCAGCTGGTTGGCAACAGGGCACTGCAGAATCCCAAATCAACAGGAGCTGATACTCTTCACGCAGTCTACGTTAGCTGGAGGTGGGTGTGGACTAGCATCTCAGAAACCTCTTCAGCACCAAGAAGAAACAGGGAAATGATTTCTCATCAGCCTCCGCTAATGAGAAGATGAAATTGATTATAATCAGTTACTCACTAAATGTGCCGCTTCACTAAGATTTTATTGTCATCCTAATGTGTCAGAGCGGAGTGTCCTCATGTAAAAGAGTGTTTGCTGAGTCCATTTCGGAAACACAGATCATCAAATACACTTGGATGGGACTGTAAGAGAACTTCTTGGAAAAAGATTGTGTATCTTCTGTTGTTAATCTCATATCCTTCCTTCCTTCCTTCTTTCTTTCCTTCTTCAAAATAGCATACCCACCTTTATTAGCAAAATTTTCACAACTTTCTGTATGTTTGCTGTTTTCTAGGGATGGGATGAAACCATGAACAGACAACAATCTCTGTCTGTGTGTTGCTTTTGTGTTGGGAAGGTACACAGTCAAGAAGCAAACAGGTTATTAAAACATAGTTTGCAAATGATCATCTTCCAATGAAGTTCAAAATACACAGTCAAGAAGCAAACAGGTTATTAAAACATAGTTTGCAAATGATCATCTTCCAATGAAGTTCAAGGAGCCATGACAGAGATTCACGTGTGGCCAGATTAGAGCAGTGAGCGGTGTAGTCTCCACCTAGTAGAGAGGTTCCTAGACTAGAGTCTACACACCGTTAAATGGAACCTAGTCATTATGTTTGTTTTGTTATGGTTTGTTCTTTTTCCTATTTTTTGAAGACAGAGTCTCACTGTCTAGGACTGGCTAGCTTGAAACTCACTATGTACACCAGGCTGCCTTCAAGCTCACAGAGATCTACCTGCCTCTGCCTCCCAAGCGCTGGACTTAAGGGTGTTGCTCCACTAGACCTGGCCTGGGACCTTGGCTTTTATTCCAAGAACCATGGAAGCCATCTGTAGTTTAATAGCTGTACATAAAGACTTTAATAAAGTGCTTATGTCCAAAACAAAAAAGCTTACATTGGAATCCAATTGTCATTGTGTAATGAAACTTGTATCTTTCTCTGTGTTGATGATCAAAGCCAAGGATTGAGCCATGTTTTAAAATGGGGAGGCTCAGAGGTCTCCTTGAATCATTAGATGAATTGAAAGGGACTTCAGAGTGACTGGCAGGAAGGTAGTAGCCACATTAAAATGTGACTTTCTTCTTCTAGTTCTTTGGCCAACAATCACATTAAAGCCCTTCCAAGGGACGTCTTCAGTGATCTAGATTCTCTGATTGAGCTGTAAGTAATTCAATTTCAGTTTGTGTATACTGTCACAGGCCCTAGTCAATTATATCTTTCAGATCCCTTTGCTCTAGACTGTTGACCACAAAGTAGTACATGCTGAGAAATAGCATTATTGTCTTGGGTTGAAATCAGCCATTGTATTGTACTCTGCATCCAATAGTAAATTAGGCTTGCTGGCTGGGTGGTCCATCTGTAGTCTATCCATCTGCTTTGCCTTCTCAGATTTCACTACAAACATCGTGACTGTAGCACATCTTACTGGATGCAGTTTAGCAAGACCTTGAATGTTTCAGTTGTGTTTATGAATACTGTCTTCCTATTACATCCAGTTTTCATTTATGGGAAACCTATACTGGGATTTTTTTCTCTCATCCCTTCCCACCTCCACCATTGCACTGAGACAATTTTAAGAGGAATGATGTCTCATCTTTGAGAACTCTGTCTGCTGTTCCATTAAAACCACTGAATCAAAGAATATTCAATAAAGACAATAATAAGTATAAGAAATGAGATATATGGATTGCAACTATTAAAAAAAACTTCCATATTTGGATTGCTTTAGATGTATCAGGCTAAATAACTCCAGTGTTTCATATTACTACCAAAACACATCAGACATGTCTCTTCCCCTGTGTGTGTATTTGTGTTTTGTATTTCAGAGATTTAAGAGGTAATAAATTTGAATGTGACTGCAAAGCCAAATGGTTGTATCTCTGGCTGAAGATGACAAATTCCACTGTGTCTGATGTGCTATGTATCGGTCCACCAGAATACCAGGAGAAGAAGCTCAATGATGTGACCAGTTTTGACTATGAGTGTACCACCACAGGTAGGCAGAAACTCCATCCTCAGAGATGGACATGTAGAATAATCCTTTGTTTTCCTTGTAACTGTCAACTGCATATAAGGGAAAGTGAATGTAGATATTTTCTATCAAAATCATTGTAGAGAAAGTATAAGAATTTGAAAAGAAATGAATCAGGGCTAACAAGGCGGTTCATTGAGTGAAGGTGCTTGCCACCATGTTTGGTGGCCTGAGTAGTTCAATGCCTGAGATCTATGAAGTTAAAGGAAAGCTTATACCAATTGTCTTCTGACCTACAAATGCTGTGTGTGTGTGTGTGTGTGTGTGTGTGTGTGTGTGTGTGTGTATGTGTACATGCACACACATACATATAGGCTCTGGGGAAGAAAGCTTAAGTCCTCTGATGCAGAAAATACTTTTTTGTCTGAACTAGCTCCCTAGCTTGCCCATCTGTCTGTCTGTCTTTCAAGACTGAAATACAGCCTTGAGAGTTTAGCATGAGACCCTCTTCAAACTGGTCTGCTTTTCATGGAAAGCCAGTGCAGAGGGGTACAGATATTTTTGTTGTCGCTGCCTTTTTTTTCCTCCAGTAAGATGATACCTATTTTAAGTTTAATGACAGATTTTTATATCTATAAATTATTTTCCATTTCAAGTAGAAGAGATAACTAGGGAAATTATAACTAGTGGCAAAATAGAATATATAAGTTGACAAGTGCTTGCTGAAGAAAAAAATCACATTGTGGAAAAACTATAAAGGCAGGTGGCTTTTTTTTTTTTCAGAACTCACCTCAGGGTTTCCATTTCCACATATTTGAGGATATAGAATAAAATTAAAATGCTGACTACCAAGTCTCTGCAGGTAGAGGGCAGGGGGTCCCTCCTTTTCAAAGGTTGAAGCAGCTTTCCACTGCTTCTGAAGCCGGATTTTCAAGGAGAGAGGATCAATCCACAGTGTGCAGCCAGCTTTCTAGATGTTTGTGGAAATAAACGTTGAGGTTAGGAGTTGCTATCTACAAAGCCTGAAGGCATGTCAAGAGGAGTGGTGGGAATAAGAACTCAGAAAACAGTTAAACGCAAAAGCCATAAAAATCCCCAAGAACAAAGTATCATATTTAGGCCAAAATCTACTACTCCCTTCCAAACAAATAAGCTAAAACCCACCAAGTAGAAATGAATTCCAGGTGTTTGAGTTTGCATGCATGTGCATGCGCATGCTTACAACTAGAGAAACTCTCAAGTTCTGCTCTTCTTTGGAAAACTGCAAGTTTCAGGGAAGTAGGCTTGCCTTTCGCCACAAAGCTGGGGCTTATTCAGCTGGGTAATTGGCAGATGCCCTTTGCTAAGCCAGGCCACTGAGAGGTTATTTATTGTGCTATCAGGCCAGTGCAGTAAATCAGAGGTTATGGTCAATGACATTTGTACAAAAAGGTGTCATTCAAGACCATTTGGCATTCAGTGCTACACCAGAGCTTTCTGAGACTCCTCTTGGCTTTTCCTTCAGTTCTGTTCTGGAGAGCTCTCTAAACCCCACAGTGAGGCTGGCATCTCCCATCGTTCTATTTGCACCTGCTCACAGTGTCTGTCTTTGAGAAGACGGCGTGGACTTATAGAAAGCCCTGGAAACAGAGCATCATTTATACCAGAAAAGAGGATTTCTGACCTCAGGGCCTTCTGGCTGGTTCTAATCGTGTTCTGGAACTGAGAATTGTCATTGGAGCAGCCAGGTCCTGAGTCCCAGACTCCATGGGGGCAACGTGAGTCCTCTAACACATTTGGGCCATGTCTCTTGAGTTTATTTGTCTTTGCTAACAAGATTTCTACTACTTTGCAAAGTCCACAGGAGGCTTTCAGGGAAGACAAGCTGACTGTTCTGTCTCTGTTACCTTAAGACTCACGGACACACTGGCTCTGCTCAAAGATTTTTCTATTGGAATGAGGAATGGCACAAGATGACCTGTCCCCAGATACTGTCCCTGCCACATAGGGACAATGTGTGATCAATAAATTTTGAGAGTATGACGCTCTTGTCTTGTGCTCACATCCCAAGCCCTGGCCTCTGGTGCTTTACCAAAGGCTCAGGAGGATGTGTGTGAGGGTGCCTGGAGGACAGGGAGCCAGACTCACTGAGAGAGAAAGAGAGAGAGAGAGAGAGAGAGAGAGAGAGAGAGAGAGAGAGAGAGAGAGAGAGAGCGCTCAGGGTCACCTTATGGCTCCCTTACTTTGGAGGAATGGAGGAAGCCATCTTTCTCTTAGATCTCTCTCTGTTTGACTCAAGGGATGAAGGCATTGTTAGCATGCTGTTCCTCTGCAGAGGGGAGTAATGAGCATGCAGCCACCACCCGGCTGCCTCAGCAGTTCAGATTAATCACAATTCTTCCCCATCCTCCCCTTCAAGTCTATTTTTAACCAGGCAGGGACTCCTGTTATCCACCGATGATCCCATGTTAGGTAGATAATTTGCTAAATTCCTTAGAGGGAGTGAGTTTTGCATCCTAATTGTCCTGTTACCACCCTTGTTTCTGGGCTGATGAAAATGCAAAGAGAAATAATGCATTAATGTGCACATTCTCTCCCCATAGGCTCAGCATCATGTATAATTTATTTTCTTCAAGTTCTATAAATAGCTATGTAAAAATCTGTGAATTCCAGTGGGAGAAAGGCCGAAATTGTAAGAGACCCACTGACATCCTGAACTTGATCTGGTGTGAATGGAAGCGGTGGCTGTCATGGCGGAATGCACCATTAATGTTTTAACACTAGTAAATTGATTTCACTTTGGTATGTGTGTCCTTTGAGGTCTTTCTACAATGACCGTGCCTTTGGCTTCTGTGAAAGTTGACTTCGTATTGTGGGTAGGAAAAGGTATTTAAATGTGTCTAGTGCCTTTCTCCAGAACGTATAGATACCTGTGTCTCAGTCACTGTCCTTTGAGCTTTCTTCTTTCTCCTTCGGTGGTGGGAGTGGGGCTCTGTCTTCTGTGAAGGGTTAGTCATTTAAGTGATTAACAGTCTGTGTCATGCCAGATAGTCAGTGTATAGGAAATATTATGAAACGAATTAAATTTGGAAAAATAAATTAAAACAGGGCCAGGGAAGCTTGATTTGTATAACATGTTCTGTATTCTGGTGGAACTTTTTTTTTAATAATTTATTTTTTATTTCTTCAAGTTACATCTCAATCACAATCCCCTCCCTACTCCCCCCTCCAGTCCCACCCTTCCACCCTCCTCCCCCTCAGCCCCACCATCCTCTTCCCTTCTTTTTTTTTTTTTTTTTAGTTTAAGGTATTTCTTTTTTCCCCCAAATAGCTCTCCCTTTCAGTCCAAAAACAGTTCTTTTTCTTATAACTATAAATACAATACAAAACAACAGAAATAAATAGGCCACAATTATGAGAGTTATATGGCTTAGCATACATTCCCAATGTCCAGTCCATATGTATTTGGCACCTGACTTTAACATTCTACTATCTAACCATCTCCATGAGTTTAAAGTTCTATATCTAACTCAATTTTCATACTAACTTGCAACACAATTTTAAAAGTATCTTCTTAGATCTATAACACTCTCTTGACTCCTAAACAACTCAAAATTTAATTATGAGACTCTAGCTATCTGTTCTTCAACCACCTCAGAGACCTGAGAGGGATAAATATATCTGATTATATAGGAAGTGCAGGGCCTGGAATTTTTTTTTTTAACAAAAATTTTTCTGTTTATTTTTTAATTATGTATTTGCCACATTTGCATCTGTGGAGGCCAGAAGAGGGTGTGGTATCCCTTGGAGCTGTAGTTACAGGCAGTTGTGAGCCTGTGACAAGGGTACTGGGAATCAAATTAGGGTCCTCTGCAAGAGTAGCAGGTCCTCTTAAGCACTGAGCCATCTCTCCAGCCCCTTCCTGGCAGATCTTTTATATTTCAGGAATCCTCAGTAAAGGTGGAAACCTTTTGTTCTACTTTAAAGCACGCACATTCTGAGGCAGAGGCTTACGTTTCTGAGACTTGAACACAGTTGGGAGAGAAACGGGAGCCAGCAGGTATGTGAGCTGAAGATGTCAGGGAGTGTTTAGAACCCGTGGCCTTCATGCTGAAAGAAAAGTGGATAAATGGAGAGGAGTTTTGTCACTGTCTCTGCTGAAATGAAAAGGGCTGCGTTCTTGGATGTTTTAGAGCCCAAGCAAGGGAGCCTGCAGGAGCTCCCTCCTTTCTCTCTGCTCTCCTGCCTTGAATGCAAGCAGCCTTGAACACACGTTGTTGCTTTCTGCACTGGCTTGGCAGTTGTTTCCTGGTGGGGGTGGGGATGTTAGGAGCATGCTAGAAGCTGCTGGGCATCTTCCCAGAGTCTTCAGGAGGTGGCTTGCTATTGTCGTCTTGCATAAGTAAAATCCTCCATGATTGGCGTGGGCTAGGTGCTATCCTCACACTGCCACCTTTGGAAATGTAGGTTCCTCTGATCTTATGCCGGAGGCTCCAGAGGTTCCATCTCCTACCTTCAGTCACACGGAACCTTGATCTGTCTGACCTCCAAGAGTGGCCTCCCCTGGACTCTTTGCTCTCTGGTGGGATGTCCTCTTAGTTTTTAGTGACACATCCCTTTCCCAAATCCCCATTCTCGCAGAACCTGCCTGCTGTATTCAGCCTTCTTGTCTTTCTCCCACAGGCTCCACAACAGACCTGGCTTAAGGCTATGTGCCCACCCACTAAGTGAAAAAGTGTATTAACCACTTACTGTATGCCCCGAATGAGGGAAGGGCCCCTCTTAAAACGAAGATGGATGGAACTTCCTTTTCGGTCAGGCTACTGGTACTTATGGACCTGTGATTGTGTGCAGATGCGACCCCCCCTTGCCCAGGAAGGCACAGAGAGGCTATCCTGTTTTCCGAGGTCACTCAGGACATCAAGAATCAACTCAGCAAAAATTTTATTAAAATAGACAGACATACACACACACACCCACGCACCCACGCACCACCCACCTCGCTAAGATGGTCAGGACATTAGACACAGGTGGGACAGCCTGTGTCTGAATATGTTTATACTTAGTGTGCTGAGCTCTGAGGTATACATTTTCACCCTCCACTAGCTGATCTCTACCGACCATGGAGCTGAGAGGGGAAGCCTCCTTCCTTCTTATGATAAATAAACTGAGACCTGGAAGTGACCAGCCCTGGGTCTTCAGGGCAGGTGTTGGGGCAGGAGTAAGCTTCAGGCACATTGTTCATCCTAGTACATCACACGGTCCTTGTACCTGTACCCCGACTTTTTTGCCTTTACTAACCCTTCCACCCGTGGCTCATACTTGCCACCTCAACCCTTGCCAGGGTTACCTGGCAAGTTAAAGCTGCTGTTACCTTTCCTGCCTCTTCTATTAAATGGGCTCCCTTGATGCATGTGACATCTTTGATATGGCAGTGGCTCCAGATTGGACTTTGATACTATTGTTTAGTCATGTGCTTAAGACTTAAATGTCAGTGTCCAGAGAAGAGCCCAGCTAGTGTTGTTGAGGGCTGGATCTGGATGGTCTTGCTGGTGATGTGAACTTTGAATTAGGATGGTTAAGGGTTTGGTGAGACAGAGCTGGGAAAAAACCATGATCTTCTCCTGGATGAGTAGCCAAGGGGCTAGACATGTTGGAGCATTTCTGGCCAGAAGAATGGCTTAGCTTCTCTTGTTAGACCGTTTGGTGTGAGTTTTTGTTTGTTTGTTTGTTTTGAGACAGGGTCTCACTATGTAGCCCTTGCTGGCCTGGAGCTTACTATGTGAACCAGGCCTGCCTTGGACTCACAGAAATCTACCTGCCTCTGCCTCCTGAGGCCTGGGATTAGAGGCATATTCCACACATGCTCCTCTGTCTGTCTCTCTGTCTTTCTGTCTCTATACATTTTAAAGAAATTCTTTCTTCTCTAGATTTTTAATTTCCCCACATATAAGCTATGCTATCTCTGTGGGCATGTCCCCCCCATCCCTTGGTCATTCTGTGCCACAGAGAGTTGGTTGCCACTTATGGGCCCAATGTGGGAGAGGAACACTCAGTTTCCAGGAGGCAGAAGAGGAGAGCCTGTTCTGCTGGGCTGCACATGTTCATGCAGGGTTCCTTGTCTGTTTGTTGCTATGTCATGATGCCCAGACCCTTGGCACAGCACGCCAAGTCCAGTGTTTAGAGAGCTCATTTAGGTTCCCCCTAGTTTCACCAAGGATCCCTCATAAACCACTGAGATCCTGCAGAAAGTATTTGTTCCCATACTTAACGCATGCCCTGTTTGGAGTGCAGTACTCACTATTGCCTGCAGGAGTGCTGTTTCCTGATAGTGGTGTGTGGAACTGGGCATAACTCCCAGGTGACTGCAGGATCCCTGTGTTGGGTGAGTTTGAAAAGAATATCATCAAGTCACATCCAGTCAGCTTCTTTCTTGCAGGGGTTGCTCTGACAGAGCTAGAAGCGTAGCATTCTTAGAACTTACTAGAACACAGCGTTCCCCATCACAGAATAATTTACATGTCAGATTCATGAATTTCCAGGCAGCCTTCTTTCTGCCCTGACTTTCTGAAAGCCAGGTCTCCCAGATTCCTTTAGACAGTTGAGACCTTGTAACAGTGTCTCCAGCAAACAGTATCAAAAACTGCACTCACCTGACAGTCCCATTTTCCAGAATCTACAGAGCAAAACGTTCCACAGGGCAGTGTGGAGTTGCCTGCTCCTCCCCCAGTCCCCAGACTAATGAAGCAAAGCCGAGAGACTAGCAGTTGGAATTCTCACTGGGATCGTATGAAGTAATATTTGTTCTTCAATACTTGCTCTCAGATTTCGTCGTTCATCAGACTCTACCGTACCAGTCGGTATCAGTAGACACGTTCAACTCCAAAAATGACGTGTACGTGGCCATTGCTCAGCCCAGTATGGAGAACTGCATGGTGTTGGAGTGGGACCACATAGAAATGAATTTCCGGAGTTACGACAATATCACAGGTGTGTTGTACAAAGAAGCATCCCCTGTCTTACAGAGAGTGTTTTTGTTTGTTTGTTTTGTATCATTGCCTGTCATAATCAAGGGAAGG
This sequence comes from Lophiomys imhausi, assembly GCA_907164525.1. Lineage (NCBI taxonomy): Eukaryota > Metazoa > Chordata > Mammalia > Rodentia > Muridae > Lophiomys > Lophiomys imhausi. Next base: position 4,621,665 of record CAJQZJ010009649.1, on the reverse strand, counting down.
CTTGGTGCCCTAGCTTGAGGGGAGGCGGGGACCACATTCCAGCCTGCACTAATGATCACCATAAGGTTTTCTCCATATGGTCTAAAAACGGTGATAACAGAACTTCAGGTAATCGCTCACTGGTGGTGATTCCTTTGGGAAAGAGGGGGTGGGGACTCCACCATCTCAGATGAGCTAGTTACTGGGGCCACAGTCACCTGAGAAGGGTGAAAAGCTTCCTTCAGTCCTAAGACATCACACAGGTGTCCCATGGTCCTGCATAGTTAAGGCACCCTGTAATAGAGTTAAGTCACAGCTTTGTTTTTGTTAGACTGATTATTAACTAACACACACACACACACACACACACACACACACAGAGACACACACACGCACACACACACCACCCCTCCCCTCCAATGAGAATGGACCGATCATAATAAATTCAGGGCTCTCACTTTTTTCGGTGCTGGTGTGAGTTCACAGGCTTTTAGTGTTACTAAAAATGAACTGTCTGCTTACTCTTTAAGTAAATGGCTAAAGTTAGGATCAAAGCAATCTTTCAATCGTCTCAGCTTCTCAAGTGTAACAGACACTGGTGGCAGGAAGATCACTCTGAAAGCCTGGTCCTCTCTTTCGAGACATTTCCTGCCCAGGCTCCAGAGGCATTGAACTGTACCTCTAGAGGGGTAGAAATTCTGGGTTGGGAAGATCCTAACAGTTTCTCAGGTATAAATGGCTACACAGCAAATGCAGGGGCATAGGTAGGCAGAAACAGTGGTGTTTCACCCCTGGGGAATGGGCTACTAATGAGTCTAATCATGAGTCCTGATGCCCGGGAGATGCCATCTCAGATAGTCGGTGCTGCCACAGCCACCTGGCCTTCTAGTGTGGAGCGTACTGTCCAGGGAGGAGGGCCTGGAAGGAAGCACAGACTCAGCGAGGTTCTGCATGGAGGACCGTGAACCTGGTCCACGGTAGGGGAAAGAGAGAACGTAAGAGGAAACCTACTATCCTAGTGGGGGTTTGCTCTGTGGTTTAGGGCTCGGAGCTTGGTGGAGGAGGATGGGGGCTGGCTTCTGCCTGTGCCACAGTGTAGTCAGGGTAGCTTTACAAGTGATGTACTCCATTTGTTCAGGGACAGAACCCATTCCTATGTGTGTCCCTGTCCCTTGCCACTCACTGCTGCTGGCAATATAGGGGAAACTCGGGTGCCCCTTTAGGGGTCTTAGTCTCATTAATGAAAGGTTTTAAGAATGAAGTGAAAATATAAACATAAGGGCAATTTTGTTAGTATTAAAAGGAAAAGCACAGGGCACACAAGCTATAAATCTCAGCAGCTGCCTGGAGAGGGTAAATGAAGGAGAGAAGAAAAAAAATGTCATTTAAGCTGAGTACAGAGTCAGATACAGGTGAACAAGAGGCCACATGGTGGGGAGGGAAGCTTTAGAGAAAGAGCAAGGAAGGAGGAAAAAGCCCAAAGTGTTGAAGAAAACAAGCTTAGAAAAGAGATGGAAAGAAGAAAAGGAAAATTTAGACACTTATCCGAATAATTCAGAAAATCAGGCAGACTTATGAACCTACTTGACTGTGGTCTGGGTCTGTAAGCTTCTGCACTAGGGTGCTGATTCTGGGAAGGAAAAAAATCTCATTAAAGGACTAATTTGTCCACCTAGCTCTTTAGCATGGCTTAAGGTGAACCTTCCTCTCTAGGGTTGGTCCTGAGCCAAGGTGATCCACTCAACCCTCCTGGAATGGTGGTCTTCTCTCGTCCAGATATTCTATCCTCTTGGTTAGGAATTTTTTTTTTTAAACTAGCACTGGTGGCAGCTATAAATCCTTCCTTCTTCACACACTCATTAATTGGGCATGTCCTCTGAGCCAACTGCTTTCTAGCTGGTGGGGACATTGTATTTGGGAAAGTTCGCTAATGTTCATATGCTCGTTTCATCTTGCTGTGGGAATTTTATGGCTTTTGTTTCATCTGTGAAATGGGATTGGTGTAGTATTGGACTTGGCAGTCTGGTAAGGACGTAATGAGTTAGATGGGGTCTCAGAAGAATCAGAGAGGCACCCAGCTTCTCTTCTGGGGCTCTAGTACGGTGTTCTTCTGTCTCCAATGAGAAACCCAACTGTCGTGTTCAGCTAACTCAATGTATGTTGCTTCTCCTCTTTCTCCTTCTCTTTGTCACTCTTCAGCTTTCTTGACTTTTTTTTTTTTTTTTTTTTTTGTACTTTGGTGACTGACCTGGTGAGTGACTTCTGCATGTTCTGACCTGTAATCTTTGCTCATACACTAATAGGCAGACAGACAGATAGATAGACAGACATAGAGATGAGTACATACAGACACACACACACACACACACACACACACACACACACACACACACAATCTCTGTTGCTGCTGACACACTCACAGGCTCACAGGTTGATCACATGGACAGTGGCATTGAGGTCCTTCTCTAGGACAGACAGACTTCTAAGCCCCTCCACCCCAGCATAGGGTGTAGCCAGCAACCCCTGCCCCAGGAAAGGAAGCTTGAATTAGAAATTGCTGTTTGTAGGGTGGACGTTCTTGAAGAGCACTTTGGCAGTTTATGCCCTAAAGCCTTAAAAAAAAATACCCGACATTTATCCTATCAGATAAGATAGTTGATAACATTGCCAGATGGTTTCAAAGCATTTTTATTTAATGATATGTGAAACATTTCATTTATCAATAATTAAGAACTAGAAAGAACTGCTTTGTCCAACAGTATGGGATTAGTTAAATAGGATTTGGTGCATTTATGCAATTTAACATTGCATAGTATTGTGGTTTTTCATTTTTACTTTTATTAAACTTTATTTTTATGGGTGTTTTGCTTCCCTGTATGTGTGTGCACCACTTGCATTCCAGGTGACCAGAAGATAGCATAGGTCCCTGAAACTGTGTGTGCTTGGAACTAAACCTGTGTCCTCTGCAAAAACGTCAAATGCTCTTAAACTCTGAGCCATCTCTCCAGCACCAATATGTAGTAATAATAAAAAAAATCCAGTTGTAGAAGATTACTGACAGATAGCAGAGGGTTCAGTGAAGATACTAGGTTAGGCCGGGAGACAAGCTAAGTCAGGAAAGTGTTACAGGCAAGGATAAGAACCCAAGTGCCTCAGAACTCACATTAAATAACAACCCCCCCAAACAAACAAATGATGGCCCAGTACTTGGGAAGCAGAGGCAGGTAGATCTTTGTGAGTTTGAGGCCAGCCTGGTCTACAGAGTGAGTTCTAGGACAGCCAGGGCTACATAGAGAAACCCTGTCTTGAAACAAACAAACAAACGACAGAGGCACTTCCTTGTGTGCCTTGCGTTTATCATGCCAGCGCTGAGGAGGCAGAGACAGGCAAATGTAATGAAAAATGATACCCACACTTCTCTTCTAATCTCTGAATGTGCATGTACACATGGGTGCATGTAAAAGTAGGCTTTTAAAAGCATATATATATATATAGTATAAGCCCTAATGTTTTAAAAAATATATCTAGATAGTATATATAGATATTAATACAAAGGTTAAAAATAAAAAAATATATCAAAAATAATCAGTTTTTTGGGGGGTTGCAGCATAAATTTTAATTTGTGGGTATGTATGTCTTTTGGTCATGGAGTATAGGTGATCTAGATTTAAAACCCAGGCACTACCACATACTGGCTGTGAGACTTTATATAAAATGCTTAACCCTTCTGTGTCTCACTTTAAAAATGAACATTGTGGCAAGATTTTCACCTTTCTCCAGTGGTGTTTGGGAAGAGTTAATAGATAGGTGAAGGTGCTTAGGATAGTGCCTAATTACATGAACCGACTTTCTACATTTTATCTGTTCTTATTTTCCAATTTTGCTTTGGTGAACAACACTTTTGCACTCAGAAAAACAATGCAAGAGTTTGTCTTAAACAAAGGCAAAGGATCAGGTTCTAGGAAGTTCAGAACAATGAAAGAGAAAAATAAATTCCTATCTGAAAGCCACTGTTTAGCCCCAAACCTAATCTTCAGGACAGAAATTGGGTTGTTATCCTTGTAATTTACAGGGCAAATTCACTTTGATCAAATTACCAAGAAAATTAAAAGAAAGTCAAAACTTGGAATGATTTTGAAGGAGGGACAGTCGTCTTTGACATCATGCGTGTCTCCCTTGCTAGGTGGCTTTCCTCAGTGCTGGATGGGAATCCAAGTGTAGAGAGCGAGAATGCCAGTGGTGGCCCAGAGCAGAGCAGGAGAGAGTCCCCTGTGATGCCTGAGCTGGGTCTCAGACCGCTGTAAACCCCACAGGCATTTCTGAACCGTGGGCACGCATTAAGGGGGTGGGGGATGTCTCGGGATTGTCAGGATAGTTACGTCACTTATCCTGTGATGACCCCCCCCCCCTCCGTGTGCCAGCACCGTGCACTAAAAGTTCTGCTCTGAACAGTCTTGTACTTGTACTCTTTGAGGTATCCAGAGGACCCAAGGACCCCACCATGGAGACACACAGTACAAAACTCACCATCCTGACCACTTCTTATGTGCTATGCTGTGGTGTTAGGTGCATGGGTATTATGTGGCATCAGTCATCATATTTTTGTTCACAATGTAGCTACTAAGCAGTAGCTCAGGGCCCCAGCTCTTTGTGTCTCCAGCCTGTATGCCTGCGATTCCTCCTGCAGGTGAACTGACAGCTTTGTCCTTTCATGGCTGGCTTCATTCACCTAGCAAGATGTCCTCGAGGCCAACCCGTGTTGCACTATGCTTTCCTTCCTTTTGGAAGTTGAATTCTATTCCTGGTGTCCATGGACCACAGTTGGTTTATGCCTTCATCTGTCTGTGGACGCAGGCATGGCACCCGCCCTTCAGCTGTTGTATGTAAGGATGCTTTCAGTGTGACTGTCTTGGTATATTTAGTGCTATTACAGGAAGGCTTACAGGCCACAGAAATTTCTTTCTTAAGTTTTGGAGTCTGAGACATCCAAGATCAAGATGACAGCAGATTTAATGTCTGGTGCAAGATCACCTTTCATGGCTGTGTGTGTGTGTGTGAGTGTGTGTGTGTGTGTGTGTGTGTGTGTGTGTGTGTAATGTGAGTGCTTATGTGTGTGAGTGTAGGCACATGTGTGCTGTATTGTGTGTGTGCAGGTCAGAAGACAGCGTTGGATGACAGTTCTCACCTTCCACCTTATTTGAGACAGATTTCTCTTTTGTTGTTTGTCCGCCCCAGGCTAGCTAGCTGCAGAGGTTCTCCTGTCTCCATCTCCTCTCTTGCTATAGGAACACAAGAACTCCAGGTCTTGGGGATTTCAGCTCCAGTTTTTATTTCCCTTGTCCCTTGGTCCAATTGTACCCCACCCCACCCCTACCCCCACCCTAGTCTCCTTATGGTGAAAGGGCAGAAGGAGATCCCTGGGGCTTCTTTTGTAAGGGTAATTCTTATCATGGGTGACCTAGTTACCTCCTTGAACCTCTACTTCCTGGTACCATTTTCCCAAGGTTGTTATAAAGATGGAGAAACCCCTACTCTTGAATCCCCTCCAGCCCCAGCCATGGCATAAATCTTGATTCCTATGCTTCTGAAGTTGGGAAGAACTCACAGTGGAGCACAGCTAGAAAGAACCATCTGTTTATTTTTAACAGGAGGGTAAAGGAAAGTAAACTACCCTCTGGAATGGAGGACAGATCCAGCCTAGCAGCCATGTCAACTCGCCACCTCTACATCTGGACTTTTTTTTTTTTTTTTTTTGGTTTTTTGAGACAGGATTTCTCTGTATAATAGTCCCGGCGTCCTGGACTCACTTTGTAGACCAGTCTGGCCTCAAACTCCTGAGAAATCCGCCTGCCTCTGCCTCCTGAGTGCTGGGATTAAAGGGGTGTGCCACCACGCCCGGCTACATCTGGACTTCTAACCCTTGACCTACCACTTCTTCAGTTATCCACCCTTGGGGTGGTCTCTTTTCTAGAATAGCTGAGGATTTTTTTTTGGAATAATTTTTATCCACAATTCAGTCTGTTATTATTAAATATCTTTGGTATAAGAGTACATATAAAGGTTGCAAATGCCAGTACAGTTGATGAGTTTACTAGGAGAAAGGACAATGGTGTGTGCTCCCTGTCTTAGGCAGGGTTTCTATTGCTGAAATTAAGCAGCACGAACAAAGCAATTTGGGGAGGAAAGGGTTTATTCAGCTAATGCTTCCATATCACGGTTCATTATCAAAGGAAGTCAGGCCAGGAAGTCGAGCAGGGGAGGAACCTAGGGGTAGGAGCTGATAGGAGGCCAGGAGGAGTGCTGCTTACTGGTTTGCTTCTCATGGCTTGTTCATCCTGCTTTCTTTTAGAACCCAGGACCACCAGCCCAGATGGCACCATCCACAGTGGACTGGGCCCTCCCACGTCAATCCCTAAGAAAATGCCCTACAGGCTTGTGCATAGCTTGATCTTATGGAGGCATTTTCTCAATTGTGGCTTCTTCATCTCTGATGGCTCTAGCTTGTGCCAAGTTGACATAAAACCAGCCAGTACACTCCCCAAAAAGGGAAAAAGGGATCTCTGGGATCTGGCCAACACTGGCTTTGTTGGTTGTCCTAGAGCCCTGGCTTTCCCTTTACGTGTTCTGCTTGGCTGTCTCAGACACCAACTGCAAGCCCTCTTCTTTATCTTCCCCAGAGTTCCCAATGACTGTCCTGTCCTGGTTGTTTTTTTTTTTTTTTTTTTTTTGTCAACTTTACACAAAACTTCACACAAGAAGGAATTTTGATTGAGAAATGCATCCATAAGATTGTCCTGCAGGCATGTCTATGATTCTGTACAGCATTTTCTTGATTGATGATTGATATGGAAGGGTCCAAATCACTGTGGGTGGTGCCTGGGTGGGTAGTCGTGGATGGTATAAGAAAGCAGGCCAAGCAACCCTCAAGGATCAAGCCAATGAGCCACCCTCCTCCATGGTTTCTGCTCTAATTCCTGCCTTCAGGCCCCAGGTTCTGTTTGAGTTTCTTCCCTGACTTCCCTCAGTGACGGCCTGTGATATGGAGCTGTGAGATGGAGCAAACCCTTTCTTCCACAAGTTGTTTTTGGTCATGGTGTCTTTATTACAGCCGTAGAAACCCTGCCTAAGACACCAACCTCACTGTTTCAACCCTAACAAGGTCAGGTTTCTATGAATGACTTTGGAGACTATCAGAACATTTGGTCTCTCTATTTGATATCCTGGTATCTCATCCAGGCCCTGCTTTGAGTTCTTTTGGATTTATATCAAGAAGTAAAATTGTCATCTGGCTAGTCTAGTTTTAAGTTTGCAAGAAACCACTGTGCCATCTTCCATGGCACCACAGCACTTTCGGACCTGCACTGCTCAGCCCAGGGCCTGGAGGGAGGTTCAGTACTCACTGCAGCTTCACTAATACCTTCTCTGTCTCTTGACCACAGGCCAGTCCATCGTGGGCTGCAAGGCCATCCTCATTGATGACCAGGTCTTTGTGGTGGTGGCCCAGCTCTTCGGCGGCTCTCACATTTACAAATACGACGAGAGCTGGACCAAGTTTGTCAAATTCCAAGACATAGAAGTGTCTCGAATTTCCAAGCCTAATGACATTGAGCTGTTTGAGATCGAGGATGAGACGTTCTTCATCATTGCTGACAGTTCAAAAGCGGGGCTGTCTACGGTTTACAAGTGGAACAGCAAAGGGTTCTACTCATACCAGTCTCTGCACGAGTGGTTCAGGGACACAGATGCAGAGTTTGTTGACATTGATGGGAAGTCGCATCTTATCCTGTCCAGCCGTTCCCAGGTCCCCATCATCCTGCAGTGGAATAAAAGCTCGAAGAAGTTTGTCCCCCACGGTGACATCCCCAACATGGAGGATGTACTGGCTGTGAAGAGCTTCCGAATGCAGAACACACTCTACCTTTCGCTCACCCGGTTCATCGGGGACTCTCGGGTCATGCGGTGGAACAGTAAGCAGTTTGTGGAGGTCCAGGCTCTTCCGTCCCGGGGGGCCATGACCTTGCAGCCCTTCTCCTTCAAAGATAACCACTACCTGGCCCTAGGGAGTGACTACACATTCTCACAGATATACCAGTGGGATAAAGATAAACAGCAGTTTAAAAAGTTTAAAGAAATCTATGTGCAGGCTCCCCGGTCCTTCACAGCCGTCTCCACCGACAGGAGAGATTTCTTTTTTGCATCCAGTTTCAAAGGGAAGACAAAGATTTTTGAACATATTATTGTCGATTTAAGTTTGTGAAGGTGTGATTGGGGGGATTTCAAAGATGTATAGTGTTAGCACTCACAAGGGAGAGAGGAGACCAAGAAGAAATTAAAAAAAAAACATAAAATATGCCAGGATCAGAGCTCTGAAATTAAAATTCATAATGCATTGGGGGAAATAGTTAGACATTTTCAGACTTTTAGGATTCACATTTTAACCAGGGATTGCATTTTTTTTTTTTTTTGCTGATTGCATGACAGGCCCATGCTGCTGTTTAAAAATGACATCTTAAAGCCTGTAATTTCTGAGAAAAGAGTACAGCATCTTTACCATCTAGAAAGCAATGTGCTTCCACTTTATTTTCAATAAGAAAGGACAAGATGGAGCAAGAAGGGCCAGCCCTTTTAGTGAAATTAAGAAACAAAGACGAAAAGTCCCCACCCCACTAAATCCACCGACCATCTTAGCAGCCTCTCAGCTAGGAACTGTTAAAGTCAGAGTGGGCTGAAAAGGTTTGCTGATCGTTCGTTTGAAAATCTTAGAACATTCCACAGTGCTATTTTGAGCATCCTAGTTTCCTGAAAGTCATGGCCAGTGTTCCAGAATCTTCCTTGGAGCAGAACCTTGGCTGTGCCCTCATTTGGATTGGTCTCCCTCATGAGTGTGCTGTTCACAGCTTAATGTTGGGCATAGCTTCCTCTGCCACAGAGAAAATATTCTGGTGACACATATCTAGACCAGCATGGGCTGTGGTTCCAGAAGCAAGATAAAGGGGTTTCCCCTGGGTTTTTTTTTTTTTTTTTTTTTTTTTTTTTGGTTCAAAGATGACCCTGGGGTGGCTGGAGCAATCATGCATGTCTGATGTTCTCTGTTGCTCTCTCACTTTTGTGAACCCATCCTTTCAGTTGTGGGTAACTGGCAGACAGGCCAAAAGGCTGAACGGTGCTTTTCATCTGTCCCTTAGAGGGATGGGACAGGTGTTTCCATCTTACACACATTGGGTAGGGTTTTTGAAGTGAGATTTTTACGGAGTCAGAGGGTACTTTACTCAGATCTCCATGTGGTTTGAGACCCAGAGGGGGTCCTTTGATTGATGCATGTCTTTGCCCTCTGGACAACTTAATATTTCAAGTAATTGATTGAATAGCAACCTGCCTACCTGCCCACCTGCCTCCCTTCTCCTGGAACAGTCCTTTGTTGAGTGGTAGTATTACAGAGGCTGGCTTGTGCAGCCCTGCTGAAGTTTCTGCACGTACAAAAATCAAAATCACAGCTTGGATCCTGTCGGCGGGGGCACAACTCCCTCTTCCAGCAGACTAGCGAGAGGAAGCATGGACATGTGCTAGTGGAGGAGCATCCAGGAGAGCATCAGGAGAGACCAGCTGGAGCCAGATGAGCTTAATCTCATAGACCTGGCCTTTGTGTGTGGGACCAGGTGGCCTATTTCAAAATAGGCCTCCAGTGGGGCCAGCAGGGAAGCTCTTAGGGTCTGGTTTTATAGATGGTTCCACAGTGGATATTCTAAGTAGCTGATTCTCTTTGAGAATGTGAAGCAGCTGCCCTAGAGGAGCTCTTTTCAGAGTAACCCTATCCCACTGCAGTGTAGCGTGGAGTCTTAACGGTCCTCACCACACTGTATATAGGTAGACAGTATGTCCCAAATGTGAATGCGGGTCTGTTGTTTCCTGACTGTAAGCAGCAGGGAATATCAATACAGCACACTGGAAGCTACACACTAATGATAGTCAGCACTTCTGGCTGATGCTTCCAGCCTAGGGGACCAAGGACTTTAATGAACTCTGTCATTCATACTCTAATGTGGTGGCTTGGAACTTGGGTGCTAAATGCCAAACAAATGGAAAGAGTGGTCTGTTTTCCTTTTCTAAGCATAAATTACTTTTTCTTTGCATTCTTTTGTCTTCTTGGTTCATTTCAATGGACCAGGGGTTCCCAGCTTTCCATGTTGGAGGCTGGAAGTGTAATGTTTCTGCTATTCCTTCCCCTGGAGAACTGGCGAGCCATGCTCCCCCATGCATGGGTCCCCCAGGCAGGCTGCTATCACTGATGTCAGGTAGAAATAACACTCTTGCTTCCTCCTGTTTGCTGAGGAAGGGGCATCTCTCAGAGTGCCACTTCCATGGAGCCTTGTTCCAGCTGCTCCATGTTCTCTTACAGAGTGAAGTTGGGGACTTGCCATGGCCATTGCTTAGAATTTGGAAAGTCAAGGTAACACAGGGTCTGACCTTGGGATGGGGGGGGGGTTTGTTACAGCCAGGTGAAGCATTTGATGAGCAATGCCAGTCCTCTCGTACCCACTCTCCCCCAGTAGGTAGTGGGGCTGGGATATGAGAGGACTGGCATTCCTCTCTGCTACAATCAAGTTCTCTTTTTTCTTTAAGACAAGTTTACACAAGACTGGAGTCTGCAATCTTCTGAGTTCTGTGCTATGGCAGGAGATATTTGTTCTGGCCAACTTAGTGAAGGAACATAGATGTTCTTGGCACAAGGCTGGGGAGCCTTGCTTCATTAATCTTACCACTCCCAAGAATCGCAGAAGTTTTAAGCAATTTCTGCAAAATGCTTTCTTCCAGTAATAATGTAAAATAACAAAACTCACCCACACAACCATGACAAAAGCCCAAGGCAGAGAAATGCATAGGACTGTCCAACTTAGGGGGACTGCTCTCCCCTTCCTTCAACTCTCCCTCCCTCTCTTCCTTCCTCACCCTTTCTTTTTTCTTTCCTTCCCAATACCCATCCACTGCCACCTGCTCAGCCTGTCTTTGTCCATCTCTGCAGCTGGTTTCCTAAGCTGATCCCTCCAATCAGTCACACAGGTTTAAGGCCATAACCTGAAAGCAAAGATTAGTCCTCAGACTCTGTAGGATCTGTAGTACATCTCTCTAAAAAGGCTAAAAATAAACCCTAGGGCTGGTAAGCACTTTGTTCTTAGGCCATGGAGAAGATCAGCTTGCCATGCTGGAAGCTCCCTCTTATTCCCTCCTGTGCATCTGTCTCCCTCTCATGTGTCATGTGTAGCTCTTCGGTTAATGCAGGGCAGGTGTTATTCTAATTTCAGAGAGAAAGAAATAGACACAGAACCCAAGTGGGTGGCCTGTCTGCCATTATCCAGTTTTAAGCAGCAAAGCTAGAACTTTCCCTGGGACAGCAGGAGTTGCATTTTCTCTCTCGAATGCTCTGCTGTGTCCACCCAAAGACAGACTCTGTTACCATGACACTGAAGGCAGCAATTCATGTAGATTAAGTAAAAATACAAGCAGAATGAAGAGTCAGGAGGAAAGTCATGCCTGACGGACACCATTCAATCATCAGTGCCATTGAACAATGAACAAGCACTCTAGAACTGTGACATGCCTAGCTGGGCTTGAGAAAGACTTCCAGAAGTGTTGGATAGCTTCACTTGTCCAGAGAGGATTTCTAACGGGCATGGCTGTATCTCCTCCCACACAGCCATGGGAGGAATGCCGAGGCTGGACACATCTGGTTCTTGTCACGATGCCCACCAGATAAGATGAGTTCTGGGAGGAGAAATTAATCCAAATGCAGGAGCAATGATGAATTGCTCTGGGGCCCTCTTCAGCCTTCGGGGAGCTCACAGAAAGTGAAAGTGTTGAGTTCTTCTTCCCATGGATGAGGCTGAATGTTTTTAGGAAAGAAATCAGTGTGAGATGCTGGAAATTGAGCTGCTGCCAGGAGTGCTCATGATGGATATTCCTCTGATTGGGGGAGCACCACAAAAGCCAGATAGACAGGGTTCCCCTTTGCATGACACCTAAATGGAACCTCTAGGCAGCTTCCCACAGAAGAATCACTCCTTGTGTGATACTTTGGAAGAAAGTAATTTCATTAGGCAGTGGCAGGGTTTTTGTTTGACCATGTTCTAGAGCAGAATCAGCAATCTAGCAGCAGGTGCGATGAACAAGGTGGTTCAGATCTGGGACACCATGGAAAAATGGGGGGGGGAACTGTGGAGCATATGGCTATGGGGTGAATGCTTTGGGGAAGTAGGAATAAGCTTGGAAGAAAAGAGTAATCATTTCTGTTGCCTTAGCAGAAGGTAGAATGACCAGGCAAATCAACAGCATGCCAGTAATTGAACAGCATCCATTGTGATTCGGATTCAAATGATGACATCATCGGGCCACTGGGCTCTCAGCTGAGGCACTCTGATCCTCAGCCTGTTCCCTCCCTTGTGCCAGAAGCCACCTCTTTCTAGTGGGAAACTATGCATTCCCTATCCAACCCCTTGACTATCAGGAATGTATGAGAACTGTGATAAAATAGGCCAACATGCCATTTGGTACTGTTTTTATGTATTTCAGATGTACAACTTAGGTGAAATAATACTTTATATGCATATGGAAGTACGTTTTACAGTGGGCAGACAATGATGGATGCATTTTAAAGCTGTAGATATACTTAGCTCTTTTTGGAAAATAGATTCAACACATGACATGCCTCTTAATTCTATGTATTCTGAAATCCTGTGAATAAAAAGTAGCAAATGCCTAACACAGCTTTCATCTTTGGTTTGCTTAAAAAATGGGTGTGTCTACTCAAGTCACAGCTGAAGGGTGCTGCAGGGAGCTGAGGCGGTTGGGGAGGATGGACATATCTCAGTGGCTTCCTTGCTGTTTAAGTGGAAGATGGTTGCCATGGGGGTCCTTTGTTTTTTCGCTTGGAAACTAAGAGTTCATTTAAAAGGCACTACATACTCACTGAAGAACTTTCTACTGTGCGTCTACCTGCCCTGTGGAGTCAGAAACCTAGTGGGTGGGCTGTAGTCCTCAGGATGTCTAAGGAGCCACTTGTGACTGTCTGTGCTGATAGGGAGGTCATCCAAATCTGGCTGAATTCCTCGAGGGAGGGAGGGATCTAACCAGCACACAGTAGGTCTACAGCACATACTTGTCATGTGTACCTTAACCTAAGACCCATTGGTTTAGTTGGACAAAGGAAGGGCCAACATCCTAATTCACATAACTGAGGCAATAGCTACTATGTACAGAGTGCTCTGATGTGCCGTGGGCTCCATGAAAAGTGCTCAAGGGTAGGGCACTTTATCCACCATAGAGTGCTGTGTGACTAATTGACCAGCATCAACAAAAATTCATTAGGGATCATAACTAGACAGCTGATGACTGCCCAGGCAGAACAGTGCTGGCTTTCTATCGCTACAATTGTACCCCATTCCCAGGGGCAGGAGCTCAGGCATGGCATAGTTGGCACCTTTGCTCAAGTTCCCCCAAGACTGCAGGTCAAATCTTCTGGCGGACCAACTTGCTTATGCTGTTTATAGAATTTATTTTCTTGTGACTGTGGTAGGGGAGTCCCCATCTCCTTGCTGGCCATTGGGTGGGGGCCTCTCTCAACACCTAGAGCCCACCCCCAGGTCCTTGTATTTCTTCAGCCTTCACCCCCACAGTTGTTGGCTTCTTGGGGTCATCTGGAGCCCCAGAGAGAAACCTGTCACTTTGGCCTGGTTCCCTTGTTTTGAAGCAGGCCACAGATTCTGCTCTCATGCCTCGAAGGACTCTATGAGGACACAATTGATGGGGACTGAGAAGTCACTCTAAAATGTCTCCTGTCTAGATTGGATGCCCAGCTCATCAGAACAGGTCCCAACCATCAACAGACATTCACCCAGACCCAGGACAACAGGGTATGTTCATATAGACAACTTTTTCTCAGGGGAAAGGTCACCGTGGGCCACAGGAAATACCTTTTTATCTGGTAGACACACAGGAGATGGGTCTGGTCTTTTACATCCTTACTTTGCAATTAAATCATTGTTTCATGTCTGTGAAGAGCAGAAAAGAAGTAAAAATCTCCATGACTGCAAGCCTGACGCTCATTAAAGCAAAGGCTGATCCTGACACAGCGGTGTGGTCTTAAATATCAAGAGCTCTTCGAGGTCCAGCAACCCTGTTAGAGGCAAGGACACTTCCTTTCTCCATTTCTCAGTGCTAATTGAAGCTGAACTGTCTGGGAAGAGTTGAAGCCCCAAGTGGTGTGTCACCTTCACTGACCACCTGGCTGTACAATTGGCCTGTACCTGCCTCTCACACAGGACACTCCTTTACTAACCAGGTCTAATTGGCACAAATGACTTTTTTTAAACCAACAAATTAGTAGCAGAGGTGACACTGAAGGCCTCACACAAACCCAGCCTCCTGGCCTCTGCTCCAGGCAGCCTCTTCTTAAGTGTGAACTTCTGGTCCTGCCTGGAGTCAGACAGTAAACCAGGCAGGGAGGCTGCTGAGGGTGAAAGGCTTCCTCAGGCAGTAACCTAGCAACTGCTGCCATCTTTGACAGTCCACTCCAGAACCTCCTGTACAGACCTCTGGGTGTCTGGTCCAGGAGGCTTACAACAGACAGGAGGAAAAGGACAGCTGGGTTTCCCTCAGGGCAGGGGGAGAAAGTTTAGCTCACTGCATCAAGACTGTCTTTGCCCTCACCCCTCAAGATGCCACAGAGCTCAGAGCCCTGTCTCCAGTTCCAGGTTGGGTGAGAGGTAGTCACTCAGAGAGGGCATTGTAGCCAGGGGAGGGGCTACAGATAAAACAGGGGAGGGGCTTCAAGGTAAAGTGGCACTCTGGACACTTGTCCTGGCCAAGGCTCCCATGTTCGTTTCCTATCAATTCTCCATGAATTCTGGAGGATTGAAAAATCCATGGAACACCACAGTTCCATAGAATTTGTTTTTAAATTTCAAGCTTTCATCCTTTTCCAGTCCCCTTTCTATTATACAGCAGCTTGGGTCTTAAGTCACATGAAAGTTCAAATTCTCTTGATCATCGGATTCTTCCCAGCTAATGCTGAGTTCCCACAGTGTGACGGGTACTGTGAGTGTACTTAGAATTCAAAAGCTCAAGAAAGAGACAAAAGCAGGGTACTGTGGTGCACGCCTTAAATCCCAACCCACAGGAGGCAGAGGCAGGCAGATCTCTGTGAGTTTGAAGCCAGCCTGGTCTGTACAATGAACCCTAGTCCAGCCATTAAGTGGGGTAGGGAATAAGTGAGAGAGAGACGGGTTGGGGGAGGGATTAACTAGAGAGTTCAACAACCCTTAATGAAACAGCCCACAGAAAAACAAAGATAGGACAAGGTGTTTTGATTTCTTCTCCTCAGGTTTCCAACAGAACAGAAGAGGATGGCCTTCGTCTAACCTTCCTCGGGCCACTTCTGAATCCTAGCATCCCAAGGCCTTTGCTCTCTTCAAACTCTCCACACATCAACACTGTCCATGGCCGACCCTTTCCCCACATCCGTTTTGCCTAGCAGATGAGAGGGGAGATGCCTACACCAGCTAACACTCACATATTTTATCACTGCTGTTGTCAGTTCAGCCAACTGTTAATTCTTCTGCCTTTGTTTCCCTCCCTCTGCCATTCTACTTGTGGGGATTTTAACATTTTCCCAGGTTCTTCCATGCCCCTTCCTTCAAGAGGTGGAGTCTGAATTTTCACCCTGGTATGTGACCTGTGCTTCTAGGGTAAAAATGTAACACAATGGCTAAAGATTTATAAAAATAAGTGATTTTTTTTTTTTGAGACAGGGTCTGGTGGTGCAACCCTGGGGCTGGTCTGGAACTTGCTATGCAGGCCAGGTTGGACTTGAACTCATAGTGATCTGCCAGCCTCTGCCTTTACAGAGAACAGGTCCTAAAGTGCATTCTGTGCCTTTGTATCTCCTTGACCACTCTCTCTGAGGGAGGCCTACTACTGTGAGCTACTCCAGTAGCCTGCTGAGGAGCCCACGGGAGAAATGGGCTTCACATCAACAATGGTGAGCTCTCCCAAGCCTCTGGCTGATATCTTGACTATCCCCTCCCTGGGCCGTGAAGCCACTGCATGATTCCTACCTAGCTCACAGAAATGATGAGAGATATAAGGGTTTATTGTCTTAAAGCTGTCAAATTTGGAGGGAAGTTTTTAATTGTCATATGGGATGAAGTCACTGTTAGATGGACTTGTTACTTTGAGAAGGTTTAGGAACCATCACATTCATACATAGCCCATCACTGAGAGATGCATTTATGCCACCTCTGTTTACTCTCAATCAGGCAAGTCCAGTCACCTCTGCTGGATGTTGTAAGCACCCGATTTGGTGGCGTTTGTCCATCTACTGGCTACTGCTATGCTACATGCTTAAACTCACTCACTGAAACTGAAGTATGGCTACCATACAGCATTCTTTGGGCCTTATAGAACAGTGTCCTGTCAGCAACCAGGGTTTGAGATCACCCTGTCCCAAGTCATATATATATTCACCCAAGTGCTGTATCCCTTGAACAGCAAGAAAATGGCTGGACAGTACCTTTTCAAGTAATGAGGATCATACCCTGTGGCTGGTAATGCTCACCGAAATGTAGGCTTACCGATGGTTAACAGAATGAGCAGTTTGGGGCGGGGGTGTGTGGGGTGGGGGGTTGGAGGGACTGGAGGGGTTAGAGGGTTGAAGGGGTTGGGGGGGGAAACTTACTCTCTGTTGGAGGACCAGAGAGACCAGACTGAGGCAGCCATCACTAAGCTCCGTTTTCTGGTCCTAAGTGACTCAGCTCACTGTGTAGGAGCTGGAGAGAACAAGGCCCCAAGGAGGCTGCCAGGAGCCTCAAGGCAGGACTTCCATCATCGGGAAGGAATCTGACCAAATGGGAGAAAAACCTTTTTCACCAAGGTCGGTTGTCAATTAAGTCCCCTTCTGAGGACAAGACCACACTCTGGTATCCTTGAGAAGCTTGGGAGCTTGGCTCCCTGTCTCCCGATTCTCTGCAAGCTCTGCCCAGCAACCAGGGGAATCTATTTTTACCCCGTTGGAAAAGATCTTTCTTCTCTGAGGCAGGTTAAGGAAGGAGAGTCGATGGTTAAGGAAGGACCACGTCTGCAGCATAGGTGAAGAGGTCCGAGATAGGGACCAGGCCAAGGCAAAGAGGTGGGCACCAATCTCCGCACCACCCCTTCCTTCTCACCAATTTGCTCTTATCAGATTTTCACAACGCAAAGTCCTGATGACAATGAACTGCAGTGCCATCCAGGGTCCTGAAAGAAGCCAGTCAACTCTCACATAGAAAGGGAGAATTTTTTGGTGGCTTGTATCTCCAGCCAAGTGGAGGATCTGCTCTACTTACTAAAAACACAGCTCCCTGCGGCCCCTCCATCTGCATTTATGGTGGCACTTACTGCTGAGGTGGCTTTCCCTCCCTCTGTTGACTGCCAGCCATTTGCGTCTTCTGTCACTATAAGTAGCCCCCCCGACAAAATCTCCAATATGCAGGTTCTAGCCCAGGCTCCTTGTAGCTCAGGAATCCCGGGCAATGATTTATAGTCAATGCCATCACCGAGGAAGGGAAAAGTGAGCAGTTGGGAGGGGAAAGTGAGTGAGAGCAACTTCCAGCAAAGCTGTTGCAGGGGTGGTGGTGGGAAAGCCCGGGCAGAGGAAGTTTTTCGCTGGTTGCAGGGGTTCGGTGGGTTACCAACTGTTCCTCCAACATGCCTCTCCCCATGGCATTGCAGAGAGGGGTGTGTAGGGGCTGATAGATTAATATAAGTTAGATTTAGTGAATATATAGGTTTCTGATACAGTCTTTTAATTCGGGGCATGAAGATCAACTTTGCTGTGAGCAATTAGCTTATCAGCTTATGGATGAAGTCAGGTGAAATGAGGGGAGTCTCTTTGGACTGAAAAACAAGGTTGAAGCCAGGTGAAACAAGGAAAGACTTTATGACCTGGCATTGCTTTCAACTGCTAAATGGGCAGAGCCCAAATTAAGCTGAAGCAGGTGGAACAAGGAGTGATCCTATTTAAGGACAAGTGGATGACGCCAGGGAGCTGCGTGCTAAGGGCCCCCGATATGAAAGAGCTCCGAGAGTCCTGCTGGAGAAAGTTCTGGTAGACCAATGGCCAGATCTCCCTGAGGCAGAAGGAAGCTGGTGAGCAGAGAAAGCCTCGGCAAGACAGCAAAAGGCCAAGGACTAAACCCTGTGGCTCAGCTTTTGCCTAGAGGGGTTTGACCTGTCCGAACAGTGGCCTGAACGGAACTGTGGCCAGCTTTAAAGACTGAGGCAGAACGGCAGAGTTGCTGATACGAAGGAAGTAAGGTGGCCTACAGATGCTGAGGTCTCCCAGAGAGAAGAAAGCCTCAAGCCTTATTTAAAGTGAGACTTCGATAGCAAATTTACCCTGACGAACCTGCGTCTGAGAGATCCAGAAAAAGGACTGCTAAGTGCGTTAAAGAGTCTACCCCCGAGACTGGTTTCCTGACGACTGAGGACCTGCCCCAGAGACTGTATCATTCTAAAAGGGTATGAAAGTAGTTGTTATGATTATCAATAGGTTTAGTGGATAGGTTAAAGGGGTTGTAGGAATTTATAGGATAATTAGTTAAGAAATTGCTGGTATTTGTTATAAGTGAATTTAGTAATAAATAAATAAGTGTTAAATAATAACTTAAAAGTTCGGTTACGGTGCTGGGCACCTAGCAGAGGGTGACTAGACCTTCCTTCCTTCCTTCCTTCCTTCCTTCCTTCCTTCCTTCCTTCCT
>CAJQZJ010009649.1:4592071-4602891 GCA_907164525.1 Lophiomys imhausi | reverse complement strand
CCTTCCTTCCTTCCTTCCTTCCTTCCTTCCTTCCTTCCTTCCTTCCTTCCTTCCTTCCTTCATTCTTGCGATGCTTCTGGGAAGTGGACACTCCATTTGCCCATCTTACAGATGAGAAAGTAGAGGCATAGGGAGGCTGAGGGCTTCAGTAAGGTCACACAGCAAAAGAGTGGCAAAACTAGGCTGACAGGGTACAGAGTGGTTGGGGAATTTATTCAGCTTTGTACCCAGAACACAAATACAGCCAATTTACCTCCATAATAGAGTTGCCAGGTACAATG
The DNA here is from genome assembly GCA_907164525.1 of Lophiomys imhausi. Taxonomy (NCBI): domain Eukaryota; kingdom Metazoa; phylum Chordata; class Mammalia; order Rodentia; family Muridae; genus Lophiomys; species Lophiomys imhausi. The sequence goes on along the minus strand of CAJQZJ010009649.1, from coordinate 4,602,610 downwards.
TGGATTGCTCAGTAAAATTTGAATTTCAAGCAAGCAATGGCTCATTAATGTGGAGTGAGGCTAGACTGGTTGTCCAGCAAGCCCCAGGGATTCAATTATCTTCATGGCATCGTTGTACCCAACTTTTTATCTAGATGCTGGGAATTAAAACTGGGGGTTTGAGGGTATGCTTTTAAAGTACTCTAGCAGCTGAGCCATCTTCTCCCATCCTGAAATATAACTTTTTCCTTGTCTCTTCTCCCTCTTTTCTCCCCCACTCATCTAAATCTTATGACCCTCCCCCAGAACCCACTGTGCATTCTTCTACAAGCCACGAGGGCATCCTGGCAGAGGGACACTGGCCTCAGTTTAGCTTCTATGTGTGGACAGTTTATACTCTATGTAAAGTTTTGCATGAACAACTTCAATATGATTAAGAAGTTGAGACTCAGTTCATGACATTTGTCCAGGGTGATACAGAACATGGTTCCACCTGATTGTGATGTATCCCTGGGTTAGTGATAGACATGAGGGATGCTTTCCAAAGCCAGTCATTTCTCCTGTCCAGTCAAGACTCACTGTCTTGCCCCTCTAGCCAGCCATTCTCTCTGGTGCCAGAACATGGGAGAGAGCAGGCCTGGTCAGGAATCATGGACCATATGGGTTTGAGATATTTTTGAACCTTTGGCTGGTCTCAGGGAGAAGCTGGGAGTCTAGACATGATGTGTCTTTCCCCAAGCCTGACCTGGTCCCTTCCTGCTTGTTCCTCGTCCTTACCACACAAGGTGAAGTGCATGATATGACACCCACTGGCATCTAGCTGCAGCTTCACCGACCTCCGTGCTGAAGAAGCAGGACCACGAGGGCCCATGGCCTTGCGGTTTCCTGAGGAGTCCCAGGAGACTGAGGCTCCTCAAGCTGGGGTGGACTAGCCTGTGCCACATCTCCATCACACCTTGGCACTCCTTTCTTTACTGAATAGGACTCTCTACAGTGAAAAGTCTACATCTTAAAGAAAGTAAGATTTTAAAGAAACTCAAGATTTGGTTTACAGCTGACTCAGGAATTGCTACACAATGCACTTCCATAAATTCTTGTTTTTGTGGAGAGGGATTCCTGCCTTCTTACACCGTCCTCTCTCTGCAAACTTTTGTTGCCCCATGTGTGATACACAATGCTAAGCAGTGTCCTTCAGACCTAACAAAGGACATACAGTTCCTATATGTGTGTAGCTATTTGTACAATGGCACTCAGGGAGGAAGTGTTTCCAGAGGATTTTGGTCACATCCTAAATGTGACTATCGAGTGATTTGCAGTTCTTATGATAAGCTAAGCAAAAGCGTGAACCTTCTCAGCAGAAAAAAAAAAAAAGCATTTAAAAATCAGTTCAGAATGTGCCTGCTTCTTTCTGCCCAAGTCACTGGTGTCTTTCTTGGGTCTCTGCCCCACCTGCCTTATGGGTCCCAGTTGCCTCCCTGGCACCATTCCCACAGTCTGTTCTCCACTCAGGGTCTGGAGGGACCCTGTGAAAGGTAAGTTCAGGTGGCTCAGGACAAAGGTACCACTTCCTGTCAGTCACAGAGTAGATGCTAAACCCCTACAGTGGCCTTCAGGCACTAACTCCTCTCTATGTCACTTCCATGTTTCCCGTTATGAAGCCACCAGACCTGCAAACTTGCTGTCTCTGCCTTCCACTGCAACCTCCGCTTGCTCAGCCACAGTCTCTCTGGCCTCCACCTTGCTGCTGTTGGAATATTCCTCAAGACTGTGAGAGCGAGCCTGGTCCCTGAAGGACAGTGGGAGCAGAACTGCCCTGCCTACATGGTTCTCTCTGGACTATCAAAGGAGAAAGAGAGAGGGAGGGAGAGAGGGAGAGAGGGAGGGAGGGAGAGAGAGAGAGAGAGAGAGAGAGAGAGTGAGTTTTGGCACCTCTTAAGGCAAATCTGGCTTTCTGTCTGCCTGTTTTTGTAAATAGTTTTATTGGGACATAGATCATATTCAGTATTGTCTGCTGCTATTTCCTGTCTTGGTGGCAAAGTGGAGCAGCTGCAGTGGAAGCTCTGTGAGCTTCACATCTTCCATACTTACTCTCTGGCCCATTGTAAAAGTTGTTTGCTAGTCTCTGCTCTATGTGAAATATGCTTGTTCTACTGACTTTTATGTGAAGAAAATGAAGCCCTGACAATTAAGTGAGTGGATCAAATAGCTGCGTTTCAACCTTGAACTGCCTGACTCAAAAGTTAAACCAAGCCTTGCCTCAGGTAGACTAGGCTTAGCAGGAATCAGGGCATAAGTCAACTGAAGTGTGCCAGAAGCTAAGTTCCGCGTTTTTCCTCTGATTGGCTTGATTGCTTGCTTGCTTGTTTATTTAAGAAAGTGTTTTGCAATGTAGCCCAGGCTGGCCAGAACTCACTATAGAGCCCAGACTGCTCCTGTGCTCTCTTTCCTACCCATCTCTTGTGTTCTGTAATTACTGGTATGCCAAGTCCAGTCTGTGCTAATATTTCTTTATGGACTCCACAAAACTAAGAAGCAAGTAAACCATACTTAGGCCAATCCAGTAATCTCAGACTAACCCAATAACCCCAAATTAACCTGATATTTTAATGAGCCCCACTAGGTTATTGTCTTCCAGATTCTTTCCCTCTTCAGCTTTTCCAGGATGCCTTCAGGGTCCTTGGAGCAATAGAGAAGTGGCCTCATACACGTATAGAACATTCTAGATGCCGGCTGTCCTTTGTTCTGTCCTGGTTTAACCTCTGACTTGGAACCACCGAAGTCAAATTGGTTCTGTCTAACCTCTAAGTGATCTTGGGCCGGTGCCTCAGTTTCTTCATGTGAAACACCAGGATCATCATTGTTCTTAATTTATTCATTGAATTAAAAGATTCCCATGATGTAATGGATGCATGGCACTGAAATGATGCTGCATATTTGGGAAGGGGTCCGATGGCATCAAATGCTCTTGTAATTGGATCAGAACATTTCTGGATAGCAGCCACTAGCCCTAATGCAAGATCATCCCTGCAGCTAGCTACCTTTTCCCTGACAGGCCCTTCCCCATCTTCTCAGTTCACCTCGCCTAACAAGAGCACATATATACATTCTGAGCTTCATGGATCCAGATGTTCCAAATCTGACAGTGGGGCTACCTCTCATGTTGCCATGCCGAAAGATCTCACTTGAAATTTTCTCCTGGATACTCAGTGTGTGTGTGTGTGTGTGTGTGTGGGGTTGGTGAGTGGGTTGAGGGGATAAGGTGTCTCTTGAAATTCATGAGATGATGTGTCCCAGGTCTCTACATCCCTGCTGGTCCTACCTCTGACTTCCAAGAACACTTCCAACACCCAGGACTTCAGTCAGATGATCTGTGATCCTCCCTCCCTGCCCATCCCCATCTCATGGATCAGAAGGCCTGGTGGTCCCACTTCCTCTGCACCATCCCATGGCTGCATGCTCGCTCTTCTGTCTCTTTGTAAAAGCTGTGACACAGCCAGGCAAGCTTCAGTGTGGTAATGAAACTGAGGGGATCTAGAACATGTGTCTGAATTGACAGGGCCAGCTGTGGAGTCTATACTCCTGCTAACCAGGTCAAGGAAGACTCCTCCTAGACTTCAGCTGCCCAATGGCCTCTTTCTTTGGCTAGTACCTTTCTTTTTCTTCTCTGGGGCAACTGGGAATCATTATCCCCTTTGGAGAAGCGTTGCCGCAGATCCACTAGGTGGGGGTATTGCAGAAGACAACTGAGCCCCAGCTCAGTCTGGTTGGCCTAAATGTCTTTCCTTACTGAGGGCAGAAGAGCGGTGTCATAGCTAATGGGTTGTTCTGTTGGGTCTCTGAAACAGTGCAGGACTAGGGAGGGGCATCTTAAGGAAGGCGTAACCCCGAGAAATGGCTGGATGCACCTGGCTGGAGGCTGCTTCACAAGAGGCTGAGAAACACACTTGACAGTGCCCAGGCTTCCTGGTTTGCCCAATGAAACCAGGTGACAGTAGGAAGGGCGAGGGTTGAAGGAAATTCATGGACATACACAACTGTTCCTGCTGCAAGTGTGTAAGGACTGGAGAAACAGCAAAATTAACATAAAAGAAGCTAGCGGGCAAGAAAAGACTGAAAATCCTTCCCCACCTGGGCTACAAACAACAAGCAGAGCATTCTCAAAAATAAAAGCCCCAAGAACAGATGTGGGAGATGCGTTGTATAAATGACCTATAAAGGGATATGAGCCTGGTGGCCCAGTGCTTCCAGGGCCAATGCTCTTTCCCTGCTTACAAGCCTACTCCCCTCCTCAGAGTACTTCTTTCTCAGTAAATGGTCTCTCGTTCTGTCAGTAACCATGTGTCCCTGGTACAAGTCATTGTCCTAGGACACAGAATCTGAAAGCTTCAGTGGGTGGTCTCTGGGCTCAGATCTGAAGTCATTGTGTAGTACAGGAGACATGCTTGGAACAGCCTGGTTCACAGTAGATCCTGCTGCGGCGTGACTTGGGGACCCTACCAAGGTACAGGCAGACACCCTTGAAAAGTGCTCACGTGGTTTTCCTATGAAGCCTCATGTGAAGAACAGAAAACCTGCAAATTAAGGTGATGTGGATGAAGATAGGCAGCTCCACTTTTAATTATGGGCCACAAATTAAAATTCAATTCTGCAGATGTCACAGGCTGTCCAGTCATGGCAATACATCGCTTCCCAGTATTGAAATATGGGTGGGCCTACGGGCTCACCTGTCACCAGCACAGTGCTACAGAAGTGGTTCTGTGACATGTAAAGTTGCATCACTAAAGACATGCTAGGTTGGGATGGGAAAGGATGACAAATGGCCACAATGTGGTGACTAAGCATGACATTGCTTCCTTCATGATTTCTATGTAGACATTAGGGGAGCACACACAATGTAGACATTAGAGATCATGCACAGTGTAGACTTGGGGGTTGTACACAGTGTAGACTTTAGAGAATTCTATGCACCGTAGACATTAAAGGGTTATACACATTGCAGAACTTAGGGAGGTGAGACTCCTGGGGCATCCCTAAGAATGTTCACCACAGAAGATGTGGCAGCCCCTTTCTGGTCTACTTGCTCCTAGACCTTTTGGTGTCTATGTGGGCAGTGCCACTGTCCTGAGGACTCCATGCTATGAGGAGGTTCAGGCTAGCCCAATCAGGGAGATCTCCAGACAAACCCCGCACCTCCAAGGATATAAGAGATGACATTAGCCTGACTACTTCAGTCTCCTGCTTTTGCAGCCTCAGCCACCACCTGGCCACCCAGCTGAGCACTTCCTGAAATTTTGGGTCAACAGAAACATGGAAAGAAAATCAGATGAAGATGATTGTAAGCTCCCAAGCTTTTAGGGTCATTCATCATGCATCTGCCATTACTGGAGGAGTGGACATTCCAAATCAGGGAGGGTCAGAGAGCAGCTACACAGATTGGCCCCACTGGGGGATGAGGTTCAAAGGGAATCTGTTTAGCTGCCTCCTTGTCCTCCGCTATTTCATGACTCATTCATCTCATCTTCCTCCATTGTTCCAGGTAGCTGTCTACTCTGGGGACCATGGTATCTCCCAGTGAGAGGGTCTTATCAACGCTTGACAGGTGTGCATGCTTAGGATGCATTAGTAACCCCACTATAGATGGCTGCTCTAACAATGGGAGGGAGGCCAGAACAAGAAAGCAAGCATCCAGGAAAGGCAGGAAGATAGGATCATTGTGTCAAGATAGATCTGGAATGCTTCTTAGACAACACAGGCACAAAGACTACATTCCAGCCTCGAGGAGTTGGATGCTCAAAGCAAAGGAGTCAAATAATCCGTGGGGTTACAAAGGCAGAGCTGGCCCCTGACCCTCCTCTGGGCCAGCCCACCTCAGGATAAGTCCACATGAAAGTGGCTGGAACCTCATAGCCATCTTGGCTCTTTAGGGCACTGTGCCTGGGATGGATACAAATAGAAAGATATTTACTTCATTCTAGGAATAGATGATTTCCCTTTGTCCATTAAAGCAGTTGAAACCTGTGTTAGTAACTTCTCTCTCACAGTGACTGAACATCTGACAGGAGTGTTATAAGAGAAGAAGGACTTATTTTGGCTCAGGGGCACAGGCCACCACAGTGGGGAAGGCATGGTGCCGGCAGTTTCATGGTGGTGGAGCATAGCTAGGAAACCTCATGTCTGTACATCTGAATGAAACAGAGTGGGAACAAGATACAGACTTAGGCTACGAACCTAAAATGGTCCATCCCCAGGGATGTACTTCCTCCAGCTCGACCCCACTTTCCAAAGATTCTACAACCTCCTGGAATATCGCCATCATGTGGGGACCGAATGTTCAAGAAATATAGTTTCCACTCAGACCTTAACAGAGTATTGACTTAATAAACTATGTGTGGAGGTGGTTTATAATACATAATGATAGATTTTATTTCAGGTGACACAGAGGGACTATCTGAGCATGGATTCTCAGAAGGCAGGGCCAGGGGCCCAGGCCTGGCTTCCAGGATTGTCCTACTGACCCATAGGATCTGTAGGTGATGAGGGAAGGCTGGCAGGTGGCCAGTGGGCTGGCACTCAAGAGGAGCGGCTGGCCCCTAGGACTCCCCAGTGACTGTGTGATGATCTGAGTAGATGGTGGAAAGAGAAGTGTTTTGCCACCAACTTTCATTCCCTAGTGGCCAGGGGTAACCATGTCCTATGTCTGAGATGGGCCGACTCCCAGAGTGACTTGAAAGGTAACCAACCTCAGGATGTAAATCCTCCTAGTGTAGGAGAATAAGGATGTAAGCTGTGAACACATGTACCCAAAGTTGGCTAAAGGCTCACTGGGTCTGGTAACTTTGGAAATGGCTGGCTGGAGGAAGGGGGCGGAGCTTAAGAAGCATTTAAACAGGTCCGTCTGCTCCCTAAACCTTCCTGTCTAGACAAGAGTGAGCTTGTGGAGGGGAAGCAGATTGACACTGTAGCATTCCTGCTGGTCCCATGGCCATGGCCTAGGCTTCTTAGCTCAGAGTTCTCTAGGAAGGGCCACCAGCAGTGTCAAGCCATAGGCGGTTCCACAAGTCTGTAGTCTGTGTTTGGGAGCTACTGAATGAAGTCCCCACTCAGGGAATTTAAGGTTGCTTCTGGACTCCCATATGACGCTGCTACAGTAGATTAGGATCCATTCCCACCTCAGTGTAAATTTGGCCTCTGGGTAGTGGGGTCAATGAGGGGTGATGCTTGATTGCTGGGAAGACACTGTGAGAGAATTAGCCTGGTTGACAGGTAACAGCTGTCATTTATAGAGAGCATTCCATTCCCACTTACTTGGCTAAACACGTAAGAGATGTTTCCTCACTGAATTCCCACTTTGGATCTTTGAGGTAAACACCATTTGTACTTTACAGAGGAGCGGGGTTGCCTACAACATTTATAGGGCCTGATGCAAACGAGAAAGGTGAGCCCTTTACTCAAGAATTCCTAAGGATGGTGTGGTGATAGCAAGTCAGGAAGCTAAGCAGAGGAATCTTGGGAGGGAGGCACAGTGACCAGTTCTTGTATTGCTGACAACAGCCAGGAAAGAGAGGCAAACAGAAGCCCAGAGAGGGTGAGTAACCTGTCTAAGATCACAGGGCATGTGATGGATGGTGTCAGGATTTGAATCCAGTGTGCAACTCTCTGTAAATGTTCTTGGGCTGGAGGTGGAGGTTGAGCCGGAAAGAATACTTTGTCAAGAGGCTAAGGAGCCAAGTAGTTCCTCACTGGTTATGTTCCCTAAGCCTTAAAAAGTGATTGGCCATCAGTACCCCGTGTGTGCCCAGCAAGTGTGTGTGCTTCTGCAGATGGGTAGGCAGCTGTCACTGGAGATGCCTTGCACTGTACCCAAGTCACAGAGGCCCACTGCAAGGAAGTACCTGACCTCTCCTGGTCATTCTCACCTGGGACCTGCTGCCTCCTGGGTCCCTCCATGTGGAACTGGATTGTAAGAAGACACTCAAGGGGCCAGACCCCAGCCAAGTCCCTGCTGGGCCCGCACCATCCCTAGAGGTACTATAGTTGGCTTTTATGTCAATTTCTCACAAGTTAGAACCACCTGAGTAGGGAGCTTCACCCGAAGACCCACCCTAATTGTTGGCAGCACCTTTGGATCTCGGAGCCCAGATCGAAATGAACATTTCAGAAGGAAGTCATTTTCTTGCCTTTTGCTCTATTTGCCTAGTTGCTGCTGCTGAGTCCTCCCCTGACAGCAGAACCAGTGTCTCCAAGCTTTCACTGTGAAATAGAGACCAGTGGCTCTCTAGAAACTCCTTGGGCTCCTGACACCAGGTCGGGAGTATTGAGGTACTGTGCTTGTAGAACAAATGACAAGTCACCTGCACATGCTCTCTTTCTCTCTCTCTCTCTCTCTCTCTCTCTCTCTCTCTCTCACACACACACACACACACACACACACACACACACACACACACTCACACACACATACATGTGCACACACATACCACATACACACACGCACACACACACATACAAACTCACATTCATGCACATACACATACACACATGTGCGTGTGCCCACACCCATTCCTACTGCCCTGAGAAATAGCTCTTCTGGGAATACTCCTACCACTGAGGCATGCAGTCTCAAGGACTGAGTACCAGCTTTTCAGAATCTCAGGTATGACTTGGCCATTGTTACTATTTTAAAGTTCACTAAATAGATTCTGATATATATCCATTCCTTGGTTCTTTTCTGCTAGAGAACCCTGCCCAAAACATGAGGGCAGTTAGCTAAGCAGACTCAGCTGCTAAGCATTTGGGGTGCACGGACCAGTGTTCTTTCCTAGGTTTTTTTTTTTTTAAACATTTATTTATTAATTCAAGTTACATCTCGATCACATTCCCCTCCCTCCTCCCCTCCCAGTTCCATCCTCCCACCCTCTCCCCTTTCTTCCACCTATCTTTCTCCTCCATTGTGGGGTGCCCCCACATATCAGCCCCCCTCAGTTCATCAGTCACTTGAGGGTCTTTCCTAGGTTTTTAAGCACTTTGCTTGGCAAAGCTTCCTGCTTGGTGGTGGAGCTAGCCACTTTTATGGAAGATTCCGAGTTAGATTACATGGTGACCCACCTCAGTGTTTTTTCCAGCAAAGCAAGGATGCTCAAGGACTTGGGAAAAACTAAAAATACCAAACACTCACTGCTTTGACTTCCTCATCCAGGAACACAGCTAACTCATAACAGAAACACAGCTACTGTAGTCCAACCCTAGGTGGTGTTCCCTCTGCTCACATGATACTCACATGAGCTCCATTTGGGCCATGTTGGCCTGAGTATGCTACTCAAGAATCTAATCTCCTTCCTCCATTCTTACCCTGTGACTGTCAGCCTCACCCTTCCTAAGAGGCTGTCTCACCTGTGAGCTTTGTGTCTACATTCCAAGCAACAAAAGAGAGGAAGAATGAAGGGCAAAGTGCACTTGGCAGTTCCCCATCCCTTAGCCCCAGCATCCAAACACAGGTCCTTCCATATGTAGATAGACTTTCATGGAGACACATGCCCAGCCCTTGTTTCATTTTTGAGACAGGTTCCTGCTAGATAGCCCACGCTGGACCTGGACTCACCATCCTCTTGTCTTAGCATCCTGAGTGCTGGGACTGCAAGAATGGGTCTCCACAATCACCTTCTTTTTCTTACGTTAGTAACCACTCCTCCAGATCCCATCTAGTTGATTTCCATGTATACTTTTTTTTTTAAAATGAAAATTAGATTACACAGAAATCTAAGGATAGAGGTCTTTTAACAGAAGCCCATCTGGTACATAGCCAAGACTGTCAGTACAGAAGAGAGCATGCATGCTGGTGAGACTGAAACAGCGTGTGAACCATAGCAGCTGGATGCTATTTTGGCCCCCAAACCCCTCATCACACCCCACTGCCTAGACCAGCACTATCCTATAAAAACAAAATGCAAACCCCAAAGTAAGTTCTGAGTAAACTTGAACATGTGCTCTAGTAGCTACATTGAAAAGGGAAGAAGCTGGGTGTGGTGGCACCTGTCTGGCCCCAGCACTGGGGAACTCAAAGCAGGGGATACATAATTCAAGATCTGCTCTGGCTACATAGTGACACCCAACTTGGAATAACCAAATAAACAAACAAAAGGTGAAATGAATCTAAATGTCTTCTTTAGGCATTAGCTTTTCATCATCTTATACAAAGTACCAATGAGACATTGTCACGGTTTGGAGGGACAATGTTGTCCCCACCCCCACCCCAGGCTTATACATTTGAACACTTATTGCCAGTTGGTAGTGGTTTTTTTTGTTTGTTTTGGTTTGGTTTTGGCGGGAGTTGGGGGTGTGGGATGTGGGTGGAGGGTGTGGAGTGGAGGGGCTGTGGGATAGTTAGAGGTGGAGCCTAGGCAGAGAAACTGAGCGTCCATATGGTGGGCCCAGACTTACAGTCCACCCTGTTTCTTGTCTCCTGTCTGCTTCCTTACTCACCAAGAAGCCTCCTGCTTCTTTGCCATGGTCCAAGCTGCCCCTGCAGCCATGCCTTCAACGTCACGGCGGACTGTACCTGCC
>CAJQZJ010009649.1:4571463-4592061 GCA_907164525.1 Lophiomys imhausi | reverse complement strand
CTGCCCCTGCAGCCATGCCTTCAACGTCACGGCGGACTGTACCTGCCCCTGCAGCCATACCTTCAACATCATGGCAGACTGTACCTGCCCCTGCAGCCATGCCTTCAACGTCATCGTGGACTGTACCTGCCCCTGCAGCCATACCTTCAACATCATGGCAGACTGTACCTGCCCCTGCAGCCATGCCTTCAAAGTCATCGTGGACTGTACCTGCCCCTGCAGCCATGCCTTCAACATCATGGTGAGCTGTACCTTCAATATAGGAGCCAGTAAATCTTTCTCTCTTGTCAGACATTTGCACACAGCAACAAGAAAAATAGCTAATGGGCATGGACTTGGATGTAACTCAGTTGGCAGAGTGTTCACAGAGCATGGCCAAGGCCATGGGTAGTTCCCAAGCAAGCCATAAACTGACTGTGGTGGCCTGCTCCAGGAATCTAGTACTGGGGTTGGGGCTTGGAGGTGGAAGGAACAGAAGTTCAAGGCCATCCTCAGCTACATTGTTAAGTTTGAGGCTACCCTGGACCAGTGATCCTGACTCAGAAAATAAAAAGGAGAGTCACAAACGGAGTACTTTGGCCTATACCCAGCAGCACCAATGATGCCGCAGCACACCTTGGTGGGAACGGCAGCTCCTCTATGGCGCCCAGCTCCCCACACTGTGGCCACTGCACCAGGCACTGTATCTGTGATTGGGAAACTTGTTCTCAGCTGGGTATTTTAATTCTTTTTCTGGACATTTCTAAGCATATTTTTACATTTTACTGATACAGTAATTGCATAGTTTCATGGGGGTACAGAGTGATATTTCAATCTACAAGGCGATCAGAGGTACATATCCATCATAAGCAGCTATCATTTCTTTACTGTTCCCGCCCTCCTTCCTATCAGGAAGGGGGATTTAAAAAGGACAAGGAGGCGAGGACGCCGCTGGGACTTCAGCAGAGATATTGAAGGTACAGAAAGACCCCTGGCAATCACATAACACCCAGGGAGAAGAAGGCCCATGAAGATGGAAGAATTGCCCTGTCCCAGGGCTGGTACTGCTTCTGGTGGGAACTTTGCTTTGGCACTAGAGAAGAGCTCAGCATGGTGCCCGATTCACAGGAAGAACCCCAGTGATGTCAGTGGTCACTGTTACACCCAGCAAGACAGCTGTGTCCTAAAATCACACCCACATGCATGCATGAACGAACTCATCAATAACCTATTCAGGTGGTTTCTCTGCCCAGCCTGTGTATTCTAAGTATATACCTATGTGAAGGTGGGTGCTTAAGTGTGTAGGGGACTACACCTACTCCTACGAGGGGTCTCTATACTTATTTCACAGGTCCTCAAATCTACTTGTTAGTAAGAGATGAAATATGGTCCCTTTCTACAGATGAGTAAACCAAGCCAGAGAAATTGAAGTGCGGGCTCACGTTCCCACAGCTACCCTGGCCTCAGAGACTACTGCCAACCCTCATGGACGGAGATCGTGCTTAAACAGCAGTTCTGGGGCAACAGGTGTCGGTCCTGGGAGCTTGCTCTTAATCTCAGCGCCAACACCTGCCACGCCCATCCGGCGGGAAGAACCAGTCTCTCCACCTCGAGGCTCCTCCTGTCCGGGAAACCGGCTGCAGCCAGCCACAAAGAGAAACATCGAGCGGCAATTGCCGCCTCAACAATGACAAGTGATGAGGCACAATAGGAGGATCGGGCCTGTAATCAGCTTCAAGCTATACTTAGCTATTTACGCGTCCTGCAGCTCGCTCCAGAGCGTGCGAGAGAAGCGCACACCCTCGGCCCAGCGCTTGCTCATCACCGCTGCACACCATGCGGAAAAGGACCCCTTTGTGACAGCGCCACAAATTACAGCCCAGGCAATCTGAGTTTCAGTTGGTGGATTCTTCTCTCTCCTAAAAGAAAAATCTGTGTTAAGCTTAATTACAGTCTGTCATTATCCGCAATCTTGTAATGATCCAAAGTCCCAGGCAAAATGATAATAATAAAAAAGGAAAAGTGAGCGAGGATCAATTCAAATACGAATAGAAAAGATCTAGACAAACGCGAGGGAACGGAGGTGATGGGGCATTATTCAGAAACAATTGGGAATGAAGACCGGCATCTCCGGAGGTAAACATTGTTCTGACTCCATTGTCAGTGTGCCAGGCGCAAGGCTCAGCGCTAACTTTCCTCGTTCTTGGCACCTTGAATTCTGTCACTCTGACATTCACCTTGTAAAGCGTAGGGAACAGCTGCTCCTGGGATACAGGGATGCCCATCATCAAATGACCTAGATTTAATAGGACAACACTTCTCACATCCTGAGAAGGTGCCTGGACAGACTGAAAGTGTTCGCTGATTGCATTCAGCTTATAGCAAGAAGGGGGTGAATGGGGTGTGCGGAGAGGTTGACCAACGACACCTTTTAAACCAGGTTTTCTTTTCTCAGTTTTTACCGACCCCCTTCCTTCACATTTCTAGACGACTGCTGATTGCGCCCTCTGGTGGCCGCATGGGGGGTGAAAATAATCTCTTCCTTCAGCCCCTCTGCTGAGAGCCAAGCTGATGTGCTTGGGACTGGATGGTAGTGAATGAGCTATCAGGAGGTCTCAGAAAGTCAAGACAGTCTTTCCAGAACCGAGGTGTGTTCTGGACTCCGCAGAACTTTTGGAGACCGTGTAGATGCTAAAAGAAACCCCTTCTTTTTTTTCTGTTTAACTTTATCAAATTTATGGAAACTTATCCTATAGCACATATAAAATAATTCTTGATTATTTCCTACTTACTGTTCATGGGAATTTCTTATCTACCAAGCAAGCCTGTAGGGACCTTTTACAGTGAGATTGTGAGTAGGAATTCCATCTTGGGGGGGGGTGGTAAACATCAATGCACTGGACCCATATTCAGGAGAATGCCTTGGTCACTTTTCTACTGCTTCAGTAAGACACCATGACCAAGGCAACTTAAAGAAGAGTTTTGGGGGGTGATGTTACAGTTCCAGAGGGTTAGAATTCATGATCCTCATGGTGGGGAGCATGGCAGCAGGCAGGCAGGCATGGTGCAGGAGCAGTAGCTGAGAGCTTACATCGTGATTCACAAGTATGAGGAAGAGCTAACTGGGAATGAGTCTTTTGAAACTCAAAGCCTCCCCCCAGTGACGCACCTTCTCTGATAGGACCTGATCCACATAGGCTCATGGCCATACCATAATGCTAAATGAATTTAGTCTGACTTCAAAGGACTCTGTAGTCTTTTACAGTGTTAACACTATTTAAAAGACTCAAGGTGATCTTTTAGCTATAACCACCTGTAAAATCAAAAGCCAAATACCATAGCTCCAACATACAACGGCATAGAATATGCATTACTACTCCCAAAGGGAGGGAAGTTGGGATTGGGAGGAAATATTGAACCAAAGGAGAACCAAAACCCAGCAAGGCAAACTCCAAATCCTATAGCTCTGTATCTGATGTCCAAGGGCTTGGATGTCTCCACCCTTCCCTCTTTGCTGACTGTAATATACTTTTCTCCTGGGTTGGGTCTACTCACTGTCTTCAGTTCTCCTTGACAGACTTCCCAAGGTACTGGCTCCTCCAGCATCTTGGGGTCTAACACAACCCAGGCTTTACTTTCATAGCTTCTCACAATGGCCCCTCTTAGCCTCCATGCAGGACTCCCCTGCCAAACACCTGACCTTCGGAAGCCCTCCTTAACCTCTGGGAAGGATTCTACAACTCCTCTACTTGTGGATCCTTCACAACAATGAAGCTAGAGTCACCTGGCTGACTGTCAAGTTTGGGGCCAAGTTCGGTCACCTGGTTGTGATGGAGCCTGGCCCCCCTCCTTGAATTATATTTGCATAAGCTTTACTGTGTTGCTGCTTTTCAGAGGCAGAAAATTCCCTAGGCCTTTACTTTTTATAAACTGGAAGCTTGGCTGCCATGATGTCTCGACCTGAGAGGTTCCCTCCCTTCATTCCATTTCACAGCAGGCCTCTCCTTACCTCTTTCAGAACAAGCCTTGGCTCAGACATTTCATTTCCTGGTGCTTTTTTTTTAACTTCAAACTGTACACTTTGTATTTCCTTTTGTCCAACCTGTTCTTTTTCATTGTAGAATTATATAAGAGTAGTTACTAATTACCACATGACAGAGTCAATATTAGGCTGCCTTGAAATCTTCTTTGCCAAGGAAATTACTCCAATATTTTTCAAGTTAGCCTCAGGCAGATTCTTAGGATATGGGCAAAAAAAAGCAGCTACATCTTTTGCCAAAATACCACAAGAGTGATTTCTAGCCCAGTTGTTAATACTGTCACCTTCTGAAGCCTCTACAGTTCACATTGTTTTCAGCATTATCTTCCAGGCCCCTGCTAGGATGGGCCATTAAGCCTGGCTTACAGTATTCAACCACTTTCCTAGTCCAAAATCCCAATTTCTTCCACATTCCTTCAAAGACCAGCATGGTCAAGCCTGTGACAGCCCACTTCCTGGTATCTGCTTCTGTCTTAGTAACTTTTCTATTGCTATAAAACCACATCATGACCAACAAGAAAGAGTTTATTGGGGGGCTTATGGTTTCGGAGAACTAGAGTCCATGACCATTATGTTGGGGAGCCTTGGAGCAGGCAGGCTGGAGCAGGAGCTGAGAGTTTACATCTTGAGACACAAGCACTAGGCAACACTAACTGGGAATAGCTAGCGTCTTTAGAAACTCAAAGCCTGCCCCAAGTGGCTCACCTCCTCCAACAAAGCCACATCACTTAATACTTCCCAAACAGCTCCACTATCTAGGGAAAAGTATTCAAGCATATGAGCCTGTGGAGGGCTGTGATGGCTATTCTTTTTGTCAACTTGACAACATCTGGAATGAAGAATAATCCAGAAATGAAGGCACACCTGTGATCCAGATCATAAGGCAAAAAGACACAACTTTAATCTCCCCACTCAAATTATGAAGAGAGAGAAAGAGAGAGGGAGAGAGAGAGAGATTCATTCCATAGTTCTGTGGCTCTAGAGAACCCTGACTAATACAGGGGCCGTTCTCATTCAAACCATGACAGTCAAATCCCCAATTAGGATTTGCATTGCTAGGGTGGCCTTTGGGTTATAAAGAGAAATTAGCCACTGTCCTATGTGGTTCCTCATTATCTTACCCTTGCACTCGGGTTGCAGAAAGAAAATGATGGCTTGGTTTACTCCTGGGCCCGGTTTCCTGGTTTTGAAGACCCAGACAGTCTATTTAGTTGTGAGAATAATTTTAATGAAGAAATGAGTTAGAAATTGTTACATTACAAAAGCCAGAATACAGGGGCTGGAGAGATGGCTTAGTGGTTAAGAGTACTGTCTGCTCTTCCAGAGGTCCTAAGTTCAATTCCCAGCAATCACATGGTGGCTCACAACCATCTATACTGGAATCTGATGCCCTCTTCTAGCCTGCAGGGGTATGTATAGACAGAGCTCTCATATGTTAAATAAATAAATCTTAAAAACAAACAAACAAAAAAAAACAAAAGAACAAAACCAAAAGCCAGAAAACTCAACCAGTTTTTTTAATATGCAAATTTTGTAGGAGTGGATAAATGAGAACTCTTAGATTTAGGGTTCAGGTTCGGCTTGCTCCAGCACATCAGAACACCCCCCTCTCTTTTCTGTGGTGTAGCAGACACCATCTGGATTTGTTATAACCCTTCCTAAAGTTCACCTGCATTCATGATCTGCATGAGTTCTAGGTTCTCTGCATTCCTCTGCCCCAGAGGTGTATACAATAAGAAATACCAGAAAATAAATGTCCTCAGAATGTCTTTCCACATCAGGGAATAAAATTGAGTGAGTAAATACATCAGCTTTCAGTTCTCAGTGAAACAATCAAGGGTTATGATTTGCACTGCTCTTCTCAAAGTGTTCCCCAAGGACTGAGCTCTCATTGCCCACAGGAGGCTTTGGGTCCCCCTGCATGATTCCCATCTTTTCCCATCTCACTTCTCCACTCCCTTTCAATACTTCCTGCCACCCTCCCCTGCTGCTCCCTAAGCTCTTGCACACAGTCCTTTTTCTCCAGTCCAGGCTAATTGGGACTGGGAACAGAGCCACCACTTTTGAACCAGTGGACCTGGCATCTCTCCAAAGGGCTCTGGTCAACTCACCAGGTTCTTTTCTGAGCACAGTATGTCTTAAGGAGAACTTAATGGGGACTGGCAAGATGGGTCAGTGGACAGATGTAGGGAAGACCCACGTTTGATTCCTGGGATCTGTGTGGTAGAAGGAGAGGGCCTGAAGGTGGCCCTCTGACCTCCACATCTGCTCTTACATGGTCACCAAGCCATCAATGCCTAAGAACTAACCTGACTTTGAGGAAAGGTACTGGCTTAGCAACTAGCCGGAGGTGACTGACCCCCATCCCCTATCTCTATGGTTCCCTACCCTTCAGCATCCTACCCTCTCCTTCTTGCCTTCCTTCCTTTCTTTCCTGTCTTTGGGCTCTTAGAACACAGGGCACAGGGTCCTGGGTAATTTATAAATACAGAAATTTGCTTCTCACAGCTCTGTGAGCTGGGAAGTTCAAGATCAAGGTTCTGGGGCCTAGTGAGGCCTTCCAACTGTGTTCTTGCATGGAAGAAAGGCAAAACATGGAGTTAGCCAAGTGCCACACACTGCCCTTCAGAAGTGTCTTGCTTCCATTCACAGGGAAGGTGAGATGCTAGCCCAGCTCCCTCTTACGAGGCCCAGCTCTTCGTTTGTTTGGTTTTGAGACAGGGTTTCTCTGTGTAGCCCTGGCTGTCCTGGAACTTGCTCTGTAGTCCAGGCTGGCCTTGAACTCACAGAGATCCACCTGCCCCTGCCTCCTGAGTGCTGGGATTAAAGGTGTGCACCACCACTGCCTGCCTGGGAGACACCCAGCTCTTAATACCATCACAAGGCCAAGTAGTGCACTTTAGGAGGGATACATTAAACACAACCTGCTTTGACCTACCTTTGAAATAATCCCTGGAGTTAGAGGCAGTCATAGACCAAATGCTCAGCCCTGAGCCAGGAGTGGTAGCGCACACCGATAACCCCAAGTAACAGCAGGAGAATCACATGTTGGAGGCCAGCCTGGGCTTAAGAAACAAGAAGCGCTGGTCATGGTGGCACACGCCTTTAATCCCAGCACAGGGGAGGCAGAGGCAGGCAGACCTCTGTGAATCTGAGACCAGCCTGGTCTACTAAGTGAGTCCAAGGTTACACAGAGAAACCTTTTCTCAAAAAAAAAAAACAAAAAGGGGGAAAAAAAAGAATACAGGGTACATGAGAAGGTGTGTGATCCCACAGCCTGCGAGTAAAGGAGGCTGGCTCATTGGTTTCCCACAAGAGAGGCTGGAAGTTGGGCAGACAACGTCAGCAAGTGCACACACACAATCTTCTCTCCTACTCAGAAGCACATCTCCACACTCTGACCAGGGAGCTCTCCAGATACCAGCAGCACCCAAAACCTCTTGCTGGATGCCTGATCAGCAGACTCATTTTTTTTTTTCCTACAAAACAAGGACTCGGACCCAGGTTCTGAAAGGGTTCTCCTTCTTAGTCACTTACTGAGTGATTATGTATTAAGTTTTAGTAAGATGGCAATTCTTCTCTAAGCACGGGTCATAAAGTCAGGGGAGAAAAAGGCCGATATTGTAGTTGTGCCAAGAGAGACCATGAAACAGGTCATTATAGACATTGACAGATCCCCATAGGGCAAAGAGACAGATGGAGGGGAACCTGTGGGCAGGAGGCCACAAATGGCAGCTGAGCTGAACTTGAATGGGGAAGGTCACAGCCCCAAGGGAACCAGACCAGAACATTCCAAACAAGATGTGGAAGGAGACAGAGTGGACGAGGAGGACAGCAGGGCTGAGTGTAGAGTGGGGTTACACTATGGCCATGTCCAGCCACATGGTGAGGAATGTGGACTGACTTGTGTGTTTCCCCCTGAGAAGTGGCCAGAGGGTCCAGTGAGAACAGACCTCCTATAGTGCCTACCTCATCTCCCATCCTATGAATCTGCTCAGAGATCTTCACTCTGAACCCACGTGTGCCCCAGTGGCGAGACAGCAATGGAGACCCCCAAGGACTCAGGTCTTGCACTAGGTAGGGGTGGGACAGCTAAAACACAGAGCCAAGAAACCCTGTGGGCAGCTTTGTTCAGTCCTAGCTCTGTGGAGTTTGCTGAGCACTTGCTGTATGCATGTCTTGCTGTTGGTATGCTGTTGTGGCTGCCTCTCTTAAGTCCCCTTGGTGGCCGAGGACTTATGGCATCAAATCCTACGCTCAGTGACCAGGGGACACAGAGGGCACTATTTCTAGGTACTGCAGCAGAGCTGCACGTCTGCTGCCCGGATCCCCCATCCGCCCCAAGGCCACTGGGAATTGCCAACATCTCCACAGACAGAGTGGCCTGGTGGCTTTCCCTCTGCAGGGGCCGTGCTTCTGCCCCCAGGCTCTTGGGTTCCAGCAGAGACACATTCCTGTAGAAATGGGGGACACGGAGCTGATGACTCCAGAGTCCACCCAAGCCCAGAAGTCTCAGAGTCTCAAGGTGCTAGCCCCCTTAGTGACAAGAAGCCTGCTCCTGGCCACCTTCTGCTTTGGCTTCTGGGGCACCATGAGTCTCTGTGGGCCGAGGCTGACCTAGTTTGAGTGTGGGCCTCATAGGATCACTCCAGTGCAGAGTTTGTTCCCGTTTGTTTATCTGCCGCTAAAAATACTCCTGAGAAGCAGAAGCCGCAACTGACCTTGACTCTTGCCAAACAGCCCAGTGCAGAAGCGCTTCCCAGCTCCTAACCTGCCGCTTTGTACTCCCCAGAACAGATGACTGCTTCCCTCAGACCAGAACTGGGCAGATGAAGGCTGGAGAATGTTTAGGTCAAGGGCAGCCTCCGCTACACAGTGAATTTGAAGTTAGCCTAGGCTATATGAGATTCTGTCTCAAACAAACGAACACAATTCCAAAAATGTTCTGTGGAGGTTGTCCAAACAGGTTGGGAACTGGTGCTGACTTAGCCTTCCTCAGTGAGAGGCTTTATGTCGTTAGAGGTGCGTCCTCAGAGGGCATTATGGGAAACTGATCTCCTTACTTTGTCTTTGGTCTCTGCCCCTGCAACGAATGGTGTTGCTGAACCATGCACTCCTGTCATGATGTTACCACAAACCTAAAGCAGTGGGGCCAATCAGTCAAGTGCTGAAACCTCCAAAATTGAGAGCCCAAATAAACCTTTCCTATTTATAAATTGACTATCTCAGGTATTTTTCTTTTTCTTTTTAATTTTTATTTATTCTTCTCTCATACAATACATTCCCACTGCAGCTTCCCCTCCCTCCACTCCTCCCAAAGCAACAGAAAACTGAATAACAAAAACCACTTTGATTGTTTGCAAAATTTCCAGGGGTATTTCTATTATTGATTTCAAATTTAACTCCACTGTGGTTAGAGGGCTTATCTGGTACAACCTGAGTCTTTTAATAATTTTGAGGTGGTTTTACTATTTCTGTATGATGGAGTCTGTCCTTGAGTTCACTGCTCTGTTATCTCCATTCTAGATTGCTGGGGTAGCAAATGCTTTGTCATCTCTAGTGAAACAGAGAAAATCTTTGCAAGCCTTTTGATTGTGATGCTATCTGAGGCAAACCAGTACTGAAGACACAATCCTGGCCAGGGTGAAGTTGTCCTTTTTGATGCTAGAAGGCATCAGGTAAACTCTATTGACTTCCAGCTGGCTTGGTGGACTCTTCCAGAGAAAGTACGAGGTAGAGTTAATTGTTCTCTGTTGTTGACAGTTCACTGATTCATCAGTGTTAGTAGCTGTAAACACTGGCCAGAGATAGCCCACGCTATTGGACAGACCTATGACAAGCTCCTGTGAGAACCATGGCAACTCCCACTCATGACTTATTGCACAGAAACTCACAGGATCAAGGCTGGAGCTTTTTTCCTGTGTACTAGCTGAGTAACTGGTCCATTGATTGTTTAATATCACTTCTGCAGTTGATGCTTTCTTGTGATCTTTAGCGTAGTCTTCAAAGTTATTACACTTTATGTCTGCCCTCCTGGGTCTGTCCATATCTAACTTCCCCAAAGCCTTCCGGTTCTCAATTTGATTATATCGCCTCAACAACCACGTGAATAAGGACTTAGCCAACTGTAAAGGGCTAGGCAGTAAATATTTTACCTCTTGTCTGCCATCTGGTCTCTGTAGCAGCTGTACAGCTCTGTTATCACAGTGGAAATGAAGGCACAGACAATATGAAAGTGAATATGTATGACTGTTTAAATAAAACTTTATCTATAAAAACATATATATTTTGGGGGAGATTTGGCCAATATAGATTAAAGCTTGCTAACTTGGAATCTAAGTCCATTTCCCTTGAGTTCTCTAGTTCTCTCTCTCTCTCTGTTGTTGTAGTCTGATGGCAGTGTTAAGCCTATACCTACATATTAAGTCAGTAAATCAGTGGGCTGAGTTTGGACTCTCTTTCCTTTTGTAGAAGATGCTGTATTAGTTATCATAGGCTTCATAAGCTCGGGCTGAGGAGGAGTCAATTAAGTTCTGGTCAGTGGCATTGGGATCTAAGCTGCTGGTCTGTGCAGACTAACCCACACCTTACGATCCCAAAGGTGCCTTTTCTGCCTTACTATGTAAAGTCACTCGAGTCTGTCTGATTCCTTTTTTGTTTTTCTTTTTTTTTTCTATAATAAGCATTAGCGTGGCACATAGTCACGTGATGTTCTGTGATCAGGGACTCGGTTTCTTCCAGAGCCCCATTGTATGTCGGGTCTCTCTAGTGTGTCTAGACAGTGTTCTGCTCTCATGACCTTTCCCTGAGAACTCTGTAGGACCAGAGTTTCTTGTGGTATCTTTCTCTGTCACATATGTGTCTAGTATCATGCGGACTTATGGTTCTAATAACCAAGATGTTGAAACTATGCCACTGAAGAACTTTCTCATGCTCTGGGAACCATCCAAATATAGAAGCTTCCAGTTTCCCATTGGTTTGCACCAACTTTATCAAACATGTAACATGTGCCCTCTAAACTCCTTGAGGCCCTCCCAAGTTTATGCTTCCTTCTTCTGAAATTTGTGCTAAATTCCAATGTGTGTGTGGTTTTGTTGTAGTTGTTTGTTTACTGTGGAGGGAATGATCTGGCCTGCTTATCTATCTACCAATGTGGAAGCTCCCCAAATTCTTTGTGGGCTTATTTTCCATTCACTGAGCATTCTACTGTGTAAGCAACTGTGGCATTCTGCAAAGTTCCTTACTCCTTGGGTCTGGATGGTCTGACATCAAGGGGAGCCTGGAGGGAACTGTGAGTGTGAGCATGCTGGAGAACACAGGAATAATGGATCAAGACAACTTAGTTAATAGCCTGGACTGGCCATGTCTGGATCCACCCTCTCTGCGTGGCAGTGTGACAAACTCAAAGTTCAGTATGAAGAACAGTCAGAGGCTGTCAGCAACCTTTAAAAGAACAGGACAGCTTAAGAAGTCATTTTGAAAGTCATTTCTGATGTTGATAGAGGGTCAGTGAGAGGATAAGCTTGGACCAGTTCAAGAAATTCCTTGTTGCTGGTTGGGTTGGATTAGCGAGGTTGTCTGTCATCTCAGTAGAGCCATAGAAGCTTTGTCCTCAAGGCAGCAAAGGGAGAAACAACTCTCCATGTGTCCAGTTAATTTGGTAGATGATACACGAGGCTTATGTTTTTACCTCTCAATAGTCTACCAACTGTATTTCGATTACTTCAGATGCTCCTTCAGAGTCTGATGTGTTCAGTCAGTTTAGTTTCCTGCCATTTCCTTGGGTGAACATAAAATTTTTGAGGGTACAATTCAAAACGGTGTATGACTCTCACCACCATCCATCTCAAGAAACTTTCTTCTTGAGACCCTGAAACTCTGTACCCATTAAGAACAACTCCACACATCCCTCTTACATTACATTTCTGTGATTTTTAGGTCTCCAGATTTTTCATATAAGTGGAATCATATAGTATTTGTTTTTGAGACTGGGTTTTATGTAGTCCAGGCTGGCCTTGAACTCATAATACAGCCAAGGATGGCCTTAAATGTCTGATCCTAATGCCTCTGTCTCCCAAGTGCTAGGATTACAGGTATGAATGGCCCAGTCCAGCTTGGTTTTGTCTTTCTGTGAATGGTCTGTGTCACTTGACCTCATGTCTTCAAAGTTCATCCATGATACATTGCATATGTAAAGCTGATTAGAATTCTACATAGTTTACACTCTTCTTCGCCACTCATCTGGGGGTGTGTCTATGTTACCATGGTGTGAATGTTCCCCTCTATGATGTAGGTGTTACCAATGTAATAGTGTTGAGATGGGGCTATGAGCAGTGGTTAGACCATGAAGGCTCTTCCTCTGTGAATGAGATATATCTCATACCATTGGATTTCACCTGTAAAATAGTTAAGGTGGTAAATTATGTATTATTGTATTTCTGATAATAAAAAAGGTTACATTTTTTAAAAAGTCATTTAAACTTCACCTACTTCCAAACCAAGTTAATACAATGTTTTAAACAGTTAATAGTAGAATACATGCAGGAAGACATAAAGTCAAACATAGAGAAGTATACCCACAATCCTACCCACAGACACACATACATATACTCACAACATATACATACATGTTTCCCTGCACTTTTACATACGTTCTCCCCCTTCACTCTCTTTCTCACTCACTCTCTTTAATACATACACATACATATACACACAGATGCACAGACAGAAATAAACAGAGACAAGACGTGCACACACATAGATATATACAGTTTGTAGTGATGTGGACATGTGTGCCTTGTAATGCTTCACAGTGGCACTGTGCGGGCCTTAAAGCTGAATTGAGGTTGGGTATGATGGTGTAAGTCTTTAATCTCAGCACTCAAGTGTTGGGGGCAGGCAGATCTCTCTGAATTAGAACCCTGCCTGGTCTATATATCGAGCCCCAGACTAGCCAGTTCTACACAGTGAGATCCTTGTTCAAAACAAACAAACAAACAAACCCCAAAATCACACAACCCCCCCCCACCAGGTGTGGCAGTGCACATTTAGTCTCAGCACTTGGGAGGCAGAGGCAGGAGGATCTCTGTGAGTTCAAGGCTGGACTGGTCTACAGAGTGAGCCCAGGACAGCCAGGACTATTACACAGAGAAACCCTGTCTCGAAAAAACAAAACAAACAAACAGAAACAAAAAAAACCTACCACCGTCACCAACAACCACCAACCTGAATTGAGAAGACTTCCTCAAGACCTTGGGCACCACTGTCCTTGCAGCCAGGTCAGGGTAGCTTATTAGTGGGGAAGGAGCAAGGCCTGATGCTCAGACCATCTTGGCCTCTGACACCTGAAGTCAGGGCTACTGGGGCCATCACCGTCTTTAGAGTCTCCGAGGGTGCCTTTCTACTTTGGGCTTTGTGAAGATTCGGATTATTAAGATGTATTTGTTATTATAAGAGAAAGTGCCATTTGTTGGACTGAAAGGGGAAACTGTAGGGGGAAATAAGATATACCTTAAACTTAAAAGAAAAAAAAAAGGGAAGAGGATGGGGGGTTGAGGGTGGGAGGGTGGGACTGGAGGGGGAATAGGGAGGGGACTGCGATTGAGATGTAACTTGAAGAAATAAAAAATAAAGGAAAAAAAATTAAAAGTTAGCTAAAGAATTAAGATAACAAATAATAATTGTTACGGAAATATTGGAATGAGTACAGGTTCATACTGTGATCCTCTTGCTGCTACAGTTAGGACCACAGGGAGTGCACACCGTAAACATTGACCAATATGGCTTCCCTTGAGGATGAGCAAGTGTCAGCACTACAACTTCTGACCCCTTAAAGAACCTTTGTTATTTTATTAAAAATATCTTTTCTAACAAAGTTGCATTGACTGTGGTATAAGGTGAGACAGAGATAGAGATGAAAGAAATAAATTTTATTTTAGTGTCAAAAAAAAAGATGTAAATTAACAGGCACAATCCCTGGCCCTTAAATTGAACCTTTTCCTGCAAGGCCTCCGAGGGCTTGGCTGTTTACTGTTCCACACAGAATTCTGCCTCTCCAAGGACACCACAAGGTATAAATGGCCATAGAACAGGTCTGAAAAGAAAACACTTTAACTCCAGTCAGGACTGCAGGTGTGCTGGGGATGGGAAATGTTGGTTGGATAAATTATCATCAGCTACATTTTCCCTTTTTTCCTCCCCCTTTTATAAAAGCTTCCATAAAAACCCAGGGTAAGTTACCATGAAAAGCTATAATAATGCTAATTTTGTTCCCATTTCTTGGCTTTTTCCACTAGACTTGAGGCCCTTTAATATGACTTTAAAATTTTTCCCATTAATAATGCCCTTTCTTTCGGACCCTGCACTTTTGAAGTTGTATTATTATGTCCCTCCATGACTGACGGCAGCATATTTGGTGTTTAAAATCAACTGCTAATGCGTGAAAGCATATTCCCAAAGGCCATGCTGTCCACCCCTGAGTTTAAAAGCTTCCAAAAATGAGTAAAGATGAATCATTCTGAATGGAAGCATTTAGGGAAGCTTGCCCTGGATACTTTTGGCAACCGGCAGATCTGGAAGATAGGAGTCCATTAAATGAGGAGCCACACACGTGATTTGTCACTTGCTGCCTACACTCTGGGGACCAACCAGATACCAATGATACCCACAAGAGTGCTAATCATCTACCATAGGGAACCAATTCCCTCTATGTCATTCCTGGCCCTGGCCTCCACTTCTTCCTCCCATATGTAGGCTCTGCTAACATTTTTGGGAAAGGCCTTGCTATGGTTTAGGGGTTTGTCCCAGAATTCATGTGTTAGAACTCTAATTCCTTGATGATACAGTACTGGGAGGTGGTGTTTGATGGGAGTGTAGACTGAAACACTCACTATGGAAACCAGTGTGGAGGGTTTTCAAAAACCGAAAACTAGAGCTACCAGATGACCCAGCTCTACCACTCCTGGGCATCTACCCAGAGGCTCTATGCCCTACCCTAGAGACACCTACACAACTGTGTTCATTGCTGCCCTATTCGCAACACTAGGGGTTGGAAGCAGCATAGATGTCCATCAGCGGTGGAGTAGAGAAGGACAATGTGCTCCATGTACACAGTGGTGCCCTATCTGTGACTAAAGGAAAATGGGATTTTGAAATGTGCAGAAATATGAACGGGAACTGAAAATATCATACTGGGTGAGGTAACCTAGGCCCAGAAAGATGAATGGCTCATGTTCTCTCGTGTATGTAGATCTTAGACTTAATTTTTGATAGTTATGTTTAGGTTGGAGTGAGTAAAGGCCAGGTGGCAAGATAGGAGCCATGGGAGAAAGGTATATGGAGTGGGGGGGGATTTAAAGGGGGGAGGGGGAGGAGTGTTTAATTAGCTTTCTGTTGCTTTGACAAAGCACCATGACCAAAAGCAACTTGAAGAAAGAAGAATTTACTTAATCTTACAGTTTGTGGTCCATCTTTCAGGGAAGTCAGGGCAAGAACTCATGACAGGAACTGATTCATAGGGCAACGGAAGAATGCTGCTTACTTGTTTGTTCCCCATTGGCTTTGTCAGCTTGCTTCTTATACACCCCAGGATTGCCTGACCAGTGATGGTACCATCCAAAATGGACTGGGCCCTCCCACATCAATCACTAAGAAAATGTCCTAGACTTGCCTACAGGCAAATCTTATAGAGACATTTTCTTATTTGAGAGTCCCTCTTCCCAACTGACTTTAGCTTGTGTCAAGATGACAGAAAACCAACTGCGACAGATAATAAACCATATGTAATATGAAAGTAGAAGAGGTTGGGGGATACTAAGGGAGGGGATATTTAAAGGAGAATGGAAATAGGGAGGATAGAGAAAGGTGGAGGTTGGGAGAGCAGTCAATCAAACTAAGAATGTATGAAAAAGCTATATAGAAAACTACTACTTTATAATCTAATTAAAACTATGTGGGGTTTTTCTTTTCATTTGTTTTTTAAAGATTGAATAGAAGTACTCTGCATAAGTAGTTAATATTGCTCCCAGAAGTCGTAGTGTTCCAAACCCATATCCTAATGCCAAGGATGGGATACTTCCCTATGAGTTGTTGACCAGAGAGCTCCAAAAAATACAAGCTACTACAATTAGTAGTGTTAATGAAGTTATTGAAATTAATAGACCGTCAACTTATCATCTAGTAGCATAGGGATTTTGAATTAGCAAAAGCTTGGTATTCCTTCACATGAAAGATATGGGCGGAGCCAATTATGGCCAGATGATATTCCCTTAAAAAGCATTGCTAAGAAACCTTGCAAGCCACATAGATGATGTCATTAGCTGTGAGAACAACAAGAATCTTGGAAGATCCACCACTGACACTGATGCACGGTTGTAGGGGTATGTCTTGGGAAAGCCCCCCCAAAAAACCACTGCTGAAAAGCACTCTGAGATCATCACAACATGCAACAAGATTTAAGTCAGGGTCCAAGCAGTCTCCAGCATCTCCAGCCTCTCCTGCTCCTCCTTGCTCCCTTGCCCTCATCTGCTGGAAAGCCATGCTAGGGAAGAGCATAGCAAGGTATGCCATTGGCAGAGTTTGAACGGCTGCATTCCAACACAAAAACCTTCCACACACTTGCTAAGGCAGAGTCCTTTGGAACCATCTACCTTGGAGCTCCAGAGCACTGGAAAGGTGAGCAAGAGACTCAGGATAGAGATGCTGAGGGAGACCATGGAGGCAATTCTTGACTGATTGAAAAGACTGCCCTACATTGGCAGTTGGAATAGATTAACTTTGTAGATTGACCATGACGGCTTCATGATATGGGTAGACTGGCCTTGCGAATGACAATGCTCAACAGACTTTGAACTTGAAAGCTATAAACCAGCCGTCCTGTATGGACCTATGTCAAGAGTATTAATATCATTTTAAGAAACTTAAAATAGGTTCTCTCCTACTCATTGTTCTGGAGACAGTCACATCTTGTCATATGGTGCCAGCCTCATCCCTTAGACATGATGGTGAAGGTTGGAGTGAATGGATTTAGCCGTATTGGGAACCTGGTTGTCAGGGCTGCCTTCACCTTTGGAAAAGTGGACATTGTTGCCATCAATGACCCCTTCATTGACCTCAGCTACTTGGTCTACATGTTCCAGTATGACTCTACCCATGGGAAGTTCAATGGCACAGTCAAGGCTGAGAATGGGAAGCTTGTCATCAGCAGGAAGGCCATCACTGTCTTCTAGGTGCGAGGTCCCAGTAACATCAAATGGGCCGATGCTGGGACTGAGTATGTTGTGGAGTCTACTGGTGTCTTCACCACCATGGAGAAGGCCAGGGCCCTCTTGAAGAGTGGGGCCAAGAGGGTCATCACCTCTGCCCCTTCTGCCGATGCCCCCATGTTTGTGATGGGCGTGAACCGTGAGAAGTAGGACAACTCACTCAAGATTGTCAGCAACGCTTCCTGCACCACCAACTGCTTAGCACCCTGGCCAAGGTCATCCATGATAGCTTTGGCATTGTGGAAGGACTCATGACCACAGTCCATGCATGCCATCACTGCCACTCAGAAGACAGTGGATGGCCCCTCTGGAAAGCTGTGGCATGATGGCTGTGGGGCTGCCCAGAACAGCATCCCAGCATTCACTGGTGCTACCAAGGCTGTGGGCAAGGTCATCCCAGAGCTGAGCGGGAAGCTCACGGGCATGGCCTTCCGTGTTCCTACCCCCAATGCGTCTGTCATGGATCTGACATGCCACCTGGAGAAAGCCACCAAGTATGATGACATCAAGAAGGTGGTGAAGCAGGCATCAGAGGGCCCATTAAAGGGCATCCTGGGCTACACTAGGACCAGGTTGTCTCCTGTGACTTTAACAGTGATCCCCATTCATCCATCTTTGATGCTGGTGCTGGGATTTCTCTCAATGACAACTTTGTAAAGCTCATTTTCCTGGTATGACAATAAATATGGCTATAGCAACAGAGTGGTGGACCTCATGGCCTACATGGCCTCCAAAGAGTAAGAAACCCTGGACCACCCATCCCAGCAAGGACACAAGAGCAAGAGAAAGGCCCTCGGCTGCTGAGGATTCCCTGTCCCAACTCAGCCCCTGACACCGAGCATTCCCCTCACAGTTTCCATCCCAGACCCCACCCCTTCAGAATAATGGGGAGGGGCCTAGGGAACCCTACTCTCTTGAATACCATCAATAAAGTTCACTGTACCCACACAAAAAAAGAAACTTAAAGTAGTGTTAAATGGTTTTTTTTAATAGGTATTAGAGTGTTTTAGGTATTAAAATATTCTTAGATAGATTATAGATTTTAGAACTAAGGTTTAGGTTATAGAATTTAGGTATATTATAGGTGACTGTTAAATATTAATAAATATAAGTGTGATAAATAAAATATCCTGTTACAGCATCTCTTAGATGCCCACCAGAACTAGACAGTAAGAGCCTGGATACAAGACAGTGTTAGAACTGCGCTGGAACATCCCTCTCTGCTGCTAGCTTTCACAGTGCCAGAAGATGCTATGTCAGCTGTTGGGGGAGAAAAGTCATCAGTGAACACACCCAGCCATACTTTCTATGTGCTACCATTTTAAACTGCTTAGCATGATATGCCCGCTGATGCAACAGTGGCACAAATGTTCTGGGATCAATCAACCACTATCTGATTGGATTTGAGACTAACTCCATGGCAGGGGATACATGCTTGGTACTGTAGAACTGCTCAAAAGTCTATGGCTAGGTGCTTTGGGGAAATAAACTACTGATATTTTGCCAAATGGACGTGTAGTTAGACTTCCTTCTGAATACTTTCATTTATACCCATAGGCCTTGGTCAGAGAAGCCTTTGCAGAAGTGGATGATAGTCAAAAGTACTGAGAATGCGACTGCTAAGTGCTTGGACCCAAAAGAAACTTCCTTCTGAGGTCCAGGGAGCATCAGAGAAGAGAGGATGGAATGACTGTGGAAGCCAAAAGATTGAGAAGAATGAGGTCAAGAGTGAAGAAGGCTGGCTCAGTGGGCAAAATGCTTCCTGCTAAAGCATGGGGCATGAGTTTGGATTCCTAGCACCCATGTAACAAGCCAGGTGTGACACACACCTATAGTCCCAGCGCTGGGAGGTGAGGACAGGTGGATCCCAGATGCTTGTTGCCTGCCAGCCTAGCTAAGCAGTGAGTTCCAGCTCCAGGGAGAGGCCCTGTTTCAAAATACAAT
Organism: Lophiomys imhausi; assembly: GCA_907164525.1. Classification (NCBI taxonomy): domain Eukaryota; kingdom Metazoa; phylum Chordata; class Mammalia; order Rodentia; family Muridae; genus Lophiomys; species Lophiomys imhausi. The sequence goes on along the minus strand of CAJQZJ010009649.1, from coordinate 4,572,837 downwards.
GTGGAGAAAAACAGAGGAAGACAGCACTCACCTCTCTCTTCTATACACATGCACATGCACAAATAACCTCTCCCAGTGTAAGCCTTTAAGCCTTTCAACTTTTCTTGAGGATCCTCTCTAAGTGCTAGTGTGTGTCACCAACTTGATGATTTTTCATGGTAGGTTTCTTAAATCACCTGCTGTAACCCACTGCCTGCCACTCCTCTGCCTTGGAATTTATAGTCTAGTTAAAGTCACATCCATGAAAGGGGAGGGAACGAAGGCTCTCTCTCTCCCTTCAAGCCCCCAAATTGATTTGGCACTGGAAGCCACTGTTATATTTTATACTGAGTCTTCTGAATCAGTTCATTGAATTTTAGCTGTAGCTATATAAAATCCTCTCCAGTGAAGTTATTTGGCCATATTGCGGATGGCTCTGTTGTGATCCATCAATGCCACTAACTATCAGCAATAAAGAAAAATTCTTTTTCTCTTTTCATTGTAATGAATTTTCTAAACTCAGACTGAACTTTGGAAGGCACTTTGCTATCCTTTTAATTTTTAAGCAGGAGCGTTTTGAGACACTCCATGAAACCTGCAGGAGGGGAGGCAGCAAAATTTGGTTTGTTTCCTAGTTGCAGGAAGATTGTTGAGGAGATTTAGGCAACCATGGTTTGGAGTTCATGGCAGAGAGGGTTGGATTTGGAGAAGGAGCTCATGGGAATTTCGTTCAACAGGTCTGATTAAGTGTCCAGGTTTAGGAGGGAGAAGTTTGGCAGACAAGGAGCAGGTATGAGTAGGGATTATTTCAGCTAGTTACATCAACAAAGGGAGAAAGATAGTCTAATTTATCCAGTGCTTACAAAGCATAGTCAGAATGCCTTGTATGGAAAACTGACCTCCACGGTAGTGAGGAGGCTGTTGACATCAACAACTGAGAGCACTACAAATTGGCTCCAGTGGAGGAGGCAGAGGACATCAGCCAGAGGTGGTCCTTCAGCTCAGACAGGGAAGGTAGGCCTAAGCCTGAATATCCAGAGGTTTCTCTTTCAGGGCTGCATCTGGAGTTCATATAAACACAAATTTGAAGCAGACCTTTAGGCTAATCACAAAGCTTGCATTAATATCAGCTTATCCAGTAAGCTGATGACTGTGAAACTCCTGTCTAGTGCTGGGATAAAGGCTCACATTTTCACTAGTTCTGTGATCTCCTTAGATGTTCTTAGTATAGACACCCTTCCTCAAGGGGTCACCCTTTAGTTAGCCAACACTTGCATTCTTACTAGTTGTGCAATAGAATTTAACCAAATGAAAGTCAAGCAAACAACTGTTTTGGAAAAAGATTAATTTGTGTGTGTGTGTGTGTGTGTGTGTGTGTGTGTGTGTGTGTGTGTG
>CAJQZJ010009649.1:4517223-4563329 GCA_907164525.1 Lophiomys imhausi | reverse complement strand
ACACACACACACACACACACACACACACACACACACACACACACACATTGGGGCAGAAAGGCAGGGAGCAATGCATTGTCCAAAGATAAGCACTGTTCTGAGAAATGTATTGTATTACTGTTTTGTCACTGGGGGACCAACACAGAATATACTTACACAAAGCTGGGTGGTACATCCTTCTGCATGCCTAGGTGTGTGTATAAATAGCCCGTTGCTCCTAGGGTCATAATGAACAAACAGTGCATGATTAAATAAAGTGTGAACGAAAATGATGCAAGCAAGAGATCCCATAAACACGAAACATGTTAGGTCTGGTGCCAACAAAACAACGCAGCATACTGTTTTACAGAGTGCTGCTTTAAATAGTAAGATGAGCACTCTAAAATAATGATAAGGAGTGCAGTGCAGTAAACGCATAAACTGGTAACGCAAGTGTTCATTACTGAGTATTTTGTACTCTCTGTAATGTTGTTGCTCTGTCTTTATACACTGGCAGAGCTGTCAGTTTGCTACACTCACGTCTTCACAAATCCTGTGATGTTACTATGACTACAGCATCACCGAGTGATGCGTTTCTTTTCAAGTCCATTATTATCTTAGGGAACCAGCAGCTTATATGTGGTAGATGTGGTTTATCACTGACCATGTCATTATGCAGCACGTGGATATTAGTGATACAAATTATGAAGTACCATAAATCCTGGAGAGTCAGGTTCCATGAAGGTGTGGTGTTCTGGGTGACCTGTGAGCAGTGGCACTGCAGTGTGACACCAGAGAATCCTTACATCAGAAAGACAGAAATTTGCCTTGATGTAGAAAAACCCACATGGGTTGTAGAGGGTGTGTAAGCGGGAAAGACGTATCAATGTCCAGTCTCCCAAACTCCCTAATCACACACTGTTCGCATTTCTGTGAGAGGCTATTCAATCACCTATCAACAGTTTCTATTTTTTCCCCCACCAACTTTTCATTAGGTAGGGACGGTGCTCCTTTTCCACTTGAAATAATTATAAAGATGATTATGGAAATGATAATGTTGTGGGCTAATGGAGTGAAGGGAGAAGAGGGTTTGTAACATTTCCTAATCTCTCAGAACTCTGCCTCACTCTGGGAAGAACTGTTGGGCTCTCACTCAAGAGTCTGTGCGGGCTGACTTTTGCTGAACAAAAAGTCCCGCAGATCGTGAGTTGTCTTGGGGATTAGCAGATCATGGACCCTGGATAGCCACTGTATAAAACACAGGAGTCCTAACATACCATCATACTTAGGTCAGGTCTGGGTAGGACTGAAAATCTTCACTAGACTTCTGCTGCCATTGAGACTGAAGGGGCTTGTGGGTAAATGATGGAATGTTATTCTGATGCAGGTACTGATTTCTTTTTTCAATGAGGCAGCGGGGCCTCATGTCAAGCATGTGACAACGCAGCAAGCTGACAGGTAGACTTTAGTAATCCTACAAGACCATTCCATTTACCATAAATACCCCTCAGCATGGCATGTGTGCTGCCAACCCTGAACATGAAGCTTGCCCCATCCTCTTGTTCATGTGTTCCTTACCATCTGTACTTAGCTCAGTTCCTGGACACACTACAGAGTGACAGGAAGAAGCCACTGTCCTATGAAGACCAGGACAACATCTAAATCAGTTTACCTATGCTGCTCCAACAAGTCAACACAACAGGTAGTAGCTGAAAACAACTGAAATCTACTCTCTTGAGTTTGGACATTTTTGCATTCATGCATTCGGAATGCAGGTGTCCTGTGTTAGGCAGTCTTCAGTTGCTGTGGTAGGAAACTCAACATAAACAGCTTGTGTGGTATAATACTAATTTTGGCTCATGGTTTCAGAGGTTTCTGACATTCTGCATCCTCCAATAGAGATTGGGCCTTGTCCAGCACTCTCCCAGGAAGCTAGGGAGTTGTTGGGAACCAAACCAGAAGTGTACGGTCCTCTGCCTAATGTTCTGAGCTACATTGGTTTCCAGGCAGAAAAGAAAGAAACATGGGACAGGATCCATGCCACAAGATATCCTGTAGAGACTGGAGAAAGGATTTTCTCCACCACCAAGTGTTACAACTCTTTTAGCTAAGCACCCTAACCCTCTCTTTCATGCAGAGAAAGGTTATCATTCTTTTAGCTAAGCTGCTGGTGCTGGGCCAGGCAGCTGCAAGGAACTCAGAGCTTCTGGACCTAGCCAAGCACCTTTGGGAGTCCAACTGGGTTCAGGCAAATCTGATGGCTGCTTTGGGAACAGCCATCGACCATCTGCAGCAGCAGATGAGCACTACAGGGAGTGGTGAGGGTGTGGGAGAAACAGAAGCTGTGGAGGTAGCCACTGGGTTGACTAGAGGCAGTAATTGAGATGCAAGCCTGGCTAGACAGCAGTGGGAGCAGCAAGGTGGGAGCCTGCACCTGAGTAAGCCCGACTGGTCAGGTGGATCCAGGGATGAGCTCTTCATGGGGTTGGGGGAAGCCCAAAATAAACAGCTGAGTCTCAGATGATCATGGTGGAGGAACTGGGCGGGAGGGGGAGGGAGAGAGAAGGGACATTATAAACCTTGGGGAATAGGGAGAGGTTTTGGAGGTGAATGTGTTTGATTCACCAGGGCTAAGAGTGCCAGGGATACTTCATTTACATGCAGTGGCATGATCCTATCATAAGAAAGGGAATGCAGTACCTAATTATCCCATGGCAGCAGGGGTGGGGGAAGAACTCCAGGTATGGTTAGAGGCATGGACAAAGATCATTGGCTGAAAGCCAAGGCACCAAGAAATCTCATTAGCATGGGGAGTGTTCTCAGGTGATCACTGGGTGGGTTTCTCATTCAGAGAAAGGGTCAGGCCTGTAATCTTCCTAAGGGATACATGACAATGCTCAAATAGAGAGTGTGGGTTTTGGGTTTCCCCAGATCAGGCAGAAGAGGGAACCCCACTGGGAAAAGGGAGTCTGTCATTTAGCTCAGGGGGTTTCTGAGTAATGCCAGACTTCAGCCTTACCAGCAGGGTCCAACAGAATTCAGTCCGTGGTATGCTGGTTCCATTGCTTTTAGAGCTGTGGTGCAAAAGAAAGAGCATGGCCGAAGAGTATGGTGAAGGAAATCTACTCAACTGTGGCTGCCAGGAAACAGAGAGAAAGAGAAAATAGCAATTAAAGTCATACCCTCAGTACTATTTCCTCCAGCTGGACTTACCTGCTGATAGCTCGTTTAGTATGACTCCTTTGGTGGATTAACCCATAGATGAAGTTAGTGCTTTATGATCCAATCACTTCTTAAGAGCACTACCATTGGGGTACCAAGTCTTCAATACGTGTCTTTTGGGGGAGACTATTTTTGCAAACTAAGTCAACTGTGTGTGTGTGTGTGTGTGTGTGTGTGTGTGTGTGTGTATGAAAGAGAGAGAGAGAGATTAGTTAATTTTGTCTAGTGTCTTAGTCAGGGTTTCTATTGCTGTGACAAAACACTAAGCCAAAAATCAAGTTGGGGAGGAAAGGGTTTATTCACCTTATACTTCCACATTGATGTTCATCAATGGACATCAACTCAGGAACTCAAGCAGGGCAGGAACCTGGAAGCAGGAACTGAGGCAAGGGCCATTCATACAGGGTGCTTCTTACTGGCTTGCTCCCCATGACTTGCTCAGTCTGCCTTCTTGTAGAACCCAGGACCACCAGCCCAGGGATGGCATCATCCACCATGGCCTGGGCCTCCCCCACTGATCCCTAATTGAGAAAATGCCTTACAGCTGGATCTCATGGAAGCATTTTCTCAACTGAGACTCCTTCCTCTCTGATGACTCCAGCTTGTGTCAAGTTGACACACACAACCAGCCAGTATATCTGGTAAGGGATGTAAAGAACTCTAAAGGTCAATACCAGAGATTGTCTCTGTCTCTCAAATGTCTTAACAGGCATTTAACTGTTAAGCTAGATGTATAAGTGTTTCCCTGAGAGTGACATCATTATATGGCAGGAGGTTATTTGTAAGTGGCACACTTCAGGCTAGAAGGTTTCCACACCTGCTCCAATCACCCTTACAAGCAACTTCATGAAAATTCACACTTACAGAAGCTGGAGTCATTTTCTTGAGTTCCTTCCTTTTTGCTTATAGTTTGGAACTTTTCCATGTTTTTGGACGCAAATAAATGCAGCTGTTTGCTCTGCGAGAGCTATGGAAAACATATATTTATGCTGTATTTGTAATACAGAGAATGTCCAATTGGGGCTGAATTTGGCTTCTTGCCTTATGTTTCAACTTTTCTTTTTAATAACATAAGGTCCTTCATTCATGCAGATGATACTGTTGACTCATCAGGGCAACAGCAGGAGAGGACAGGGGTCTGTTTTGTCAGTAATGACCTTCCAGGATGTGTTCCAAAGATGGCCTCAAAACTCTTCAGTCCCACTGACTCCTCTACAATGTAACTTGACACTCTTCCAGCAAGGGGGTAGTCTCTGACCCTTCCTCTAGAGTCCAGGGGCTTGGGGCTTCATGTAACCCAGCTATCTTTGCATAAGTGACCATACAGGGTTTCTGAGTCTGAGTCTTAGGGGCCAGGATGGTTCTGCCTGCCCACTAAAATATTCCCACTGGAGCTACACTGTTGGGCAAGAAGTTTGGCAGTCCAGAGACAGCCATGTTGGTAGGAGCTGGGTGGCTGGAGTGGCCCCATGTTGGGACACTGTTCTAGTTTTTTACTTCTCCCTGTTAAAGTGCCAAACGTTTGATTGAAGAGGCCTTTCAATGGTCCAAGTTCCCTGTCTGAAGTCACTTCCAACCTTCAAGCATTTCCAGCTGAGAGACCCAGGACAGAGATAGGCACAATGTATACATCCGTATAGAATATACGTATAGCACAATGGCTACTTTGTGCCAATGTTAGAAATAGTAGGAATAGATTGAGTAGCCACAGAAACAGAGAATGTGGAACTGAAATTCAGAATCTGGAAGTGGGAAGTAGTTATGCCTGAAGTAGGGAGCACTGGCTTTGGATCCAAGACAAACATATCCTGGAAGATCATTCTGAGGGCAGGAAAGGTGAGATGGGGTCCCTCAAGGAGATTGTTGAAGGGTTAGTAGAAACAGGAAACTACAATCAGAAACTGATGGAGGGGGCATCATTCTTATACAGTGGGAGAAAACTCAACAAAACTGCCTCTGCATTAGATGCATTAGATGGAATGTATCCATCAAAGCTGACATCCAGGCAGAGGGTGAGAGTGCTGCCCAACTTCCAGCTACCTAAAACAATCTGAGAGGAGTGGGATAAAGAATGTCTTCTTAGGTTTCTAGGTGGCAAGTGGAGGCTAGAGCAAGACTCCACTAGTATACCAAGGCAGAAAAGGCTCCAGAGCTAAGAAATGGGTTCTGAACAATACTCAGGAAAAACTGTAAGATCCCTTGTTTGTCTCCTAGAAGGATCCATGGCTCTACTCTCTGTCTTCCAGGACACCCAAAGTCCTGCACATCTTTAGTGTGTCTTATTCACTGTCCTTATTATGCAATGGCTCTTCAGAGAGTCTGTGTGCCTTGTCCCATAATGATCTTACAAAAGCCCAGCACAGAGGAGGGACTCTCCCAAAATGACATGCAGGTGTGGCTGAAAGAGCTGACTCTATACTGACTGACACATGGCAAAAATCGACAATAGCAACAACAACAAAAGCCCACTGTATTATTGCAGGGAATGTATGAGCTTTGACTTAGACGGAAAAAAATGAAAATTAATGTTCAAAGAAACCTTTTGACTCCTAAACTTGGAAGGGCAAGAATGTGACTAAGAAAATCTAGTCCAGTGTGTGCATTGGATTGGTTTTATGGAAAAAGAACAATAGTTCAAAGGACAGGACCAAGAGCTGCAAGGAAGATGCCAAGAGAACAGGATGGAGTGCCACTGTAGAGACCACAGATGTTGCCCCTTATGGTTGTGTTGGAAGTGTGTTGGCAGGAGTCCTCAAGAGCCTGTGCTCCAGTGTGTGACGCTGGTGCAGGGGGACAGATAACGTGTCTCTCTTAGCTATGGCTATAAGAACAAGATGAATGATACTCAAGGATGCTAATTTTCCAAAAAATCCACTCGAGGAGCTTCTTCTACACTTGGACCAGGTTTAAAGGACAGAGGTCTGGACGTGCACTTGGTGCAGTTGTAGGATGAGCTGTCATGTGTCTTTGGAGAGAAAGGACTCATTTTGCATATGTGATGGACATTGTGGCCAGAAAGGACTTGTTTTGCATGTGATGGACATTGTGGCTAGTACGTGTGGCCCTTGGGCAGAATGTGTTCTGCTAAGATGGCTACTTAAGTAACTCTACCATTCCCAAACTCCTCCAAGACATCACCTTAACACTCTTCCCACCAAAAGCTGGAGTCAAGATAGGTTTTTGATTTACTTATAATTACCCAGAGTGGCAGAAATGGTACAACAAGACTTCTAGGGACAGACATCGCCATCATATGAGGTAATGCGGTTTCTGCAGTTTTTAACTAGTATTGTCATTCTTGAGCCTTTATGGCACTTTGTGAACTTGGTCACATGGCTTTAAACCACAGCAAAGCCTGGGATATATGTTCTCTAGGATGGCCTTGTGGTGATCCAAAGGGTTTTGAGCCCTAAGGTAATGAGATGAGATTTCCAAGATTTTGTAGTTAAGAAGGGTCTTGGAAGCCTGTTAGATCAAACTGTCTTTCTGACAAATATTAAGCCAAAACAAAATCCAGGGTTCTAGTTTCTGTTGATGAGCAAATCATCTCAGCCCCATGGTGCAGGTTCACCTCATTGTTGTCATAGAGTCTGTAATTAAGAATCCACCTAGAGCACAGTAAGGTGGGTATGCATGGCTCTATGATCTTGGGGGACACAGATGGGAATTTGGTGACTGGGGCTGGCATCGTTGGAAGGCTCTGTCTTTCCCATGCTTGATACCAGGTTTGTGAGCACACAAAGACTAAATCTGCTGAACTGGGCTCCACCTATGCCCTGGCCATTTGGTTCTCCTCCATACAGCAATTCTCTTGGTCTTCTGGGGCTTGTGTGGTGTATTCCAATGTCCTTATCCTGGCTTAGGCTCCAGTCTTCCCTCCCTCCCAGTCTGTTGCCATTTCCTTTCCTACTTTCTGCTCTCTGGTCACATCTGTTTTTGCCAGTCCTTCTATTCCTACATTTTTCACTACACCGGGAGAGTCTCTTTCAGCTCAGCTTCTTTCTAGCTAACTTTTACATATCCTCAGGTTTTTTCTGACTTACAAAGACTTAAATTTCATATGCTATACACTGACATAATAGCCTGATATGCTGCTTTAAAAAAAACTTACTTGGATGGTTGAACAACTGTTTGCATTGTTGTTTGAAATGTGCTTTCCCACTGTCCTGTAGCTATCACCCAGACATGCTCTGGGTCTTTGGGCCCTGCCCTATCCCCATTACCTAAACAATGCCTATCTCATAGTAGATGTTCATAAAGAATTTGTTGAATGCCATCAAATGACCTTCTAAGACAGCTGACCAAGGCTTGTCAGTTTCATCATGGTATCCATTGAAGTAAGGAACATGTCAACTTGTCCACAAACATCACTGGCTCCTGACCTGCCATGCACACAAGTCAGCTGCTCTCTCTCCACCTGGCTGTGCTCTCCTGGGTCTGTTCCCCAAAGACATGAGTGTCACCAGAGATGCTTCTCATAATAGAAGCTCTCTCCTTAAAAAATTGGCTTATGGATGAAAAAGTTCCAAGTATACAGGTTGCTGAGTTTTGCAAAATCTGTATGTAAATTGGTATTTTGCTGGTGATCAATCTTGTGCTAAAAATGGAAAATCAATACAAAAAGAAAATCTAAGGGAAAAAAATAAGAAGTAGACATTTTTGGTCCAATGAGTTTCCAAGTCTGAGGACACTGCATCTGAGACCAAGGTGACTGCATTTCAAAGGTGTGCAGAGAAACCAGACCGTTGTCTCACAGTCTCAGAATGGAGGCTGAGCCCTGGTGAGAGACAGGTTCTGCAGGTGGAGTCCTCACAGCACTCAGCAGGGACAGCCTTTGAAGTGGCTCCGTGGAACTAGGAAGGGACTCATCAGACATGAATGGCAACTCAGGATCTTGCAAGCTGCAGTTCCGTGAGTTGCTACAGAGACAAAGGCCGACTCATGGTCCAGTTGCCAACTGTAGAACCAGCAGTGAGCTTGAGGACATCAAAGAAGCATGGAGAAAAAAATAAAAAATGAGTTAAAAATGCCTATTTCACAGCCTTCAACCAGATGGTAGAATGGGTTGGTAGAACAAACGCAAATGGATTGCATGAGGTGAGAGCAAATAAATACTGTGCCATTTTTGGTTTATGATGAACTTCTTTTGCATGAGGCCAAGGGGAGCCAATAGATGTGTTATACAGAGAGGCAGGGAGACATCACATTGAAAATGCAGTAGGCACTATGGGTTGGGTTGTGTTCCCCTTCCAATTCATAAGCTAAATTGTCTCAACCCTTAGTACCCCAAATGCTGTGGCATTCTTTGGCAATAAGGTCATTGCTAATGCAGTTAGTTAAAATGAGGTCTTACTAGAGTAGGAAGGGCACCAATTCAGTATGACTGTGGTCCCTATAAAAAGCGGAAATGTAAACAAAGGATGGTGTGAAGAGACAGAGCGTGGAGACAGACAACGACTCATGAAAAGATATCTCTGAGTGAAACTGATCCTGTCAACATTTGAACTTCAAAACTCATGTATCTAGAATTGAAGGACAATCAAACTGTTAAAACCAGCCAGATTAGGGTCACACTATCCCAAGCAAATCAACATGTTTGTCTAACTCAATGGTGGGGTGCGCAGATCTACTTCTCAGTAGTTATGTGCTGGTCACTTAAGACTCTTTAGAATCTTTTCTTTCCTTTTCTGAACACAGATAGGACACCAGATTTTTAACAGCCCACAGGTGCCTGGCAGAGGATGCTATTCTCACAGGGACACAGGCTAGCAGCAGCAGGTGCAATAACTCCTGAGGACCAGCACCTATCCTGGATGGTAAGACAGTAATCAAGCATTGACTTGCTGAGGTTCTAACACCAACTTTACCAGAGCCCTTTCTCCTTCTTCTGGGCTTTGGCATCTCAGGCTATGAAGACCACGAGGAGGGAGGCACTGAGGAACAGCCATAGAGAGTTCTTAGGAAAGGAGATCTTGGTTAGTGACCACTTGGGGCTCTCCTAGGTTGAGGTGCTCAATGGAGACAAGAATGAGGGGAGAGGCTCCCTGAAGGGTAGTGGATCAATTATTATTTACTAACATTGATGGAAGTGCTTTAATATTTCTCTAGCTAACAGAGCCTTCCTGGTGTTAACCAACTCTCTTAGTTGGGGTTACTATTGCTGTGATGAAACACCATGAAACAACTTGAGGAGGAAAGGGCTTACTTAGGTATGCCTCTACATTGCTGTTCATTGTTGAAGTAAGTCAAGGCACAAACTCAAAGAGGGCAGGAACCTAGAGGCAGGAGCTGATGCAGAGGCCATGGAGGGGTGCTGTTTACCAGCTTGCTCCCTATGGGTTATTCAGCCTGCTTCTTATACAACCCAGAATCATCTGTGCAAGGGTGGTCCCACCCACAATGAGTTGAACCCACCCACATCAATCACTAATTAAGAAAATGCCCAACAGGCTTGACTATTACCTGATCTTATGGAAACATTTTCTCAATAGAGGCTCCTTCATCTCTGATGACTCTAGCTTGTGTCAAGTTGACATAAAACCAGCCAGGACACCTACCTTTGTAGTTTTAGATAGGAAGTATCACCTACAGGTTCATATCCTGAAGGCTTGGGTCCCATCTGGTTGTTCCAGTCATTAACAGGTCACTGGATCATGATGTCTCTGTCTTTGTCAATGAATTTATCCATGAGTAGACTCTTAACTTGATGGCATTATTGGGTAGTAGAAACATCATGTAGTGGGGTCCAGTTGGAGGTAGTAGACCTTTTGGGATGGGGTTGTTCTTGTGACCTAAATCTCATCCTAGTTCCTGCTCTCTGACTCTCTTTGCTTCCAGCCACAAATGGGTGAGCAACTTCAAATAGAGAGACTTATCCTTCTGCCAGGATAGTCTGCCTCACAGCAGTCTAGAAGCAGTGGAGCCAGCTGACCATGGACTTAAACCTCTCAAACTATGACCCAAAGCAGGACTTCATTCCTTTAAATGGTTTCTGATAGTCACAGCAATAAAGACATCAACTAATAGCCCTGCTGAATATGAGACCTGGGTTCATTATCTGTCTATTATGACCTAGTTTATGAAGGTCGATGAGGTGACAGCTGCCGAGTGTTTGTAAAAGTTTGTGGGGACAGGTCTTGAGGTTTCAAGGCCATATGCCATTCCAGTTCAGTCTCCCCGCTTCATGCTTGTTGTTTAAGATGGGAACTCTCAGCTGTTGCTCCCCTCCCCATGCCTGCTGGCTTCTGTGCTGCTTCCTTACCACGATGGTGATAGGCTCTTATCTTTCTGGAACCATAAGGCTAAATAAACTCTTCCTTCTATAAACTGCTGTGGTAGTTTGAAGGAGAATGCCACCCCACCCCTTCCTTAGGCTCATGTTTGAATACTTGGTTCCGTGTAACAGAATACTTTTATTTACCAACACTTATCTTTATTAATACTTCACAAGCATCTATAAAATACCTAAGTCCTATCACCTAAAACCTAAAATCTAAAATCTATCTAAGAATATCTTAATACCTAAAAACACTCTAATACCTATATAAAAACACTTACCACTATTTTAAGTTTCTTAAAAGGATATTAATACTCTTAGCGTAGATCCGTGTAGGATGGCTTGGTTTATGGCAGTCCCATCAGGTAGTATTTTTTTTAAGCTGAAGGTCCGAGGGCCTTATTTTGCCAGTTTGTAAGGCCAGTTTATTTCCTCCACCAAGTTGTGGCCAGTTTATAAAGTCAGTCTGTTCTGAGCGCCAACTGAGGGCGGCTTTTTAAACTTCTCCAAGTGCCTTCTGGACTCTGCTTGCCCCCCTCACCTTTCGTAGGTGCCTCGCAGACCATGTGGGTCTGTCTTATAAATTGTCACATCTCGCAATTCTCGGCAGAGGGCATTCCTGTTGCTGTGGTTACCGGTGTTTGTGCAGGCTTTCCCAAGTCACGCCCCTTCAGCAGGGTGGTCCGTGTTTTCATCTCTATAACCTTCAGGGATGCCAGTTTTTGCCAGTCCGAAATCCCTATAAAAGACCTAACTTCTACTACAGTTCCCAGTTAGTGGAACTGGTTGGAAAAGATTAAGAGGTGTGTGTGGTCTTGTTGGAAGAAGTGTGTCATTAGGTTTTGAGGTTTCAAAAGCCCACACCAGGCCCAGTCTCATTCTTTTTCCTCTGCCTGCTGCCTGTGGGTCAGGATGTAAAGCTCTCGGCTACTGTTCCAGTGCCATGCCTGTATGCTTCCCACAATGATGATAATAGATTAACCACCCCCTCAAACCTGTAAGTGAGCCCCCAAGTAAATGCCTTTCTTTATAAGAGTTGCCGCGGTCATGATGTCTCTCTGCAGCAACAGAACAGTGACTGAGACAGTGGCGGTTCCAACCTTTCTTTGGAGGACAGTTCCCACTCAAATGTAAACTTAATCTCAGTGTGCCTTAGGACTTCCAGATCATCTTGTCCAGTCTACCCGCTGTGGAGATGAGACTAAGTACAGAGAGGCTAATGCTGCCCAGGCTCCTCGTCTCACTGTCCAACCAATTGGTTTTTGTATATTAGGTTTTATCTCATTACTATTTCATACCTTTTGCACTGGCCACGGTTCCCTCCTTTACAAATGTTCCAGGACTTGCTAAGTGGGTTTCCCTCACTCATGCTTGCTGTGTCTTCGTAGTCTTCAGCCTTACCTTCCTTTTGCTTTTACATGGGCCTGGTTTTCTGTTTTTAAACCCTTTTCCCCAAAGAGTCTATATATATATATATATATATTCAGCAAGCATAAACTTTACCCATTTAAAAATGTGTGTGTGTGAGTGTTCGTGTATGTGCAAGTGCAGGTGTGTGGATGCAGGTCAGAGGATGGTCTCAGCCGTTGGTCCCCAGGGGCCTCCCACTTTCTCTTTCTCAAGGCAGAGTCTCCTGCTGGTCTGGAATTTGTCAATAGACTAGGCTGGCTGGCCAGCAAACTCCCATCCCCAGAACTGGGATTACAAACATGCACCATCAGACACAGCTTTTTGTTTTGTTTTGAAGGTTGCATTGTGTGTTTGTGTGTGTGTGTGTGTGTATGCTATTTGTGTGTGGGTACCCACAGAGGCCAGAAGATGGAGTTGGATCTTTTGGACCTGGAGTCACTGGTAGTTTTAAATGCCTTACTAGGAGTACTGAGAACTGAACTCAGGCCCTGTGGAAGAAAGGGAGGTACTCTTAACTGCTGAGCCATCTCTCTAGGTCACCAGAATTTGAAAATTATTCATTTAAAAATATTTTTTAACACAAGTTCTGGGGATTGAACTTAGGTGCTAATACTCACAAGGCAAACACCTTATTCACCAAGCCATTTTCCTATGAACCTCCCCTTTAACTTTTAAGTATATCAAGTTGGTTGCTGGAGAGGCAGATTGTTATGCCACACCATAACTACAGCATCCATTCCTCAAGTGTTCCCAGTTCTCTAGAGCGGCTGGAGAACTGCCTGTTACACTCTGAGAGGTTTCAGGTTGCAGCATTTGGTCCAAGCTCACAGTCTAGCTCAGCACCTCAGATGTGCTCAAGAAACAGTAGTTGAATGAATGAATTAATGACTCTGTTTGTCAAAGGAGAAACCACTAGGCTCTTATATCTTCTGTCTCAGTCAGCTTTTCTATTGCTGTGATAAATACCATGGCCAAAATTAACCTGGGGAGGAAAGGGTTCATTTCATCCTAGAGTTTGTGGTCTATCATCCAGGGAAGTCAGGGCAGGATGTCAAAGCAGGACAGATGCAGTGGCCATGGAGGAGTGCAGTCCACTGGCTTATTACTCATGGCTTGCTTGCTCAGCCTGCTTTCTCATACCATGCAAGACCACCCACCTAGGAGTTGCCCGGTCACCTGTGTGATGGGCCCACCCACTTCAATTATTAATCAAGAAAATGGTCCACAGGGCAAAGTGCTGAGGTGATTTTCTCAGTTGAGGTGCCCTTTCCTCAAATGATCATAGCCTGTGCCGGGTTGACATAAAATTGTTTTGATGCTGCTTCTTCTATCTCATGGGAATAAAGGGGCTTAATAAGTGGTAAGCACTGTGCTATGTGAAGAGACAGTTAGTTCATATATGTGCAGTAAGACATTTACTGCAATATCAGAGAAAATTACAAGCCGGCAATCATCCTTGCTGGCAAGCTCCACGTAGAAATCAGGCTTGCTATTTTTTTGTTTGTTTGTTCTGCTAGAGAACAAAAAGGGATTTGACCCAGTGCAATTGAAGCACTATCTGAAATGTCACCAAGGACTGGCAGCTTTTGCCTCACACACTTTCTAGATGTGATGGGATCATACTCAGCCTTTTAAACAACCTTGGGTTTCAGATAACTTCCTCTCGTCCATATCCAGATCAAACCAGCCCTGGAAGCTCAAAGAAGGCCTTCCTTATGCATTCAAACATGAACATAGCTTTGGCAGAGGGCAGGGTCAATGCTGGTAATATTTGGCTCAAGTAGGAATGAAGGATGCTGGAGGGGTGGTTTAAAGCCATGGTTCTCAACCTTCCTAATGCTGTGACCCTTCAATGTTGTGGTGACCAACCATAAAATTATTTCATTGCTACTTCATAACTGTAATGTTGTCATTGAGCAGTGTCAGTATCCCAATTTCTAAGACCATCAGAAATATGTGTTTTCTGATGGTTGCGACCCACAGGTTGAGAAACACTGGCTTCTAGGCTAAGAATACGGGACCAGGGCTTGGTGACCAGAACCCACATTATGGCTTACTGACTCAAGTTCCAGGGGATCCAACATCCCCTCTGGCCTCCCCGGGCACAAGGCACCTCACAAAGCACTTACATATGTGTAGGTAAACACTCAGACATATAAAATAAAAATAACTATATATCTTAAACAATAGGAATGAAGGGAAAGTGATACCCTCTGGCCTGGGGCTGCATCTTGGTGTCGTTTTTATTTTTGTTACTGCTGGGAATGACACCAGAGGCTCATATATGCTGGGTAAGCATTCTATCACTGAGCTATTTGCCTGCCCTTGGCATGTTGACTCTCCTATTTCAATTCAATTGCACACTACAAACAAGGCCTGGCCCAGAGAGAGAAGCAATTCCTCTACTGTGAAACTCCCCCACAGTGTTTGGCCACAGCCAGGCCAGAGACACTGCTACTGATGACAAATGTCATGACCTAGTATGAAGTGTGGGGGACAGAAACCTCCCATCTGCGGTTCTGAAGGACAGCCTAATGGGCAGTAAACCTTTTACCAGCTCCAGACAATTCTATGGAATACCACCTTTAACCCTCTCTGTCAAGTGATTTCTCCCACAGTGCAGAAGGAAAAATATGCCTGTCACTTCACTAGCTAATTCTCTGCACATAGTAGGTTCTAGAGAATAATTCTCATCTCCCTGGTCCTCTTCCTATTCACACAAGTCTGTCCATAACCACTGGGTAAAAAAAAAATTTCCCCCACCCTCAGACAAAAATGAGACAGGAGGCCAATGGAGCTGATCCTATTTTGGACAGTCATCAGCTTTTAAACTTTTTTCCCCTAAGTTTTCCAGAGCGACAGGGTCAGTCCTGTTCCTGGCCTGCAGGAAAGGCCAGTGGCCCCCAAGTCAGCCGTTTCTATTTTCAGCTCCCCAAGTACAGAGAGCAGTCACCTTCCCTCGCTGAGGGCCATGCAGCCAACCCTCCAGCAGCTTGGAGCTTGCAGCCTCTCTGCATTTCCATTTCCATAAATTTACATCAATTTTGTGCTGAATCATGGCCCCCAGCCCCCACAGGAGAGAGGAAACACATTGTCAATGAGCACAGCAAATTTGAATGATCTGAGCGCCAGGTGACTTTATCTGACTTTTCCTGTTTAACTCTAGAAAGAGTGGCCAGGGCTCTCTCCATTTCCCACAGGGCTTGGGTTTGGATTTTCCCTGGCGCCTGAGGTTTTTGGTTCTTCTCCTGAGGTTCTTTACTTTCTGCCCTCTCCTCTTCCTGGGCCCCTCGCCCCCTCCAGCTCATTTCCTAGCTCTTTCCTTTCCTACTGACATCTCAGCCTTCTTCTCTCAACCTCCTTCTTCCGCCTCCGCCTCTTCCCACCGCTGCCTCCTGCAATGCCCAAGCCAATCACGCTCAGGCGTGTGCCGGCTTCGGGTGACAATTGCGTCCCGGAGCCTGCCAGGAGGTCATCAGCCCCACTCAGTGGCTCTGAGCACCTCAGCTCGGTTCAGCGGGAAGTGGAACTTCCTTCCACCCCCTGTTGCCAGGCTGATTGGCAGCCAGCGGGGCTGGAGGTGGATCTTGAGCGTGCATGATTGCTGCTGGGCAGGGAGGCCCCAGGAACTCCACTGGCTAACACACACAGCATGCTGAGAATGAGGAAAAGGCCTGAATCCCTCATTTACCCTTCTGCTGCCTGGTCTGCAGGGAGATGATGAATGAGGTCCATCACAGAGTGTCCCTAAGCAGTGAAAGCAACGAGCCTTGTTTTTTCCAGAGAACTGAGGCCAGTGACCCAGGGAACCTCAGATCTCAATGTTGTTGAGGAAACCCTTGCAAGGAACATAAAGACTTGTTAGTTCTCTGCCTTCAGCTAAAGTCAGGAGCAGCCAGCTTTTAGTAGGACGGGTCAAATGAATCTTTATGAACAACAACTATCCACAATCTTTAAGTTCTGTAGCGCCAATGAAACACATGTGCCCGCACCCCACCCCCAATAGACCACAACCATTAAGAACATTATCTTTCCAAGTCGGGTTTCTTAATTTAGGCGGGAGAAAGGCAATGGTTAGGGAAAGAACCACCCCTGACTATTTATTGTCTCAACAATTCAGAAGAGGAGGGCCCAAGAATCTCTCCAGGAAAACTACTTCCTTCCATTTAGTGAGAACTCTAACAGTTTTCGAATGGGTGGCCAGAATCCGATCCCACAATACTGTGGAAATAACAAAAGCCCTGGGGATTTCCCCATGTGTCCGAGGCTCTGGGGACAAGGCCAGATGATCTTACTCAGCAGGGAACTCATTCTCATACTCAACTCAGTTTTCTTCTTTCCCAATCTCCCAGGATTTGTTTTTTGTTGTTGTTGTTGTTGTTGTTGTTGTTTGTTTGTTTTTTGTTTTGTTTTGGTTTTATTTTCATTAGTATGTACTGGTTTAATTTAGTAGGTTGAACTATTCTAGAGTTTCCTCATCTAAATCCCTCTCAGACTTTGAAAAGTGAGAAGGATCACTCAAAGGCATCTAAATACACTAGCTACCTTAGGTGTGTGGAAATAAATCAGTAAAATTGGTCCTGGGGCTATGAATATATATGAAGAAATTGGGTCCCTAGAGATGATTCTTCAGAAAGCTAAGGGGATGTGAAAACAGAAGCTAAAGCCAGTGTTTCTGTATTTTGTGCCAGGGTGACAAGTTGAAGAGAAGGTTACCTGCTTTTAAACTGGCCCTATGTGCACTGGCACTGGTAGGACATTTAATAGATTGCTTTTGTCTGAGGGGAAGACAGTTGTTAAGTGGTTTTATTTATTTTTTTCTTTGAAAACAGTTAACCACAATATAATTAGCTTTGTTTGCACCAGCCAGGCCTGCCATTGATGAGGTGTCTAGAGCCCTTGTGGTATAGGTGCCTAAAAGCTTAAACTGGATTTAATTATTATTACTCAATGTCAGGCTACATAAATGGAAAGAGATAAAAAAGAATGGCTTGCAGCTCCACTGCCTTGGTTGGTGATTCCATCAGAGTTCACTGGCACAGCCATTGGGAGCTGGCACAGGAAACCCCAGCCACTCAGGATGGTGGGATGGTGTTTCAACTTCACGGAAGATTTCTCAACCTGCTGGGGAGGGTGTAGGGTAGAGGCCCAACACACTTTGATTTCCTCCACAATTTTTCTTTTAAATACTTTGATCTTTGTTATTTCAGGGAAAGAAAGCAAATCACAGAGTCTTCTTAAAAGTTCATGGTTTCCAAATGAAGGTTCCTTGGCTCTTAGCAATTCATTGATTGCCCATCCTGCTGCCTAAAATATCAGTGATGGCTCCATGAAGTAGCTGAGCTTAAAGATTCATCTAACCCAGGTATCCAGAAGGGGCTTTCCTACCTGAAGGCCAGCAGAGAGCAAGGCAGATGGCCCAGATCTGCCCACTTTCCCTACAGTCTATTTCATTGACAGGTCAGAATGGAAGCAGATGGTTTGCCAGAGGGCAATATATTGGCAGAAAGTACTTTGCTTTTTAGGTAAGAGACAGGCTGTTAGGAGTAAGTGCTTGGCATTGAGTTAATTAACCCTAGAGGTTCTGTTGAGGGATGACCTCTTTCCACCTTCTTGGATTGCAAAGAGGATGAGCTAGGTGGTGTGGAAGGAGAGAAGACCGGAAGATTTAGTAGCATACTGGTTTATTTCCTCCTCCAGCCCCTGCTCTCCACAGCATTAGTTTGCACACTGTCAGGAGAGGGAGCACGGGCTGCAGTGCTGCTCTTCATCTGCAGGACAAGTTCAGGGCCAACACCCCCCCCCCCCCAAAAAAAAAAAAAACCCAACAACAACAAAAAACCAAACCAAACCAAAAAACCCACAGGTAGGCTGGCTTCTGCTCATAGTCTCTTCCCAGACAGTCTATTGCAGAAGCTTTTGTGGGTGAGATCTGTCTTAGTAAGGGTTTCTATTGCTATGAGGAGACACCTTGACCACAGCAATTCTTATAAAGGGAAACATTGAATTAAGGCCGGTTTACAGCTCAAGGGGTTTAGTTCATTATCATCGTGGCAGGAAGACATGATGCTGGTGAAGGAGCTGAGACACACCTCCTGCAACAAGGCCACACCTACTCCAACAAGGCCACACCTCCTAAATAGTGTCACTCCCTGGTGACCAAGCATACAAACACATGAGACTATGGGGGCCATTCCTATTCAAACCACCATAAGAACCCACCAGGCTATGAAGTCAAGTACAGTACAGAGACTCCCTTAAGGCCTGATGGGGAGAGCTCAGCCATCCAGGCTCTTTCTTCATCAATAGTGCTACCATCATCGATACTAGTTATCTACTGATATACAGCAGACCAGCCCAAAACATGGTGGCTTAAGCACGGCTTATTTACTACCTGAGCCTGTGGCTCATCAGATTGGGTAAGGCTCAGCTGGGCAGTTCTGCTGTCTTAGCTGGTCTCACCCATACACCTGTGTCAAGTAGGACCTCACACATGTGGTAGTTGGTTGGTGGTTGGCTGTTCTAAGGAGTCCTGTGACATCCAGTAAGCCATTCTGGCACTGTTTTCATAGAGGTGCTCACAGGAGCACTATGCAAGACTAAGCCTCACCCCAAAGGTGCTTAATGACTTGAATATTACAATACATAGCAAACACTGCTCAGGCAAAGCAGGTCAAATGACTACGCCCACAATGAGAGATAACAGAAAGGCTGCCATCTTGGAAACAACCTACTATGCCAGGAAAAAAAAATCCAATTTCAGAGCTCAGTGTTTCCCATTCTCAGGCATAATAATAGTTCATCTTTCAGGTTTGCAGCATGCTGGAACCAAAAGCCATTTCTCCACGTTTTGGCACTCAGTTTCCGTAACTGATAAAAGGGATAACATCCATCTCACAGAATTGATCCACTACCAATAGGGACTGAAAACATAAATATATGTTGACTGTGAGGCTTCTACAGTTGTCAAATAGATTTACAGCTTCTCAGGACACCTACTCATTTGTAAAAGCTATGTTTCCCCAAGTCTGGAAAGCTTTCTGTTGGCAACTATGAGGGTGTCACATAGCATCCATTTGAGGTTCCCTTCCCTTTGGAGTTCTTCTCTAATCTTCTGATGGAAGTTATCTTTATTAATTATAATTTATAATAAATATAATTATAATTTATATAAAGAATTATCTTTATAAAGATTTATTTTTTTGAGAATTTTATACAATATATTTTGATTATAATATATTCTTTCCTCTTTTTCAACTCCACCAAGGCCCCTTCTCCCCACCCCCAACTTCATGTTCTGTCTCTTAAAAAGCGAAACAAACAAACTCCATGATAAAAAAATCATGGAGTTCTATTGTGTTGGCCAACTACTCCTGAACATGGGGCCTGCCCTGGAGGTTATTGAAAGGTCACTCTGTTTAAGAAAACTTATTTTTCCCTTTCCCAGCCACTAACTATTGCAAATAGCTTCTGGGTTACGGATGGGACTTGGTGGCCATTTCTCAGTTCTGGGGTTTTGTGTGGCTTGTGCTTGCGCAGGTTCTGAGAGTTCATATGTGCCTTTCAGCCTTGTTGTGCGTCCAAATGTTGTTTCCTTGAAGTCATCCACCATCTGCGACTCTTACAATCTTTCCGCCCCCTCTTCCACATAGAACCCTGCACAATCTTGAACACATCTCTTCACTCATGCTAAGCCCAACCATCGAGCTTTTTGGCTATGTTCAGAATTTAAAGTTCTATTTTCAAAATTTGTCTTTGCGTTCTAAATACGACATCTGATACTTTAAAAAAAAGAGAAAGAGAGCAAATGTTGGTGACTTTAAAAGCAGTATTAGTGTACAGTATGGAGGGGCTCATTCATGTGCTTAATAAAACTATGTAGAAAGGACGAGGTGGGGTGGACTGGGAAAAGGTCCTTCGTTGATGGAGCTTCAGTTCCAATGGTGGAGGTTTGACTAGGCAGGGGATGGCTAGATGGGGAAGTTTGGCTTCTCAGCGTGGGGTTGGCACCCACCGGATCGCCAGCTTCCTTCCCTCACCGCAGGCCTGGGAATGATGGGGTCTGGGGTTGTGTGTGGGCTCCCATGCGGGCTCCCTTTCCTAGGAGACGGAGCTGGTAGCCTGGGGTCCCCGGGGTTTCGCGGTTGGCGCCAGCCCGGAGCTGCTGCAGGGCAGTGGTTGGGGCCCGGCTCCTCCTCCCTTTCCTCCGCGGAGGCTGACGTGGAGGCAGCGGCGCGGGCGGCCGCGGGAGGCGGCGGCGCGGAGGCTCGGAGGTGCCCGGCTCTCTCGGGGCTGCGCGGGGCTAGGGTGGCTGCGGCTACAGGAGCTGGAGGAGGAGAAGGGAGGTGTCTGTGCAGCCAGCCCGCGCACGCAGGAAGGGACATGGACGGCGATCGGACCGAGAGCGACTGGCAGGGGCTGGTGAGCGAGGTGAGGCCGGGGCTCCGGGCCGGCCTCCGTAGCGGTTGCAGCGGGTCCGTAAGCCCCGCGAGGCCGGGTACCAGGTGGCCGCGGCAGGATCTGTAGGTGCACGGTCCACCCTTCACTTTCGGGCCTGCGGGGGCGCCGCGGTGTCCCGCACCATCTGGTGCCAGGCTTTGGGGAGGGGCCTCTCGCTCGCCAGTGTTTGGCCTAGGATTGGAGAGACTGAGAAGCCCTGGGATCCGGGAGGGGAAGGAGCGAAGCCCCACCTGCCTGCCTGTCACCACTGTTGGAGGCAAGCGATTGGATGATTCCTGGTGCCGAAAAGGTGGCGCCTGGGGGACAATCCGGGCCCTTGGGTAACTGGGCAGGTGTCATGTCTTAGAGCAGTGGTTTGGGTGAAAGAATTTGGCATCCTTACAACGGGTGGCTCTTACGTTCATCTCCTCCATCCACTCAGCTCCTGTTCCTGAGCCTACTGTGTGTGAAGTAGTGGAGCCATACATTTCTCAAAGGCAAATGAGATGGCTACAGAGGTGATTTGACCTGTGGAAACGCAACACCACGCTCTCCCCGGCGAGTGTGCCAGAAACTCTCCCAGGGATGAGCTTTCAGAATCTTAGCCCCTCTTTAACTCGCCCAGAGTTGGTTGGCTCGGGACAGGCTGCTGGCTTCTCCAGGTGAGCGGGAAGGTGATGTTTCCCTTCCCCCAAGCAAGCTACCACTCACCTCCACCATCTGTGTGGATGGGTCCTCCATTATCTGGCCACTTAACACTCAGTGTGTGTAGAGCGATGAGCCAACCTCACCATTTAGAGGCTCTGCCCTAGTTTAGTTCGTTTAAGCATTGGTCTAGCACTGGGAAGCCGGACCCCCAGTGGGATGATCCACTATGCTTTACCCCATCTCCGTGTCCTCCATCTGTCAGGTTTTATGTCAAGGGATAGATCCACCTAGACCTAGGGCTCATCTAGAATCATCTACAGCAGTAAAGGAGGCTGGAGGGAGTTCTTCATGGAATGTCAGTGCTGGGCTCTGACTTAGAAGATACCATATTCCTTGTTCCAGTAGATGTGTGCTGAGAGTGTATTACAGGTCAGGCACCTGGCTGTGGGGATGCACATCTGTGATCATCTGGCCATGGGGATGCACATCTGTGATCAGCACTTGGTAGAGGCGGAGGCAGGGGGATTAGGCCATCCTCTGCTACATAGTGAGTTCAAAGCTATGCATAAGACCCCATCTCCCTCCCCAAACAAACAATAAAGAAGTTAGATACAATTTTCTGTGGTTAGAATTCAGTGGTCACCGATTCAGAAGACACCTCAGCACCTACTGCCACCAAAGAACACATGAGGTTTACTGGTGTAGTCTGGGAAGAAAGTCACTCATTAAACAATAAAAACATCCTGAGAAAGGGAGTGTAATCCAAGCTAAGCTGTACCAGGTGTCCCTGAGGGTGCGTATTTGTACTAACCAAATTACATGGCCATGGAATCCGAGCTGGACTGTGTTTTTAATTGGCTCTCCAATGCCTACACCTCGAGCTCCATATACAGAAGGAAATCAATATGTGTTTGCCAAATAAGCTCATGGATTCTGAAAGAGGTCTTATAAAAGTTGTCCCATCCATCCCAAATGAGTCCTGTCTTGTTGATATAACATGCAAGAACCATGCAACTGTGTTAAAAAAAGATGCATACGATTTCCTGTTTTAAGTTAAGCTCATACTGTTGTATACCTTCATAGCTGTCATGGCCATATGCTGTAGAATAAAGGAATTTGCTTTTCACAGATGTGTATATTAAAGACTTGCAGTGTGAGCATGAGCAGAATTTGCTTTCTGCTGTAGGAATAATTAATGTCCGTCTCTTGACTATGCCCTTCACGTCAGTCATTGTAAAGTAATATTTTCCTTAGCTATTGAGTCTCATTCGACAATATATGTAGGAATCACTTCTTAAGCAGTGTGGGAATCAGGGCTAAGGCAGGCCAAGGAACATGCTCTAAGCCTCACAGCTTGCAACTGGAGGAAACATGACTTGAACCCTGGTCTGTCTGGCCCCTTACTTGGCATTATGAGGCAGTGCTTTATATGATCTGTCTACATCTCTCATTAAATGCTAGCCTTCCAAGGCAGGGGACCATGTCTAATCTACCTTTGAGTCTGAAGCAAATGGATCAGCTTTCTTACAATAAGGCCTATAGATCAGGGTCATTTTGGATGCCCATGAAAGGGCAAATTTCTGGGTCTCCAATTAACTGCAATGGATGGAATTTTGCTCCCCAAACACCCACAGATGTTTTGGCTCCTCATAATAACTGCATATATGTTTTTATTTGTAAATAGGGTTTTTGTAGATATTGTCAAGTTGAGAATCTTACAATGAGATCATCTTATGTTTAGGGTGGGCACTTAATCTAATGACTAGTGAGAGGGATGGGGCTCGAGACACAGAGACATGGGGGGAAGCTCTAGAAAGACAGACACACAGAGAAAAAGCATATGAAAACTGCCAGGGATTAGAGAGGTGCCGCCACAAGGCAAGGAGCACCTGGTGGCACATCGATTCTGAACACCAGGCCTCCCTGACTGGGAGAGTAAGTTTTTGTTGTTTTAAGTCTCAGTTGATGCCAATTTGTCACATCAGCTACAGGGAACAAATCCTCTGCTGGAAAGTGAGAGATGCAACCCCAGCCTGGCTTCCTTGAAATCCCAGCCCAGGGAAGCACCTATTCATTTATTTAGTTAGCAGAGTTCTGTGTGTGTGGACTGAACCTGGTACCTAGCAAAACTGAATTCAATGAAGTATGGCTGGTGGCATTACCAAACGAGTTGGGGACCTACAGGAAGCAACTTGGACCAGGGCCAAATGAGCTTTGTAAGGGAGCACCGTCTCTTTCCAAAGAAGTCCTGATTTCTGCCCCACCTGGGTCCCTACACCATTTCCCTCCCTGCCCAGAGCTCTGGGCTGTCTTTCTTTTGGTTTCCTCCACTGGTTTGGACATGGTTTTCATTTACACTGAGCCTATAGAGAGCAGGCTTATTTCCCCATTTTTACGGTAACCAGTGGTGACAACCCCGACTTAAATACTCTGTGTGTGTGAAAGAGTCATGGTGGATGCTCAGAGCTATACACCCAGTGCCTGAGGGGGAGGGGTGCAAATATCCTCTCATTGCCACATGTGGTGAGCTTTCAGCCCTAGAGAAGCCACAGCAGCAATCACACACATAATCCCTGGCTTGTACTAATTACTTTTCCATCTCTGTGACCAATTACTTGACAAAGTTAACTTAAAGGAGGAAGGGTTTATTTTGGCTCACGCTTTCAGAGGGCTCAGGCCATCATGTCAGGGAAAACATAGTGAAACAAGGCAGATCACATCTTAGTAGCCAAAGAAACAGGGAGCAGGTAATCCAGGCCTCTTGCTGGCTTTCTCCTTCCTTTCCCTCTTTTATTAGTCCAGGCCCCTGGTGTAGGATGGTTCTGCCCAGATTCAGGGTGGGTCTTCTCCCTTCCGCCATTCTTCCCTGAAATGCCCACAGCAGTGCTGCCACCCCCTCCTCAGTGTTTCCTAATGCACTCAAGTTGGCAGTCACTTCTCAGCCTAATCACTGGTTGAAATTTGGATCACTAATTTGGGCATGTCGTACACTGTGGTTGTGAACCAGACGAAAGACAGACTCTATTGCAGCTCCACACCATTGTTTTTTGGTTTCAAGGAAGTAAGCCGATGTAGAGTTCAGGCCTGTGGTCAGTTAAGCTGAAGTTTTAATTTTAGTTTTTTTTTTAACATTTATTTATTTCTTCAAGTTACATCTCAGTCATAACCCCTTCCCTGTCCCCCTCCTGGTCCTACCCTCCTACCCTCTTCCCCCTCACCCTCCTATCCGCTTTTAAAAAAAAAAAATGAAGGTGTATCTTTTTACCCCCAGTAGCTCCTCCTTTTAGTCCAATAAAAGGCTCTTTTTCTTATAACAATAAGTACAATACAAAACAATAAGAACAATTAGGCAACAATTATGAAAATTATAAGGTATAACATACATTCCAAATGTAAAGTCTGTATGTTTTGGCAACTGATATTAATATTCTATTATCCATCTATCTCTATGAATTTAAAGTTCTATACTCAGTTTCCATCCTAACTTGCATTACCAACTTAAAATCACCTTCTTAGACCTAGACCATCCTTTTAATTCCTAAACAACTTAAAATTTAACTGTGAGACTATAACTCTCTACTCTTCAACCACATCAGAGACCTGAGAAGGATAAATATATCTGAATAAACAGGAAGTACAGAGCCAGCAGCTTCCAAAGCTAAGAAATGACAGACAACTGCCTGCCTGGATAGTTCCCAGTTTCTCTCAATACATTGGAGCATCTATGTTCAGCCTGTTGGCTCAGTATCTCTGACAGACATTAACTGTAAAAAAGGAATTATGAAGGACTTGCCTACCCTGTCTTGGCAGAGGTAGGCTGTTGACTTACCTACTTCCAAGTTTTGTTCTTTTTGGACAGCATTCTGTCTACAGTTGAAACAAGGGCTTTCTCTTGCCTAGTGACAAGCTTGCCACTAATGCAGCCATCTCCAATTGGAGCTTCTTTGATGCTCATCATCTACTTGGAATAGAATGGGAGGTGCTGTCAGGAGTTGACATGTCTCAATATCAAAAAATCTTAAGTGAAGAAAACATCTTTGAATGCCATTTTAGTTTTAACTTTTAGTTAAAAACTTTTAGTTTTAGTGTTGACTTAGACTCTGAAGATACATACTTAGGGATAAGCCTTGGCTGTGCCTTTTGCTTGGTTCAAATGATCAGAGCCTTGAGCTAAAATGGCTAAACACAGAAGGAATTTTATTGACTGGTGCTGTGAATTGAATTGTGTCTCCCAGAGTACGTGTCCAACTGTCCCCCTCTATACCTATGAGCGTGACTTTATTCTGAACTAGGGTCTGTGCAGATGAAACCAACTATGCATTCCTGCTACATGGACTCTAACCCAATGCCTAGTGTTCTTATAACAAGAGGGATATATGGACAGAGAGGTACACAGAGGTAGGATATGATGGAGGCACGGGGGAAAGATGGCCAACTAGTGACCTAAACAGAATTTGGAGTTAGCATCAAGTGAAGGAACACTAAGGCTTGTCAACTACCACTGGAAGCTAGCCAAGGTGATAATGGGCCTTCACTTAGGGATATATTGGGGAACACAGATCTGTTGACACCTTGATTTGGATTTCTATCCTCCAGAACTATGAGAGAGTTGGTTTCTGATGGTGTTCCACACTTGGTGTGTGGCAGTGTTATATTAACCACTACCTAACATGTCCAGTAACTCTGTGATTCGGTGGGCCTTTTTGTGTTACTGGATTTGACACATAAAGGATTATTTCCCCTCCATATTTGGGCCTGGAT
Source organism: Lophiomys imhausi (assembly GCA_907164525.1). Lineage (NCBI taxonomy): Eukaryota > Metazoa > Chordata > Mammalia > Rodentia > Muridae > Lophiomys > Lophiomys imhausi. Next base: position 4,537,594 of record CAJQZJ010009649.1, on the reverse strand, counting down.
TTAGTCAGCCTCCCATCCTTCAAGTTCAAGTTTAGGGAGAAAGTCAAGATACTTGTCTAACGTCCCATAAAACCCCAGGACACTCAAAATACATCTAATCTCTCTCTCTCTTTCCTTTCCTTCACTCAGGCTGACCTTAAACTTGTGGTAATCCTCTTGCTTCCCTCTCCCCCTAATGTTGGGATTATAGACATGAGCCATCATGCCTGGCTTTCAAACTGCTTTACAAGTCACCCTCTTGTCCTGTAGGGATTGCTTAGCAATGTGGTGATTTGATGGTTTTAGGCCTGGATTTGTGCATTTAACTCTGCTGAGGCCCCATGCACTGAGAACAGGGATAAAAAAGATCCCTAGATAAAACTGGTAGACTAAGCAAAGAAAGAAGAGCTGCCATGCAACTCCTATGATCTTCTTTGTTTTCCTTCCCTCACCCTTAAGAGGACAATAAAAACACTCAATTTTTTTTTTTTGAGTCTATTCTGTAACTATCTATGTGCACCAGGCTGATCTTAAACTCACAGAGATCCACTCTGCTTCCTGAGTGCTGGGATTAAAGGTGTGCACCACCATGCTTGGATACCTTAGGTGTTGTGAAGATAAAACATACTAATGCCTGCTTGTACTGAACCTTGTGTTTGGCAGGTGAATTTATAAAAATGAGCATAAACTCTAGGACCCCAACTTTGGTGAACACAAAATTTGGGTCTAAGGAACTTAACTTTCTAAGAAAAATAGATGTAGCTGTTAAAATCCAAGATACTAGTCTCTAAATGTAACATTTTAAATTAGATAGACATCAATGTGCCTTTCATGTTAGAGTGTCACAGTCCAGGTGGGCCTACACTCTGCAGAACCCAGGCTCCTTCCATCTTGTTGCTTTACTATAATTTAGGGCATACCCATTAGTGGGGTGATTGAACCTAGATGCTGCTGCTTTTATTATATCTCAGCCCATATGAAGGGGAAAGAGGCTCAGAGGTCATGGGGAGTCCAGTGGAGGAGCTTTTCTTGACTGATGAACAGATGAAGAACTTTTTGTATCACTTCTGGTCACAAACCATTGATTTGAGCATTGTCACATGATCACTATTGACTAAAAGGATTAAAAGAAAATATAATCTTTAGCTAGATATACCCAATTTGTATTTGGGAAGATTCTACTAAAAGGTAGAGACATAGAAAGAAAAAAATCATCAAAGAAAGAGGTAGATAAATTGAACTTTATTAAAATTAAAAATATTTGCCTATGAAAGACTTGCTTGAGAAATGCAAAAAAAAAAAATCCATGAATTGGGAGAAGGTATGTGTAGAATATGTATCTCTCCAGAATATAAAAACAATTCTTATAACTAAATAGGAAAATAAGCAATCTAATTTTCCAAATGGGCAAAGTTAAGTAGATGCTGCTCTGAAGAGGAGATGGGGTGGCACCTGCACAGATGTTCAGCATCATCAGTCACTAGGGAGATGGAAATTGGAACCACAGGGAGAAACCACAGCACTCCTATTAGAATGGAAAAACAGCAAACAAACTAATAAAGAACTGGCAGGATGGAGAGCCACCAGAAGTCTCCATTGCTGGAAGGAATAGACCATGTAGTCACTTCTGAAAACAGTGTGAGTGCATGTGTGTGTGTGTGTGTGTGTGTGTGTGTGCATGTCTATGCTAGTGTCTGTATGTTAGTGTATGTGTGTATGATGTGAGTGTGTGTGTGTTAGATGAGTGTGTGTGTGATGTGAGTGCATGTGTGTCTGTCAGTGTTTGTGTGCTATTGTATGTGTGTGTGATGTGAGTGTGATGTGAGTGTGTGTGTGTGATGTGAGTACATGTGTGTCTGTCAGTGTTTGTGTGCTATTGTATGTGTGTGTGATGTGAGTGTGTGTGTGATGTGAGTGCATGTGTGTCTGTGTGATGTGAATGTGTATGTTTCTGTGTGATGTGAGTGTGTGTATGTCAGTGTTTGTGTGCTAGTGTGTGTGTGGGATGAGTGTGTGTTTCTGTGTGATGTGAGTGTATGCATGTGTGTGTGATGTGAGTGCATGTGTGTGTATGTCAGTGTTTGTGTGCTAGTGTATGTATGTGTGATATGAGTGTGTGTGTGTCTGTGTGATGTGAGTACATGTGTGTGTATGTCAGTGTTTGTGTGCTAGTGTGTGTGAGATGTGAGTGTGTGTGAGATGTGAGTGTGTGTGTGATGTGAGTGTGTATGTTTCTGTGTGATGTGAGTGTGTGCATGTGTGTGTGATGTGACTGTGTGTGTAATGTGAGTGCATGTGTGTGAGTCTATGTCAGTGTTTGTGTGCTAGTGTATGTGTGTGTGTGATGTGATGTGTGTGTGCATGCACAGAGGCCAGTAGAAGATATTCAATGTCCTGCTTTATCACTATCTGCCACATTCCCTTGAGATAGGGTCTCTTACTAGGCTGGCAGCCAACAAACCCCTGACATCTTCCTGATGTCTCCTCACATTTGCTGGATTAGTGCTGGGGTTACACACACGTGCCACACCAGGAGCTGCTTACTTATGGGTACTGAGGATTTGAACTCATGTCCTCTTGTTTGGGCAGCAAGTGCTCTTATCCATTGAGCAATCTCTCTAGCCCTTCTTAAATCCTTCAAACACACTTTATTAAGGCTTAGTTGATTCATAAAACCCCATGCTTCCTTAGTGTGTTCAGCTGATGGTTGGAACATGAATATTCACCTGGTGATGGCTATTATTGAGACCAAAGAATAAATAAATCTTTGAAAAGTCAAAAGTAAAGGGCTAGAAAATCCCCGTGGTTTGCCAGAGCCTTGTACTACTGTAAAAGAGGAACTTGGGGGGACTTTCTGGTTTGATGGACACATCCTACATGTTGATTATGGGGGTGGTCATATGGGAGTGACTATAAGTTTATTAAAGTTTATAGAACTTCAAACTTTTAAAAGGTTATCCCTATGTAAATTGTATGTAAATAGTACAGTAAATACATTTCTTTTAAAGAGGAGACAGTAGATATTCAAGATAACCATTGCTGTCGATGACCTTACTCTGTATTTTTGTAGTTCTTCAACTCCACAGGTTTGTATCTAAACTAGCCATGCATGTTCCCTCCCCAGCCCTCACTCTCTCTCCCCCAACACTCATCAGGATAAAGACCTCCTTTGTACCCTGATTCTGCCCCACCTTGATGTAGGATATACTTTCTTGAGATCTTGGTAGATGGAGCTACTTGGGAGCCATTTGTGCCTTGGCCTCATAAGGGCAAGGCATTTAAAATGGAGAAGGCCATTATTTTATTGCCTGGATTTTGTTGCGCTTCCCCTTTATTGGACAGAAAGGCGGACTGTCTGGCTTCTTAAAAAGAGACAGACACTCGCAGGGAGAAACAGAATGCTGACTACAGGAAATGGAGGTGACATGGGAAAACAGGCCTAGCTTGTTAATGTTTTGATGCATTCACTCCCATTAGCTGATACTTTTATTTAATAAAAGGACTATGTACAAAAGTACGTGAACTGTGCAGAGGAGCAGACTTAGAGAAAGTGGAATATGAACCAGGTCCCTTCCCTTTAGTTCAGTGGTTCTTAACCTTCCTAACGCTGTGTCCCTCTAATACAGTTCCTCATGTTGTGGTGGCCCCCAACCATAAAATTATTTTCGTTGCTACTTCATAACTGTAATTTTACTACTGCTATGAATCAACCTAAATATCTATGTTTTCTGATGGTCTCAGCTGACTCCTATAAAAATGTCATCTGACTCCCAAAGGGGTCACAACCCATGGGTTGAGAACAACTGCTTTAGGTAAAGAGGGCAAAGAATATCATAAGCAGAGATGAGCATGAGCCCGAGCTGGTGTTTGCTCTGAGAGGAAACACTCCAAGAAGGGGGAGAAACTATTTGGTTGGGAGGCAGTGTGCACTGCAGTTAGGTAGCCAGGGTAGACCAGGTGACAAATGGATTCAGAGGTCAGACAGCAGGGTGTGCTCTGATGTAGCTGGAACAGAGAGGCACCAAATGCTTGTTCAGCTAAAGTTGATGAAAAGTACTTGGGAGAGCGTTGTTTCTATTGAACCCACTTGTCACAGAGCTTCAGTCATCTGCAGGTGCCAGGCAGAGGGAATGTACAAACAATGTAGTGACTCCCAGAAACCAGGGAGAGACAGGTGAGGGCGAGCTACCACTGACCTGATCTTTTCTGCCAACAGCAACCATGTGGTCTGGAGAAAGGTCTTTGATAGCCAGACTTCTGGTTTTGGATGAGTGAGTTTATTAAGTGTACAGTAAGTGAAAATAAAAGAACAAATAGCAAGTAGCAGATAGAGAGAGGCTGCAGATAGACAGTAAAATATCAAGTCAGGAGTTTACAGTGTTTACCAGACTCAACGGGAGCAGCACAATTGAGAGAACGAACAAAGGGGATGCCATCAAATCTGCAGCTTACAAACATCCATCAGAAAATAAAGTGGCAAGTCTCACCGAGGCAGCCAGTTGGAGTTGTCCCTTCAGAGTCCTGGGCCAAGCAGAGTGTCCCCTCAGCTAGGCCTCCAAGTGAAAGAACAAATAGCGGCAGGTGGAGAGGACAACAGTAAACACCTGTCAAGGTGGACGGGGGAGCTGGAGCAGTCAGCTGGAATTCTCAATCAAGAGCCTCAGGTGCCAGGTCCTCTTCATCCTCCCCATAGAGGGGCTTTCCCTGGCTGAGTAGCAGGGTGCTTTATACTACAGGATAAACACTAGTAACCGCAGTTGGAAAGAGTTTACTTTCTAGCTGTTCTCAAACACATAATATTTTAGCTTTTTGCTATTTTCCTGATACAGAGCTGGGGGCGAGTCTGACCCAGGACAGAGGGTTTCAGAAGACATTTGAAATAAATGTGCTTGGGTCTACTGTGTGTGTGTGTGTGTGTGTGTGTGTGTGTGTGTGTGTGTGTGTGTGTGTGTGTGTGTGTGTAGTGACTCCTGGAATCAGGGAGAGACAGGTGAGGTTGACCTACCACTGATCTGGTCTTTTCTGCCAGCAGCAGACTCAGCTTCTCAGTGAGCTTGAACCGCAATTTACCTATAGAATGTGTATTACAACAATGAATCATAATTATTCTGTAGTTGTCTATTTCTCTACAGGACCCAAAAAGCTTTTAACTTCTTGGGACAAAGTAACTCTAAGTTTTTAATTTGTAACCTTAGCACCTAGTATCAGACTTGCCCATTGTATGGAAGCAGAGCCATAAGTATAGAGTATATGAACGGGTCAGTGCTTGAAAGAATGAAGATATAAGGAAATGCAGAATTAGTGGGCATTGAACAAAATGGTGATGGGAAACATTTCAAAGGGAGACCTCTGCAGGAGTCACAGCAAGCTGGATGGGGCGGATGGAGTGGAATGATACCTTTGGAGGTGGTTGAGTATCAGGTGTTGGGAATTACAGGAGGTGGGGGCAACAGAGCTTGGTAAGGAGAGAGTGTGTGTTCTGTTTTGAACTCTGCATTGTTCAGCTTGCTAGGAGTGCTTGAACTCTTGTGAGGAGAGCCGAGTGTTCACTGGGAATGCTTCTGATGAGCAGCTATCTTTGTAGTGGCAGCCTAATTTCAGAGTAAGTTTATTAAAATTAGCATGTGGGGGGAGGATTGAGTGCAACTGCTATTTTTAACTAATAGGATTCATGTTCTCCCCTATGTGGAGAAATTCACATATGCACTTCTAAATTTGACAATTTCTTACTCTTATTATGTTGAAAAAGTAGGTGAGTTTCACACTGAATAAATACATTGAAGATTGGAAGAGGCTTGTGGCTAGTCTCTGAATGAAAATGACCAGAGTAAATGATGTTTTGTACACACAGCCTCCTTCGCATCAGTAACAGCAAACTGGGGCTGTTGCATGACCTTGCTCTGGGGAGACTGTGCAACTGTTTCTTCACCCACATAAGGTACTGTTGATAGACCAAAGAAAGGATTCCATTCTAGCTTGGTGACACAGTACGTTTACTGGGGTTATTTACAGGAGCATGGCTGACTCAAAAGCAGCTGTTTTACCCCAAAGACCACATCAGCATGATGACAAGTCATAAAAATCCATATCTAAGGAGCTCTCTGTTCATCTTGCAGGCAGCTCCACTGAAGTCTCCTCTTCCCTAGCAACTGTTCGTTTTGTCATGTTCTGAGATCTTGAATCTTCTAGACTTTCTGAGGTTCCCCTAGCCTTGTGAATTTTCCTCAGCTTCCTACTTCCCTCTAGGAAGGAATGTTTCAATTTGTAAGATTGCTACACACTGCCACTTTGTGTGGCTCATGGCAAGTGCTTGGCCGACTGGAGGGTCTGCTCCTATCAAGGAGGACTCAGACAAAATGTCACCACGTGTTGGGACTAAATGGTTCCCAGGGAATACAAACTGTTATGGTTTGGATAGGAAGTGTCCACCACCCAAGACTCCCGTATCAAAATGTGATTCCCCAGCTGGTGGGCCCTCTCCTTTGAGAGCAGGTTGGATCATGAAGTCCCTGACCTAATCAATGAATGAATGAACGCATGGATGGATTTATAACTTGATGTGTTATTGAGACGTGATGAGAACCAGGAGGAGGGGCTCACTTGGAGGAAGTAAGCCACTTGAGGGGTGTATTGGAAGAGTGTGTCTGGCCCCAGAGTTTTCCTCTTCCCCCTCTGCTTCCTGGCTGCTGTGAGGTGAGCTGCTGCACTGTTCCATCTTCCTCCTGCATGATGCTTCTGCCTTGACACAGGCCTGAAAGTAATGGGCCCAGCCAACCATACATCGAAACCAAGAATCCGCCTTCATTTTACGTTGTTTATGTCAGGCGTTTTGTCACAGTAATGAAAGGCTGATTAACACACAAACCTTTGGTTAATTTTTCGTATTTCATGTCACCTCGTTTAATATGCTCTTTCTAGTATCTATTTTATTGCAATAGACATCCTAATTTTGCTTGGATATCAGATCTTCTTTAAGCCAGTCTATATTCTGTACAAATCACCAGTTAAGCCACTTTGAAAACAAAGCATAAAGCAGGTGCTATCAATGTTCTCTTACTTCAGCAGCTCCCCTATCTGGCGTTGACACACCATCTAGCTTGCTTGCTTCATAAATTGGCTGCTTCAGCCAAACAGATCCTGATACATTCTGGCTCCCTCCTCCTCCATACACACTGACCTCACTGGGGTAAGGCTCTTGCATCTTCCCTGGTCAGAGCCTTTCTTGGTTCTTCACACTAGGCTAAAGATGCAGTCCCTCTGTGGTGGCTTGAATAAGAAGGCCTTCTATAGGCTCATATATTTGAATGCTTAGTCACCAGGGGGTGTCACTATTTGAAAAGGATTAAGAGGTGTGGCCTTGTTGGAGGAAGTATGTCATTAGGGATGGGCTTTGAGGTTTCAAAATTCCATGCCAAACCCAGAGTCTCTCTGTGTCTTTCTGTCTACGAATCAGGATGTAGCTCTCAGCTACTCTTCTAGCACCTGCCTGCATGCTGCCATGCTCCCTGCCATGATGATAATGGACTAAACCTCTGAAACCCCCTAAGGAAGCCCCCAATTAAAGGCTTTCTTTTATAAGAGTTGCATTGGTCATGGTGTCTCTTCGCAGCAATAGAACACTTAGATGCCTCCTAAAATCATCATGACTTGAAGCCAGCACTTCTCTTTCTTCCTTATGCATCTTACCTGAAAGCGCAATTCCACCAGCACTTGCCTGCAGCCTGAGAGGGAATGGAACTTCTCTGTGTATGTGTGTGAGCTCCTGCAAGGTTACTGTGCCCTTCAGAGATGGGACACGACTGCTTATGGAGAGCCAGTAGATGGTTTTAGATGCTGACACTTTTTGAGGTGATTGCCTGGGAGCACATGCTGAAGCAGTCCCACAGGACTGACCCATTCTGAATTGTTTGATTTCATATCCTCATTTATGGAAAATGAAACATGGGTGTCCCTGCCCATTTACCTATCCATAGGTTGATTAGTGGTGGCCACACAGGCAGAGTTCGGCCATGTTGGATGGATCCCACAATTGAACTTGGTGGGAATGGTTGATGCAAAAGAATGGTGGTCTGCCCACACACAGTGTTAGTGGGACAGGCTGGGTCACAGGTAAAGGTCCTCCTTCAGTGCCCTCTGGGCACACTTCCGTGCAAAGCCTCGTCCATGGCATAGCTGCCCTCAGGGTGTCCTCTGGTGGGCAAGGATGAGGTTCTGACCATGATATGCATGGTGACAAGTGCTTTGTAGAGGGGAAGAGAGGTCAGTTTAGCAGGGGAAGGAAGAAAGTTCTAGGTGGCTCCTGGGATAGAAAGGATGGGCAGAATTTTAGCATGTGGGCTGTTTTGGTTGTTTCTCAGTTACTGTATAAAATACCCTGATAGAAGGAACTTAAAAAGAAAAGAGGGAAGGCAGGCAGGCAGGCAGGAAGGAAGGAAGGAAGGAAGGAAAGAAGGAAGAGTCTCCTTTGGTTCACAGTTCCTGGCTCATAGCCCACCATGTGGAGAAGTGAAAGAGGCAGGAGCTCGAAGTTGCTGCTCACTTTGCAGCCACGGTCAGGAGAGATGAGTCCCCTGCTCAGCCAGCTTCCCGTTCTTGTGCAGTCTGGGGCCCAAGCCCAGAGATTGGTGCTGCCCTCCCTTTGGGTGGGTCTTGCTACTTCAGTTAACAGTCTCTAGATTATCCCTCAAAGCATGCCCAGAGCCTAAACTTTGCTAGTTAAGCCTGACCCTCGTCTTCAGGTGATCTAGACCCTGTCAAGTTGACAGGATTAATCGTCATGTGGAGACACAGAGGAAGGGTGTTCTAGTCAGAGGGAATGGAGACAGAAAGTGCTGAGTGAGCAGGACAAAGGCTTCCTTGGTGAAAGCTCAGCTCCTCTGGCTTTAGGTGGGGATACTCAGACTTCAAGTGTCCTGGTGGTAGTAAAGAAGGCACCAGGTGAGTGTGTCCTTCACTCTACAGGTGAATGATAGGAGGTGACTGGTCTGTCAGGCATGGATGATGGGGACAAAGGCTGACAGGGACAAGGGCTAGGCAGATGCAGGAGCCCATCTGTTCGTGTGTCTGAGCCTGTCTCATATGTATTTTCAGTCCATTTGAGTCTGCCCTCCACTCCTTCGCTGTCCAAATGGCCCCAGTGCGTACCCACTGTCCTGGCCAGCTTCCTAGTTAAACTGCCGTGCCCACCTCAGTCACCAAGGTCTGCTGCTTTGTTGCTACCTGGATTTGGGTAAATCTCCTCATGTCTTGGCCACCTTATTGTCTCTGGACTTTTATAAAGAGGAAGACAGTCCCCTGCCCAGTGCCTCTCAGGAAAGAAGACGAAGAAGGATGCACAAAAGTGTGTGTTCAAGCCCCACTCCCTTACGGAGTGCTTATGTCTCTCAGGCTGTAGGAAAATCCTTCCTTGGGGCATCAGAGATGGCTCTGCAAATGGAGGTGATGTGTCAGCTGCAGCTGTCAACACAATGCCACTGAAAATTCATGCGGATGGGGCACAGATTGACATGTGTGCTTGCTCTGCCATCTGTAAACCCACGATGAAGGCAATATTGGAGGTGGTTGGGTGGGGTGAGGGACTCCCTTTTTCTAGCCAATTCCAGTTTATTTTGTAATTGGCCCCAGCCTGATATGTATGCTGGGGTCAGCCTGTGACCTTTTATTCCCTCCCTCACAACTTTTCTAGACCTTGCAGTGTGCTTGCTGGCTGCTCTGCCCATTCCAGGCAACTTCTAGCCTATGACCTCTTCTATGAGCCTCTTCACTTCTGGCTTCAGGCCACCTTAATTGTCCCTGAGCATGATCTCATTGCAAGCCCACATTGTTCTGTCCCCCTCCACTTCAACTCCCTTCTGGTCTTGAGTACAGCTGCCAACCTCTCTGATTTCCTGCTTTGATGACGAGTCAGAAAAAGACACGATGCTTGTTCACAGAGAACTAACAGAAACCTCTTCCAGGATTAGTTTAGACATGTCTTCAGCTTTCCTGCACCTGAGTGTCTTCCACCTTTCTATCCCAGCCACTATGCTAGCTCAAGTGCCCATAAGTAGACTTCTGACCATAACTTTTCCTTGCTCAAAGAGCCTCTGCAACTCTTAATTGGCTCTCACTTCGGCCCAAACTTTGCTGTCATTTAAGGCATTTCTTACTTTCATCTAAACCAAATGGACCAACTCTATGTTGCATTTCTCTTCTCACACCTCCAGAACTTCTGGCAAACAGAACCACTTCCGGTTCCCAGTGAAGACTGGCTCCCCACACCTGCCCCTTTCGCCGCAGGCTACGCCCTCTGCTCAGAACTCCTGCACACCACCTTTCCCTTCCTTGCACTTCGAGGCTCAGCCATCAGTGCCTTGCACCACTGCTAAAGGTGTCTTCCTGCCTGCCATCCCAAAGCATCCGTTTAGCCAAACTTGCTCTCACCAGAAGACCTTGTGGCAGCTTAGGCTGGGACTGTTCTTGCCTTGACTTCAGCTTGGAGTTTCCCCAGGTGAGGATAAGGCTGATTCATCATTGACTCTCCGCTGGGCCCCTCGCAGTGCCTGTTCGCAGTGGACAAATTCAGAAGAGATGGCAATCTGAATGGTTTGTCGTTAGCACTTGAATTGAAAACCTACTGAATCAAAATAAGGACATCATATTTTTTATGAGAACTACATAATCATCTATTTTTCCCCCACATCTTCTTCTATCCATTTTTATCCCACAGAGCTTCGGACTTTCAAACTATAGATTGTGGTCGCTCAGAGGTAGTAAGTCAAATCACCGTTTTCTAAGCTCTTGGGATTTATGAATTTCCTATCTCACTTCCATCCTCCCTGTTTCTTCCATTTCATTCTTTTCATGCTGGAGTTTTACTGTATCAGACATACTGCTAGGAAAGAAGCAGGCAGAGTCTGTAGGTGGGAAATCATTTGGCTATAAAGAGCTTTTATAATGGGGTGTGACCTTCCCCTGAGTGTTCACCAGGCTTTCCCTTTGCTCTTGACAGGAATTAGCTTGCTTCAAAGATCATTTACTACCTAGGCCTCACTCTTCTTCAATGAAATTCCATAATTTCTTTAAAAAACATTTTATTTTCTGTTTTCCATGTGTGTGTACCTGTGGAGGTTAAAAAGGAGTATCAGACCCCCTGGAGTGGGAGTTACCCATGGCTACAAGCCACCTGATATGATTCCTGGGGATTGAACTTGGGTCCTCTAGAAAACAGCAAGTGCTCCTAATTGCTGAGATGTCTCTTTGGTCCCAGTCACATAATGTCTTTGGTCACTATGGTCATCTTCTCATCATGCAGAGTATTAACAGAATAATTTCTTACATCTGTTTTTCTTCAACTGATATTTAAAGGCATTAACTATGTCCTAGGTACTTTCCCAAAAGTCAGGGTACACAATCCAAAAGTACAGTCTCCCCACAACCACCTTGGTGGTTAGACTGACCAGGAAGCACTTTACAGAGGAAGAAATGGGAATCCTGAGTGTTTATAAAGTAACTGGAAATTCAGAGCCCTTTTTGTTACTCAGCAAGAACTGGGAGCAGAGACCTTTATGCCAACCTCAAATCACATGTGTTCTCATGAAACCAGGGGCTTGTGCTGGAAGCCTTGTGTACAAGCTCCTCTCTCCTCACTTTTAGACCTCTGGAAAATATCTTTCCTGGGGTTGGCTCCCATCTCACTCAGGCCTAACCTCCAAAACTTGAGCTAGATTTTGGGATTTGGCTGAAGATTTCACCCTGAACTCCATCCACATAGGCTAGAAACAGCCAAAAGTAGGGTCAGAAGCCCTGTAGTTGTGACTGCATCCTAAAGTGGGCATCAAAACACCTTCTCTACTGGCATGGGCTGGAGGCAGGTATACCAGATGACTAACACTACTCAGGGTTTACTTCCCTACCTTGGGCTTGCCTCTCCCTTGCCAGGCAGAGTGTCCTCAGGCAACATGGAAGGTCTAGATTTTTGAATGAGAAAAGATTTGAGAAGAAAAGTGGGTGGCCAAAACTATTACATAAGCATGATAAATAGTTTAGGTAATTATGGGTTTTAACTTTAATATTGAGTGATATAAATTTTCTGTATACTTCAAAATTAGAAAATATGAATATGTTTAAGAAGTGAAAAAAATCTTTAATTTACCCAGACTTGACTGCTGTTAACATATGTGTGATCTCTCATTTCTCATGTTATTATTTCTGCAAAATGAGTCGGTAGTGTATGCCATTTTATTTTTGTATCTATATACAGACTAACCTGCAGGCAGCCAAAGCACACATTTTATATGGAAAGATCAATGCATTTTTTTTTGTTACATGTGTATGAATCCATGTGGCCAAGTATTTACCTCTCTATTCTGCAGCATGAACCTAGGAGAGTAGGGCCTAAAAATGAGATGGACTAAGGTCTCATGCAATATCCAACTTTATTCAGAGAATTGGGCAATTTATACTCTGAGTAAAGTTTCCATCACAAGAACAAGCTGCACATGGCATAAACATGTTTCTCCATAGAGGCACATGAATAACAACAGCTGAAATAAACTCACTCGTATCCTCTACACCTGGGAGGAGCATGAAAACACATCCCAAGAACAATTCTGCGTTTTGAGAAACTGAGGTCACAAGACTCTTGTCTTGTTTTCTTTGAGTTTCTCACAACCACTCAGAACTCTCTCATGATTTCATTCTTGGACTGTGCTCTGACAGCCATCCTTAGATAAAAATCCAGAATATAAACCAGGTGTGGTTTAATCCCAGCACTTGGGAGGCAGAGGCAGGCGGATCTCTGAGTTCGAGGCTAGCCTGGTTTACAAAGTGAACCCAAGACAGCCAGGGATACACACAGAGAAACTCTCTCTCTCTCTCTCTCTCTCTCTCTCTCTCTCACACACACACACACACACACACAAATCCAGAATATTCCAAGATTTCTAAAAGGTTCTATATGTCCTTCTTACTCAACATATCCCTTTCCTCCACACCTCCCAGAGGTCATGATTGTTCTGTGCTTTGTCACCATATGCTATTTTTATTACGTGTTCTTTTTCTTCCGTGGTGGTATCAGATCATCTCTTGTCATTAACTTGTCACCATTACTCATAATGGTAGTACAGGATTCTATGGTATTGATAAACCTTACATTTTTTAGACTTTAAGCTTATGTTTTAGAAATATTGCACTGTTTTCCACTGTCTGAGTGGCCTGGTGTTTGACATCAGGGGGGCTCTGGAATAGGCTTCAGGGGCGGTGAGGTGAGATTTTTCTGTGTGAAATTTTTTTGGGGGAAGCAGGGCCTTGGCTTATGCCTTGCATGGGTCACTCTTTAAGAACATCTGGGTTTTGTGTAACATCCTGGTACCAGTCCTTGCCTGTATGGGAAAGGGGACCTGATGTCCTAGCACAGTAATCACATGGCAGTGTTTATAAGAAAACAGGTTCTAGGATCCTTGCTCTTCTCAAGTTTTAATTTTTTTCTTAGAAATTTCTGGAAGAGGAAGCTAGAAAGATGGCTCAGAGGTTAAGAATCCTTGGTGCTTTTCCAGAGGATCTGGGTTCAATTTCCAGTACACAAATGGTGGCTCACAGCCATGTACTGCTCCAGTTCTAGGGGATTCAGTGCTCTCTTCTGGCCTCCATGAGCACCAGAGATGCAAGTGGTGCCCAGACATACAAGTAGGCTAGACACTCCTACACATGAAGTAATTTTAAAATAAACACACAAAAATTTCTTTTAAAACATAAAAATAAAAAAGAAATTCCCAAAAGAGAAGAGACACACATGGTGGTACATGAATCTCCTGTGTCTTCCGTGTAGCCATGAGAGATAGCTGCAGTTACCCTGAACATATGACTCTTGTCAGTAATCGAGAGGTGAGTGGACAGAAGGGAATGTGTGCATAATGCAGGAGCTGGGATTTGAACCCCTGGCTTTTTGATTCTGAAGCTTGTGTTTCCCACTCTGCCAGAGTCTCAGGAAATACACCAATAATATGTGAATAAATACACCGATGAAAATGAGAGAGTGAGCCAGGCAGCCTACTATACTGAGTTCTTAAGTTTAGAAAGTATGCTTTTAATTTGTTTGATTTTTTTATTTATGTGTATGTTTAGGTACCTCTTTGTGTATGCCTCTTGTGTTTGCAGAGGCCAGAAGAGGGTGTCAGATCCCTTGGAGCTAGAGTTGCAGATGGTTTTGAGTTGCCCAGTGTGGGTGTTGGGAACTAGACATGGAACTTCTGGAAGAGCTGCAAGCACTTTTAACTGCTGAACCCTCTCTTCTCCTTTTGCATTATGGTGACAGAAGGGAAATGATCTTGCATTTAAACTCTTTTAATACCTCACTAGGTATTTTGTGTCATGCTCAGCCAGTGTCAGCTGTCAGTGGTGACATAGAGTTTTGGTTTTTAAAAATTTATTTATTTAAGTTACATCTCAACTGCAGCCTCCCCTCCTCCTTTCCCTGTCCCACCCTCCTCCCTTCTTCCCCCTCTCTGTCCTGCCCTAACCTTCTCTTTGGATGAGGGGAGCCTGTCACATATCAACCACCTCAGTTTGTTAGTCATGTGAGGGCTAAGAGTTTCCTCTTGCCCTGGTGCCTGAGATGGCAGCCCAGCAGGGTAAGGAGTTCCACTAACAGGCAACAGAATCCATAGCAGAGACAGTCACCCCCAATTTGCTAAGGGATCTGTATGAAGACCAAGTTGCTTATCATATGTACAGGTGTAGGGGGCCTATCTAGTCTATATGTGCTTTTTGTTGTTATTGTTAGTGGTGTTCAGTCTCTGTAGCCTCTAGGGGCTTGGTTGGTTGGTTCTGTGTTCAGTCTCTGTAGCCTCTAGGGGCTTGGTTGGTTGGTTCTGTGTTCAGTCTCTGTTAGCCTCTAGGGGCTTGGTTGGTTGGTTCTGTTGATCTTCATGTGTTGATCTTGACCCCTCTAGGTCTCTCTATCTCTCCTCCCTCTCTTGCACATGACTCCCAGAGCTCCACCTAATGTTTGACTGTGTGTCTCAGCATCTGTTTAGATCTGCTGGGTGGAGTTTTTCATAGGATAGTTATTCTAGGTCCCTGTCTCTGGGTCTGTGGGTTGTAGGATAGTTATCCTGTACTACATGGTTAATATACACTTAAAGTGAGAATATACCATGTGTATCTTTTGGGTGACAAAGAGTTTTAGTAGTAACCTGATTACTCCCTTGATGGTCCCACCCAGAGTGCCAGACCTCTTCAGTGTCAGTCTCCTGTGCATCCTGCTGCACTGCACAAGTCGGGGAGGTACCGCTGCCTTCCTCCCTCTCGTACAAGTTAGCACTGGTGTGGTGACTTGCAGGTTGTTCGTTTGATGGACCAGTGTGCTTCAGGAAGGAGGAGAACATGATGAGAAGAGCTCCATTCTCTTTAAGGAACCGTCCAGGAAATTCCAGAGAGCAATTCTGCTTCCATGTTGTTGTCTGCTACTTTGCACACTTATGGGCTGATCACAACATCTAGTTCTTAGGGCCTCATTGTAAGGGCTACATGAGCACCTGAGATTACAGCACCTGGAACCCTGTCTGTCACAGCTGCAACAGTTCTAGACCAAGCCCTCATTTAAAATAATTTAGTCTTTGTACCTTGCCACAGTGTGGACAGCAACCAGTAGTGAAGATTAGTCACTGGTCCTGAGAAGAGGGGCTGGAGAGGGGCTGCAGAGCCGGCTCAGCTGTTAAGAGCAGTAACTGCTCTTCATGAGGACCAGATTTCAGTTCCCAGCACCCACACTGGTGGCGTACAACAACAGCCTGTAACTGCAGCTCCAGAGGACCTGCCCTCTTCTGGCCTCTGAGAGCACCTGCACACACATGCACATAGAAACACACAGACACTTACACAGAAACACAAAAAACACAAGTTAAAAAAAGAGGGAGGAGGACAACAACAACAATAGAGGAGGAGGGAAGGAAACAACCTGCTCTTACTAAATGGCCAGATGCCAGATACCAGGCTAAACAGTTGTTTCCATAATCTCATTTAATCTCCGACAGCCATATGAAGCTTCTGCAATCATGGTTCCCATTTTATGGACCGGAGACTTCAGGATCAGTGAGAGGCACATTTCCTTACTGAGATCACTCAGCTAAGGGTGAAGGGTAGGGATTGGTATCAAGGGGCCTGTGAGCCTCAAGCCCAGGGCCTCACTTGCTATGTTCACCACTGCTGTGTCCACTGAGGTCTCTTCACCTCTGCATTTAATCTCCCAGATATAGTCAGTCTGGTCCTCAAATCAGCAGTCCGTTTGATATTTCTGTTTCTGCTGATTCTGATGATGTTGAATTTCCTTACTGACAGAGAAATGTGTGAATGTTACCTGCCTCGGTGACATCAGAATGCAAGGTCACAGATGCTTTTGTTAAGTGTCAGGTCTTCAGACTCTACTTGCAGGATGGATGTCTAAATGCTATTTTGATGAATGGCAATGACCCATGTAGTGATATGGTGGGGGACCAATAGACTGGAGGAAAACAAAATTGTGCCTAGTGTTGGTTTGAGTTCCACTGGTGATTTGTAGCAAGCAAGGATTTTCCATCTTCCTGAGAAACCATAGTCCCAAGCCACCCTTAACATGGCCAACGCATGTGCATGGTTGGCAACCAGATAAATAGAGCAACTTTCCTGGAACAAATCTTTACATTTCATCTTGTCCTCTGAAAACTCCCGTGGTTTGAATCCCCACCCCGCATCCAGGATGAGTCTCCACCTGAGTTTTTGCTGTGGGCTGGTTCTGAGCTGACAGTTCTTATTGAGGAAAATTTCTCCCTAATCAGTCATGCCTGGAGATGGCGGAAAGAAAATAAGCACAGCAAAGATGAAGCGCGAGAGCAAATTAGCAATGCTCTGGAAGAGATGAGTGGAGGCGCAGAACGAGGGAGCAAACAGCTCCCCGCCTGAGGCTGCGGCTGGGGACACCTTCATCCTGCAGGCGGAAATTCAGGGCCCAAGTGGCCCTTTAGGGATGTCTATGAGGTTCTCATCCAGAGAAAACGACTGTAATGATCACGATTGGTTGGAATCCTGGCAGATGGTGGCAAGAGCTCTACTTACTTGGGTAATTAAAGCGGTAAGGATTTGCATGGTTGATTTGAAGGATCTCGAGGCTGCGGATGCCCGCGTGTGGGGCAGACTGCGGTGGAGCACCTCCTTGCTTTAGAGGATGTGCACCTGGCTCCACTATGAGCCGATGGGGGCGGGGGCTGTTCCCACTCAGGCTCTGTCTCCAGTGCTCTGGTCCACTCATGAGACTGTTCCGCCCAGCATGAGATAAAGTTGGAATATGCTGGCATACCCAAGGAGGGAGACTGTTTTCTTTCTCTTGGTGGTCACGACAGAGCCCTCTTGATTACTGTAGTGATAGAATGTGTGTGTATTATTGAGAGTTGTGGATGTGACTCAGCTGCCAAAACTCTATCAAAGGAAAATGGTTGGTGGCGTTAGAGTTTCAGTGTTTCATTTTAGGGGTACTGTTTTATAGAATCCTTGTGACCCTCCTGCGAGTGAGATGGGGTGGTATGGCCCAAGAACCAGGGGCCAGGCCTGCATTCAAATGTCACTATTGACCCATACAAGCTGTAATGTTTTGCTGATGTTCTGATTTCCTTGAAAACAAACCCTTTGTAGCCTTTCCCCCACTTCCTTTGTAGAGGGGATAGTAGTCCATCACTTTTGGGATGGAGATATTGGTCAATGATGGATGCATGCAAGGAGCTGTGTCATATGTGGGTACCAGTCTCCAGAGTGATGAAGACCATATGTATTATGTACATCAGGGAAAAAAAACCTTCAAGCACAGCTCCTTGTGTTTTCTGGGTGGTATTCCCCAAACCAGGAACACAACTTGGCAACAATGATTGATGCCTTCATGTTAGTTCATCCTGGGTTCATTTTTTCAACAGCTGCCTGGGAGGCAGATCCAGTCCTGAAGGGACCATATTTCAGCTCTCTCAGGAAGTGGAAATTTCCTCTCTGAAGTAGAAAACACAGTGCTGGATCCCAACTAGCTTGTCCTGTTGGGAGCAGGTCTGAGAAGTTAGGAGCTGATAGGTTTTTCAAAGGGGCATTTTAGTCCTGCCAGCAGAAGTGTTAGGGCCTTTACAATGATTTATTTGTCCTATCTATCTATCTATCTATCTATCTATCTATCTATCATCTATCTATCTCCTATCATTCTATTGTTATTTGCTAGGGATATACCCAACACTGAACTACATTCTAGCCCTTCAATCCCATCTGGAAAAATACTCTTTCTATGTTGCTTAAGATTTTTACTCAAAATCCCGTCCTGCTCAGGTTCCCAAGGGCTAGCATTACAGGCACATACCACCACCCCTGGCCTAGGGTCTTTTTATGATTCATTTCCCATTCCAGGGGAAGTTAAGCCACTGTAGTTTCCCAGCTTTTGAAGTCAGCCCCATTAACATGTGCCACAGGTTCTGCTGCCTTTTTGATGCCGCTCAGCCCTGGAGAGCTGTGTTGCCTCTTTCTCCTATCTGGGGATAGCCAGAAAACTTCCTCTTTTCTGTGTGTGACTGTTGTATGATGTAGTATGTAAATAGATACATGAGGGAGGGTCTGTGCAAAGGCTGTCCTTGAGTCCAGTGTGCCCTAGGTGCCCGCCCAGCAGCCTGGATAGGGATGTTAGAGCCTGTACTGGCTGCCTGACTGATTGCAGTGCTGTCTCCTGAACATTTGATCTCTCTAACAAACTGGAGCTGCACACTCCACTGGCAGGCAGCATCTTGGCCCCAGGCAAGGTCGGATTACCCTCACACTGGTGACAGCAGCATCAGTCTAGGGAAGCAGTGAGTTTGACAAAAATGTGCTATATTCAGCAAAGGAAGAGGGATGCCCTGGGTCACTGTGGCCAGCAAAATGAGAGGCAGCCTCCTTCCCTGGCATTCCTACTCATCTTTTACAGGCCCAAAGGAATGGGGGTGGGGAGGGGCATGAGTGGAAGTGTGGTGTCTGAGATGGTGGGAGGGAAGGGAAGCAGTTAGAGAAGGACTGAAACAGATATTCAGGTACACCTCATTATTCACCACTGCAGTTAACCAAGACTGTCGGGAAATTTCACATACCCCCCAGCTACTGCGGTTCACGTTATAAACTCTTCCAATTACCTGAAATCTCACTTAACTTAAATTCCAGCACATCCCCTGGGGCCTTGGAATAATCAAAGTTTGCCTGTCGAAAGTAATCCCAAGGAGGGGGAAATGTGATGGTGAGTCTGAAGAAGATGGTTCATAAAAAAAGTCATCTTCCAGGATGACATTAGAATCATTAAACCACTGACTTAGGAATGCTGGATCATCAGCTAAAAGTTACAGAGGCGAACACCAACATGGTAAAGGGCCCATGCTCTTGGAGATGCACCCTTGGTGGAGGGCCATAGATGGGCAGGAAAGACTTGAGGGGGGAACATGGGAGGCTGGGATTCTGTAGGCAGAGGCTTCAGCAAAATGCAGGACACTATGTCTGCCGTACATGGTGTTTTATACTAGATGCCCAACTCATATCTTTAAGAAGTTAAAGACATTTATGTGTCTCTCAAAGGGACAGCCCTGAGTGTCCATTTGGCAAATCTGCAGGACTTAGCAGGATAAAGATGGGGAAGGGACTGTATGCCAATAGAAATAAAGGGAAGAACTTGTGTTGAGTACTAAAAGGTCAAATCCCATTTTGATGACTGAGGAATTCTCCCACATGCTCTGCACACATGCTCTGTTGCTTGTAGAACTATACATTTCATTTCCCCCGGAACATAAAAAAACTTCGTGAGTGAGAAGCCTTTTGACTTTGCGACATGGTGTTGTCATCTACAAAGTTCACCTTCCAGAACAGAAAAATCATGCCACAAGCAAAAATCACAAAACAATCCCATAAAATAAGCTTATGATTTTGTTTTGGGCAACATTCATGGCCATGTTTGGCTGCATGTGGCCTGTGGGCCATGGGTTGGACATACCTGGTAGGGATTTAGGCAGAATATCAAATCAATGTACTAAAACAATTAACACTAAATGCACACACATGTATATATATATATATATATATATATATATAGTTATATATATTTATCTCTCTATATATCAATGTGTGTGTGCAATCACTTACTGGGGGCTGGAGTTACATCTCTCTCAGTAACATCTCATTTAATATTTCTGGGCTCTCACTGTGGGCTCATGCCTGTGCTTGCCTTTGGGGATGCAATATTATATGTGAAAGGCCTGGTTTCAGAGGCCAAAGGCATAGAGTAGGCAAGTGGGGAGGCGTTGATCACAGAATTTCCCATTAGAGCCTCTGGCAATTATTACCCCTACCCAACACACACACACACACACACACACACACACACACACACACACACACA